>NAJO01000036.1:0-506093 GCA_002077065.1 Cryoendolithus antarcticus | reverse complement strand
ATCACACTTGATCATGGACGACTCTTATAGGTATATAGCGAGCGAGAGTGCCTTCTGCATCTCTCGTGTTCAACTCATTGTTCATAGTGACTGATTGGAATCATTCTCCCAGGCCACTTGTGCATTCTGTTAGCATCCCTCGCCTAGCCCTCTGTACTCCAGCTCGACTTCACTCTCTAAAGAATACTCTGACCCTTGTCACTTACGACTCTGTCGTAACACTAGAGAGTCTAATGAAAGTAGCTAATACTCGCTAGGGAAGGCTCCTAGGAGAGAAATCGTAACAACCGCGTATTCTCGGGGTCTTTAGAAAAGTGCGCTAGGTAGAATACGAGGTCTTCCTAAAAACCGCGATATAGAGTTAACGGGGCTACTTCGAAGCGTCCGAAACCGTTTTGTAGAAAACCCGTCTTATAGTCGAGGTCGAAGAGAGGCTAAACCCGAATCTATGGAGGTGATCGATAGTAGATACTATTAAATGCAAACACTAGAGGGATGCTAGAAACAGTCCCGCGGTAGATCGCGTTTCCATCTGCTGCACGGGGAGACGGGTTCATTTGCAGCATAACTTTCGGCACGTAGGAGTGCATAGCGTAGACCGATGTCTGCGGCGGCTGTAGAGCGTCGACCAGACAATCGGTGCAGCTCCAAGGAGGTGAGTACCGCGCCGCATTCAACATCTTCGAGGTACTCGTAGGTTGTCAGACATTCTCAATGTTGTTCAGCAAGTGGCTAAGCCCCGAAGAACCTCGCCGCGATAGCTACACCACAATCATTGCTCGAAGCCATACGACCCAAGCAACCTCATCAACTCAATACCCCGACCCATCATTCCAGTACAGCGTCTCATGCTGCACCTCCGGCCCCGTCTGCTCCAACGCCCATCCAAAGGTCAACTTAATATACTGCATCAAGTGACTCGCAAGCTTGACATGCCCAAAATCCGTCGGATGATACTGCGGGCCGATATCATTATGCTCAAGAATGCCTGTCGTGTTGAAGTAGTGAACGAAGCCTTGTCTTCCATACTGATTCGAGCCGCCACCATTAAAGTGCTTCACCACTGTCTGAATCTCGTCCAGAAAGCCAGCACCTTGCGCCCAGGTATTCCCGACTCGACCGAAGCCTGACCAGAGGGAGAGCACAACAATCTGTGTGTGTGGCCATATTGCATGGATCTCATTGATGAGCTGGATGTAAGATGTCGTAAATTCAGCAGACGTGACATTATTCGCGGTATTGTTGTCATTCGTCCCGATGTTGATGATTGTGATGTCCGCCGCTGGATGGGCACGGAAGTCCCAGTCGGGCGGGTCTGATTGGATATGTCAGTCAATCCTCACCTACAGCATCGCAAACACTCACCATTACCGTAGATCTGAATCGCACGATCCGACGTATCAGACACCTTCAACCACTGGTAAGTCTGACCACGCAAGTTCCCGTAGCACTTCGAATCATGCAGGCAGATCCCAGGATACGCAGTGATGCTGAACTCGACATTACCCATACCATACATCAGACCCCAAGCGTAGCTACTAATACCTTCCAGCGTTGCATACTGCCCAGCTGACAACGAATCACCAATCAGCTCCATCGTTCGGGTGTATCCAGGAATCCTGACAAGCTTGCCAACAACATGAACTCCAGCAATCTGCACACCATACGCCCAGTTGGTGACTCGGATCTCGAGTACCTGAGTCGCCCTACCTGAAGACGTAAGATTGTAGCCGTCAGACTTAGCAGTCACCAGCAGGTTGGTCGAATTCGCAGTCACATTCGTAAGTTGCCAGTCCTGGCCATCAAGACGGTAGGCAATCAACACGCCCGGTGATGTATACTGACCAAAGCTGACGGCGACCTGTTCAGCTTGAAAGCCAAACTTCAACCCTGGAGCTGACCTGGGACTGCTGTTAATACCTGCATACATTCATCAGACCCCATACTAACCACCAAGAAATGTACTTGCTATCCCAACGGCCTTTGTAGGACAGCTCATGAGCGTTGGGTGCGTATATACGCCAGGTCGAGTCATGTTTCGGAATTGAAGCGACGGTCGTGTTCGGATAATTGGTCTCGCGGATCTGCTGGTTCTGGTAGATCGTAGCAGAGGTTAGAGATAAGTAGAGCGCGCTTATGACAGCGGAAGGCAATCTCATCTTCATGTCGAGGAAGAGTAACGATGTGAAGAGATATAGAAATGCATACTTCTCGTCTTCAGCAGATACTCAAACTTATACCTCCGGTTTGCCCGTAGCACTCGCAGTTTCTCCGTCGAGAAGGCAATGAACGTCATGCTTGTACACTCTGGGCCCATCACGGTGCCCGTTGTTCTTCGTGCAAGCGATGTCTTCTCGCACCAAAGCCTGCAAGCCCTCCAATAAGCATAGACTCGCTCGCAGAATGCATTGGCGCGCTGCTAGCATGGTCAAGATCACCGCGAGGGGAAAGCTTTGGGTGTGCAGGACGAGGGATGATAGCTTGTTGTTCACGAAAGATACCCTAGTAGTTGACGACTCTCGGAGAAGCAAGCTCCGGTCCCGAAGGAGCCTAAAATCTGATGCGCGAAGCTGCTACGACGAGACAACACGCGAAACGATTGAGGGTCCTTTTCCAGTATCGGATCATGTTATAGTTATACACCGAGCTCCGTCGATATGGCCGCAGGTACCGGAGTGCTCTCGTCTGAGATCTTTCACGGATACGAATTGAGCTCGTCTACTTCCTTGAGCGCGACAGAAACGGCACAGTACACTCGACGATCCGTACACGCTACGGTCAGTCACTCCGCAATCGCCATACACGTGCCGGTGATGTAGGTATGGGAAGGCCATGGCCGCGGATCGTAGCAGCTCTTCCGTTCATCGATGGCATCTTGCGCACTGGAGGCTAGACGTTCAGCAATGCAATAATACTAGATTGCCATCTCACCTCCCCACCACCCTCTTCTCAACCCACCGCAGCGGCGGGAACGCAATCAGGGCAAACAGGCATCCAAACCACATCCCGACATCCGCCCCACCACACGCCAGTGCAAGCGGCCCGACATACCACACCTGATACATCCCCAATATCGCACCCATCCAGCCTAGCAAGAACGCCGTCAGTGCTGCGAGACCGACGGGCATCTTGCGCTTATCATCCCACGGCGTCCAGTCCAGCTCTCCTTGGAAGATCAAGTGCTCCTCAACCACGATACAGATCATCGTCATCAGCCAGTAGCCCATCAGCGCGAGAAAGTTCGTGAAGATGACGAAGAGCTGATTCCGTCCCGCAACACCACAGATCAGCTGAATGATACACAAGACGACCACCCACACCCAGCGTGGCAAGATCTGCCCCCACCTTCCCATAATCTGGCATCCAATCGCAGCGCTGTACGTACCAGGCACGCAGTTTGCAATCCCTCCCAGTGCGATGATCACAGCACAGAACTTGCCAAAGCCGCCCAGAGGAGCGTATCCAGCAGTGATGAGCGCTCCTGAGGAAATTGCATACGCATCAGACCAGGCTGGCAACGCTACAACACCGCAACCAAGCCCGATGCCAATAAGATTAACAAACCAGAACGACAAGCACAGTCCGCCGAGCGTCAACATGAAGATCTTCCGTCGGGGTGTGCTGGCCGGATAATATACGTAGAAGTCTGATGCAGCAGCCCCCCAGCTGTTCGGTACGTAGAGCTGCAGCGATAGGAAGGACAGCCGACTTGAGGCGAGGGCTGCACCTGTCACGCTCGACTCGAGCGAGGCATTGAAGTTAGGACCAGCAGATCCAATGAGGACGAAGAGGACGATGAGCTGCGGCAGCCAAGCGAACCTGCGGTCGATGTCAGCGTCGTTGTGATCGAGCTGCCTTGGGTCTACAGACCTCTCGTAGATATGAAAGAACTTCAACCCAACAGAGGCGATCAAGCACTCCATCACCGCCACCACGATAACGCCGACTGCGATCGTCATGCTGCCTCCACTCACAGCCGACAGCACTTGACCGCCGATGATGCAGTCGATAGTTCCTGCCCAGTCGGTCAATCGTTGTCCGCTTGGGCGAGGGTACAACCTTCTTGCTTACCGTAGCCGACCATCAGTATGATGTTGAGCAGTGTTGTCAGCTTTGAGGGGTAGTAGCCAAAGAAGTAGCGCAAGACGACCTAGAGCGATGTGAGTCTTGCTATCTTCTATCAACAGAGACGCCTGTCCGGATTTAAGCTCACTCACCATCGTCCTGTTACCACTCAAAGCACCCCAAGTACTCATGTACGCTGTGGACATTGCCCCCAAGAAGATGCCTACAACCGCACACATGGCAGAGTCGCGGAAACCTAGACTGAAGACAAGCGGACCCAGCAGCCCGACTGCAAGGTTGTTGATTGTCAAATTCGCGCTAAACCACAGCAGCAACATCTGCAGCATCGCCATCGCAGAGGGTGCTTGTCGCTCATCATCAGGCACTCGAGCCATTCCTCTGGCTTCAAAGCCCGCGAGGCTCTCAATCCGGGTATTCCATCGTTGCATTAAGCCAGGACTTCGATCCTCTGCTTCTTTTGACGGCGACTTCGCGGATGTCGAAGGCACTGGCGACGACGATGCAACGATACCCTTTTCGTTTTCCATCTTGCAGGCACTCAATGAGCGTGTCCAGTGAGTCTTGAGCAGTTTAGACGTTGCCCAAGATCACACTATTGTCAAGTCTGCAGAGGTGAAAAGGAAGAGGACCGGTGTGCTGCACTCCCCGCAGCGAGCCAGATTGATCGATCTGCTCGGGCCCGACGCCGCATACGCACAGCTTGCATAGTGCGGTGCTATAGCCCATCGATGTGGCGCATAAGCGAAGGCAAGCTAAGATCCTAGCGTCTGATGCAGGCACTGCCGGCAATCCCAAACACATCCCCGGGACGCTAATCATTGACTTTACGCATATTGATGAAGCGCGGGAACCACTCGACACCGTCAGCTGCATGATAGACTGTGTGCAATAATACAGATCCCACTGCGTCTCGACTGAGAGCTTGGCTGACTCCTGATGATCTTCAGTCGCTTTAATAGAATCCACATAATCATCTTCAGAGCAATATGCTTGCTTTACAGTCAGCCAATAGGCTATCACTGACGTTCGTATTCATACACTCGACTCACACTGCTGCTCAACACGGTGCCGGAATTCCTGACGTCTTCCAATGCGCTACACAATCACTCTCGGCTTGTCGCATGTTGCTGTACACCGACGGTCTTGATGATCGCGTTACCTGGCATTATCGTATGATCGTCAATACTGACAGGTGTACCGCGTGAGACGTGTGTGCTTCGTCGTGACCAATCATCCACATCCTTCCCGTGATGCACAACACTGGTCAGATCTTCCTCGCTTTCGGAAAGCACTCGTCTTGTGAGCGCGCTCGGATGCATCTGGTATGAATTGAACTGAGTGTTGCTGGAGTGAGCTCGTGTGTCGGCACCGCCCGGTAGAATCTTTCGCAGTAGTGGCCAGCAAGCAGGTACGTTGACCACATAGACTGCGGTGCCGAACTCTCCGACATACCACTTCAAGAACTCTACACTGTCGGGATGAGCAGAAAAGTTATAGTATCGATTCAAGATTGCTGCGAGGATCTAGTCTCGCCATTAGCGCCGCGCAGTTATCAGGAACGCTCCTACCCACATTGAAGACTCCCAAACCGAGAACGCAAAGCAGCAGTACCTTCCGCCTCATCGGAAGCTGTAGCCCTGGAATGATACGGAAAGGTATGGTAAGCAGCATCACATCGGCGGAGATATTCCATGCAGTTGCGAAGATGAGGTGATGGTAATATGTTGCGCACTGATCTGTGGGCTTGTCAGTTTGCAGTCGCTGAAGACTTTTGACATGCTGTCTGGACATCCAAACTAACCTTGCTGCACTGGCAAAGCCCAGTAACCCTCGAATGGTCGACACCATTTCGTGGTGAAAAGTATGATGATCAACAGATATGCCACAACACAGAATACTGCGACGAGTTTCACAAGCTTATGCAAGGCTGGCAAGCCATTCCTATCTCGGATCAGCCTACGATCATCCACTGACAATGACCACAACTCACGTCAGTCGATAGAACATCAAACACAGTGTGATCTTGACTGTCCACAAGATGGTGAGAGTGAGATACTCCAAGACCATTGTCATCTTGCTGCCATAGATGGTCTGTCGTCGCTCCACTGCTCCAAGGTTTCGAGCAACGTCCGGTGTCGACAGGTAAACATAGTTGGATCCATTCTTCGCAACCTCTAGGATCGTCCAGGAATTGGCCGTCAGGAACACCTCATGCACATCAGTGATGAAATCGACTGGTCTAGTGTTGTCTACTGACCAGCACGAAGAGCATGAGATACTCTTCGATCCATAGTCGCTTTAGCGATCCTTCGACGATGCGGCGTGATTCGCTGTCCGGTCAGTCAGCGTCAAGTGCGCGCAAGTATGGACATTCTCACTTACATCCGAGCGAAGACGAGGACGACGGCGATTCCGTACATCACCCACGTCTGAATCGTCAAGTCCCTAAGGAAATCGACCATCTCTTTGGGATACCGTGCTTAACTTTGCGACGGGAACGCGATGCTGAGAAGTGATCATATTAAAAATTTCGGTCAAATGTAATGATGCCTGTGATCATGTCATCGTTGCGGCGCAGTTGAGGTCATAGTAGTGTTTAGATGCCGATCATGGAGACGACCACGGCATGGTCGTCTGTGCCGTGTGGCGTATCAGAGTTCAGGAGCTCGATTCGTTCGCCCCTCTCCCTGCCACCACAACACCAATGACCACCTCTCGCGAAGACGCAGAACTTCGATCGCGGCGAAATAATATGTCTAGGTTGCCTCGGCGTAGCTGTCTGGAATTATTGCCAATGCTGTGTTGAGAGTCACCAGCGTAAGTGCAATAAGAGACAAGGTGCCAGGGCGCACTAGGCCGAGACATACTTTCGATCCCTGCGATAACTGCGTTGGAGTGCGTTGAGTGTCATGCAAGATCGCGGGTGAAGCCAGTGCGTTCTAGGCTCTCGGGTCTCAGTCAAGCGCAGTGACCATTGAACTGTACTTCGAGATGATTGAAGGAGCTGCATCCATGATCATTAAGCCTTTCATGATTGACACTCGTTTCCCGTACACACCACACATCCGTCGGATCTCTGCAGCAAGGTGATGTTGCTGGTGTCGGTAGCCTCGGCGCTACACCTGAATGATAGGCTTCGCGCACGATGCAAGTAGGATAATCAAATCCCGCGTGCCGCACGTGCGTAGTCCGTGCGTGCACAGTCCGCCGAACCTAATTGACGGGGGGGAGCACGGGGCATTTCCGCCACGCTGCGCTACACAACCTTTGCGTGCTTAAGTACACCCCACGAGTTTGACCATCCCACCAAAGTGTGCTCCCTTCGTTGGAGATGGGCAAATCTGAGACCGCGGCGCAATGCCCTAGTTCTATTAGATCGTTGGAGCACTCTAAGCTTGCCCGGTCTATGCTTAAGCCACAGGTCGAGCTCTGCGACGCATCCTTGATGGACTGAGCGTTATCGCGACATGGGGGACATCAATATCAGCTCTCAAATTGACTCGTTCGACTATGTGATTGTCGGAGGTGGCACTGCTGGCTTGGTGGCAGCGGCGAGACTCAGCGAAAATTCCTCCATCTCTGTGCTCGTTCTTGAAGCGGGCCCGTCGTCACTTGATAATCCTGCAATCAATGTACCTGGGCGATATGGCGAAGGCATCGGTACGGACATCGACTGGCAGTACGAGACAACACCGCAAGCCGGTCTGAACAACCGCAGCCTGCAATGGCCACGAGGAAGAGTGCTCGGCGGAACGAGTGCGTTGAACTTCATGGCCTGGACTCGACCAAGCAGAGAGGACCTTGATGCGTGGAAGGAACTGGGCAATGAAGGATGGGGATGGGACGATCTGCTGTCCGTCGTGAATGCAGCATCCGGCGTTTCGCTGTGACTAACAGATCACGTAGGCCATTCTATCAGAGGACCGAGGACTTTACACCGCCAAATGACAGTGACAGCCTCCAGCACAGACTGCAGACCGACGTCTCAGCGCTTGGAACGCGCGGACCAATACCCATCAGCTACCTCAAAGAATATTCACCATCGCACCAGCACTGGCACGATACGTTGCACAATCTTGGGGTCAAGACGAACGAGCGACACATGTCTGGCTCCAACATCGGCGTATGGACCAACATTGTTGCGGTCGATCAAGCCACTATGAGACGCTCATACTCAACGACTGCGTACTATCTCCCAGTCGTAGAGCGGCCGAACTTGAAGGTGATCACTGGCGCTTCCGTACGTGAGGTCATCCTTGAGCAGCAATCCGGAGCGTGGGCGGCGACTGGCATTCGCTACGAAGCTGAGGGTCATATGTGCCGGGTGACAGCAACCTCCGAGGTTATCATTTCCGGAGGCACTGTAGCCTCACCGCAGCTACTGGAGCTTTCCGGTGTAGGCAATCCTGCAATCTTGAAAGCGGCGGGCATCACAGTCAAAGTGGCTAATGTGAACGTCGGAGAGAACGTGCAAGATCACATGATGACTGCGAGTATTTACGAGGTCGATCCATCGACTGCCACACCGGACGATCTGCGGACAGATGCACGATTAGCTGCTGCGGCAGACGCTCAGTACTTGGCATCTCAAACTGGCCCACGTACGATACTGCCGGGCTCTTTCTGCTACTTGCCTTTGGCCCAGTTCATCCCTGCGCAAGAGCTGGCTGCAATAGCTGATCGAGCGGCAAAGGAGCTCCCACACGGACCTCTGAACGCCATCCGGACACGTCGTCTCACTGACAAGCAGCACCTTGGATCCGTCGAGTACATCTTCGATCTCGGCAATTGGAGCCCATTCGTGAAGACAGTACCAGGCAAGAAGTACGCGACTCTGCTGCAGATCTTCCAGTACCCCTTCTCGTACGGCAACATCCACGTGGATGCGAAAGATCCTACCAGAGCGCCTAAGATAGATCCGAAGTACTGCGAGGGCTTGCATGGTGCGCTGGACCTCAAGCTTCAGCAATTGTGTACCGAACATATTGGTCAGCGCATCGTGAGTACTGCGCCGTTGAAGGACTTGATTCTCAAGCGTGTCTCACCGACCGAAGAGGAATCGAGCTGCCAGGGATTGCAAGACTGGCTCGTCAACAACATGATCATCGACTGGCATCCTGTTGGATCTTGCAGCATGGGCGGCCGTCTAGGAGCGGAAGGCGGGGTGGTTGACAGTCGACTGCGGGTGTACGGTGTGAAGGGTCTCCGTGTTGTCGATGCAAGTATAATGCCTTTGCAGATCAGCTCGCATCCGCAGGCGACGATCTATGCGATTGCGGAGAAGGCCACCCAGATGATTCTCGAGGATCGTAAGGCTGCATTGTAGCAGTAGTGAGTGTTCTGTTCGTGGTGTTTGACTCAAAGGTCAGGTCCCGCAGTGTACGCTGATGGATAGCGCTGCAGTCATATGCAAAATCTGCTGCTTCGCCGCCTTCGCCACTTCTGCAACCTATATTCTATCAGTGATCATGTAATAGCGTCGAGTTCGATCCTATCATACGCCAGGCATTGCTTCGATCTCCCGCTTCTGCGCGACGGACAACTCTGGGATATACCAGAGTACCAGGCCGACTTTAGCCGTTTTCGATGTAGATTTTGCGATCGGGCCCTCACTCCCTGTAATGTGGCGTATGCTGTCTTCGATGTTTGTAATGCCACAGGCGACGAGCCTGCTGTCTTCTCCGTGAAGACAAGCCACTGTTCGGTACTGCCATTTGCGCCGTCAGCTATTGGTTCTTCTGGTACCGCCATGATGTTCGCGAGTAGCAAATTAACATAGAGGTTGTTTTACAGATTGTCAGCTTGACACGGACCTATGTGGTTAGCTTCGTCATCGCGCAGTGGCATAGGCAGTCTGGGTGTCCTGCATCCAGCAACATCCTGCCGACCTGCCCAGCCATAGTTAACTTGCTCTGCATCAATGCAGTTATATACAACCACCTGCCTGGCTGTTCCAACTACACCATAGCGACAGAATATGTCGATGAGAACGGCAAACCATGGAACTGGCTCATCACACCCGACAAGACCTCCGCCACGTCCCCGGACTTGATCGTCGTGATTGCAGAGAGCATCCGACGCATCACGGGCGTCGAAGGACCTATCTACAACTACACATCTAGTGCTCTCGACGTGGGACTGATATTATGGTCGGTTCCAAGCCTCACTACTGCGCAGAAGGAGGAAGTTGATCGAATTTATGGGGTATGTTGACCTCCAGTGCGATGCTGTCCGGCATAGACTAAGGAGTGACTAGGTCAGGAGGGTGCAACGGGATGGCATCGGTTGGGAGTACCACTGTGACTGCGAGTGTTCTGAGCCTGATGCAGGAGAGCACCGTTCGGGAGCACGACCGTGAGTGCTGGAGAGCTGAATGAGGGTGAAAGTAGGGTCGTAGCAAGTAGTGGTGGCTGACAAAGCAACGCAACCCCTCGAGAGGAGGTACCTTGCCATGCCATGCTTCCGCTTCCAGTACATGTGCTCGTTGCTATCATCTCCAATCGTATACTCGTGACGCACACAAGGAGATTGTGAGCTCTGAGTTGCGTTCTTTGCGCACAACACCAAAGCAATGTCGTCCCGAGCCAGCCGATGTCAAAGGCCGGAGGATATGGAGAATGGCGAATCTGCTCAGTGGCTGGTCTGGACCGACAACTCTGTCCAGTCACCTGAGATGATCACGAGTATGGAAGACGACATTCGACGCATAATCGGCATCGAAGGGACCATCGCGAAGTGTGTAGCTCGAACTCGCAACGGCCCTAGCCTGAGCATGTGGTACATTCCAATGCTGTATGTAAAGCAGGAAGAAGCCATCGAACAGATTCCTGGGGTAGGTCGAGTCGCAGTCAATTGCTGACCAAGTCTTGCTGAGAATGAACACTTAGATCGCGCAAGTAACTCTGGATGGACCCGAGCCCAACTACTCGGACAGCTAGACTGCAGATCTTCAGCCTCATCTGGGAAGCTGACAAAGCAATCTCATGCTGATGTTAGCTTCCACATTCCCAACTCTGTGGTGTTCATACTGCCTCGGAGGTATGTCGAGCATCGAACAGAGAAGGATGCTTTCAAAGACCACAGGTGACGAGCAGTGAGTCGTCTTCTCCGCCGAGAACGCCAAGTGGCCCGAGACTATCGAAGCGACAGAACACCGCCTGCGAGAGATCACCGGCGTTCAACGGCCAGTTAGAAGCTACGTATCTCGTACACAGGGCCACTTGATGTGGTTAAATTCGACTTTACCTAAAGCGCAGAGGTCCGAAATCGGACAGCTTTTCGGAGTACGCTGAACGCATCAAGTCGGAAAGCCATGCTGACCACCGCCAGGTCGCCGAAGTGTCGCAGGATATCAAGACAGCGACGATCGACTAGTCAATGCCTGAGCCACTGATCTTCCTGACATCGACCACGAGCTCCATACCGCACGGCCGAAATGTAAGATCGCAGAATCGAACACCGCATGCGAACAAACGCACTGCGCGCTCCGCAGATTCAGCTCGAGCTTTTGGCTGCTTTCATGTTAGTCTCGATGCTGGCAAACGAATCACATCTGCTACTGCTCAATTTCCATCAACTTTGCCTGGAAATTCACGACGAGCCGAGCCAAAGGGACTGGGATCCTTGGCTTGCCGTAAGTCCCAAATAGCACTCGAGCTCGACTCTGTTCCGTCGCGATCCTCAGACGACATCCACTCTGTATTGAAAGTTGCTCGAGAACACATCGATCAGGGCCACTTGCGAAGAATAAGTCGCAGTCACGACCGCATCAGCGATGCACTTCGTCAGATGGCCTGGGCCCATGGGACTATCGTATCGATGTCCGTGGCCAGCACAGACAATGCTCTTGTTGCGGCGTACAATTGCTTAGCTTTCTGTGTTGATGAGCCGCGCAATCATAGACCATATTCAATGTCGGATGCGCAGGCTATCACACTTTATCAGCGCGCTCTGTCAGTCCTGCGAAGAGGTATTGCGCGAGGTCCACAGAATGATCAAGTCGTAGCTGCACAGCTGCTCGCTGTATACGAGATGCTGGACGAAAGCTGGAACCGAGCCTGGGAGCATCACATCGCTGGCGTAATGTCGATGTTACTGTATAGCAGTGCTGGAGTGAACTTTTTTGTGGCTTCTCCGTGGACGCTGCTCACCGAGGCCTTCCTTGGCGATGCGAGTGAGCGATATCCTATGGCACCGTGCCAGTCATTCATTCCGCTAGTCGTAAAGGCATCACGCCCGGACGATGCTCTCATCCTCGAGTGCCTGGCGGAGGCGGCGTGCCTTGTCGATGTACATCGCTCACAGCGAGGTAGGACCACATCATTGCGACACCGGAAGACTTCAATATCGCTGCGAAAACGTCTGATCAGATATGTGAGGGCTTCTGATCACAGCAAAGGGGACAATACTCGCTACTGGAACCACACTGCTCAGGTCGCAATCCTCAGCATCGATCGCACATATGACTGACAATTGAAAATGGCCTAAAGTGGACCGCCAGAAGCCGTGGGATATAGTGACACGGTGATGAGGAGCAGCGACGTTCTGTACTGACTGATGAGGGGTCTGGATGCAGTGTATACAATAGCTTGAAAGCGCTGTGAATGCGTACATCCGCGCCAAAGCAGGAGCAGCCGTGCAATGAAGGGAAGGAGCGATAGGTGCGCATCAGATACATCGGACAACCCAAAAGTCTTCTGGGGTTCGTCTGGACTGGTCGAATCAGGAATCTAAGTTGAACAGCGGGGTGTGCTCGCACCACGGTTGCAGACCACGGCATTTACTTAGCTACGGAAGCTCAGGCTGCCATATGCAAGACAAGATCCGCAAAACGCTTCCCCTTCCGCTCATACCCCTCGACCTTCATCTCATCACCAAAGTCACCCATGAAGGTGTCCCAAGTCGTGTGTGGCTTGCTCCGACAGAACCCGCACATCATCCCGACCACGCCGTCTTTGAAACCCGATCTCGGGTACTCCGCGCAAACGGAAGCCCACTCCCCGGCCTTGAGCTCAAATCCAAACATCGCCATGCCCTCCGGCCCAGCGAAGTCAGCAAAAATGCCGAGTTGGGTGGCCTTTACTTCTTCCTCCTTGTACCAGGCGATAGATGGCGTCGTGTGCAGCGCGATCGCGTCCCAAAGACGCTGCAGTCGATGCTCGTCCCAGTCTGCTGCCAGCTCTGGCTGCAATTTGATCTGCTCGCGCACCCAAGTCCGCGCCGCCTCCGCCCCGTCAACCTCGAAACGCTTATCTGGGCTGACGAACTCGCCTGTATGATCCCAGCCCAGGTCGTGGAGGATGACGGCAATGGCATGTAGCTCCTTGTCACGACTCTGCAGGTCAGGCATACGGTCTGCGATGGCGAAGCCGAAGTAGAGGCTTCGGCAGATGTGATTGTAGCCCCATGACTCCAGACGATCTTTAGCTAGAGTAAGTGCTGCGGTGATGAGAGGCGAGAACGGGATCTCAATGCCGGCGAGAGATTGCAAGCTGGTGTGCGCAGCCATGGTGAAACAATCTCAGAGCGTGTCGTTAAAGGGTTGATTCGTCTTCGACGCGAACTTTGGGAAGCCTGTGGAGTATCAGTACGAGGGACTGGAGATCATGCGTTTCTGTATTTCTCTTGCTGCCAATTACTGGCGTGACAGTGCGTCCACCTCGAATGCGTAGCAAAAGGCGCTTGTCCCAGATAGGCAGATGACCTTACCACATGCAGCTAAGAAGGGGCGCCAAGCCATCTCCTGTATTGTCAGCAGGTCTACAGTGTAAGAACATGACAAAGCATAACGTGAAGATGAAGCGATTGCATCGGTGTACTGTATATGCACGGCAACACGTGCAAGCGTGCTGCAGCCGACGAGCTGACCGTCCCCATCATTATCGTCTGCGCAAGCTGATCTACGGCAGATGCGCAGCTATTCCACCACTGTCCGCTTTTCGTCAGCTGTTCAAGCGAAGAAGTACTTGACAACACACTACGAAGCACAGTCAGTAGGTGTAACCCTTTGGAGATCAAAAGCTCAGCATACCCCATCTTTCGGCGCATCAGTCGGCTCAACCGCCGAGCTCGAGACGGTGAGTGTCGGCAGATTGTACCCTTGGCCAGCACCAGCCCCAGCACCAGTCTCAACAGGCGCCACACCCTCACCACCCGCAGTGCCAGAGTGATGACGAGTGAAAGCAGGACGGCTGAAGTGGCCGTGGCTGCGAGTTGGCAGCGCACCAGTGGGAGCAGGTGGAGGGGCAAACCCGCCGCCGGGCGCGCCGCCTGCGGGAGAAGCAGGGGCAGAGAAGCCAGGGAACGAGAACGACGGCGCAGCGCCGGACCCGCCATTCGCAGCACCGGTCGATGAAGGTTCCGCAGGGGCCGAGAAACCAGGCGCCGAGAAACCTGACCCGGCCTCGGCACTAGACGCCGGCGCGGAGAAGGCACCAGATGTCTCTGTCGGGAAGCCGCCGATTGCCGATGATGCAGGAGCAGAGAACCCGCCTCCAGAGCCACCAGCAGCGGACGTGGGAAAGCCAGAGCCGCCGGCAGCTGATGTCGGGAAGCTCGAGTCCACAGCAGATGACGATGCTGCACCGCTGCCTCCAGAGCTACCACCAGCACTGCCACCGGAGCTCGCACCAGCGCCGACCGTTACACTCGCAGACCCGGAGCCAGAGAAAGCCTCAACGGCGAGGACTTGGAAATTGTAGGACGAGCCGAAGCCTGACTTGGCCCAGACTGCGAAGTGGTTGCCTGTGGTGATCGTACCTGCGCCATCATGTCAGCCACGATGTCATGCGACGGTGGAAGGACTGATCAATGTACCGGAGGTACGCTGCGTGTCGCGAACAGACCAATACTGCGTGAAGGTCGATGTGCCGGTAATGGACGGCTGGTTGGTGCGGGTGTCGGTGCAGACGGTGTCTTGACATTGTCAGCGCAGGCGTGCTCCGATGCATATGAGTAGCTCACAAGTGCCACCATCGCTCGATACAGTACCCAGCTTCGTCACACCACTGGAGCAAGGATTGAAGCTGCCATAGGACTCGACGATGTAGTACTCGGCCTGTGGATTATTGATCCAGCCGTACACCTGGTATTCTGTCAGCTACCCCGATGTCAAAGTCATGTAGGACGTAGTGCTTACAGCAAGATAGCTCCCCGACCCCTGCGCAGAGTACTGCGCACTATAAGTGATCGTGCGCTCGGCGCCTGTCTTCCAGCCCAGACCGACGACGAAGTCCGTGTTGCCGCTCCACTTTGCCGAGTAAGTGCCAGCACTCAAATTGTCGGAAAAGGCGGCAGCGTTGCCGTTGTAGTTCTGCACGTAGTCCAATGCGTCGCTCTGGGCGGAAACACCGGTGATTGCTGCGCCAGCGAGCAGGGCGGTGGAGAGAATGGAAGGCATGTTGAAGTGGAACAAGTGGAAGGAAGGGATTCAATGTAATAATGAGATGAAAGAGATAAAGTCTGATGGGATGAGAATGGGAGTGAGGGGACTGCGATATGTTAGATATAGCAAACACTCGACCGTGGTGGTCCAGCCCAAGGTCCTGAGTTCATGGTCGTCGAGTGGTGTTGACACATCACGTACGCGTCGTTCAGGTGTGTCGTAGCAGATTGATTCTGACGGAAGCTTGTAGTGCATGGCGACACCGCTCCTCCGTCATAGCGAGGACATGCGATGCATACTGAGGGCGCGATCATGGCGGAGTCTATCGCAGACAATGCTATGCTTGGTACAGCGACCAGGAAGCTTGGTGCGACAAGCCATGTTCTTGAAACCCAAGCTGCCACAATGCTTGTTTCAAACATCAAGCCTCGGCATCGGTCGGAAAATTAGGGCATGGCTTCATGTTTCAGCCAGCGCCCACGTCTTCCGGAGTCGGGTATGTCGGATCGGCTTCTGTTGTGCTCTCCATCATGTTCCAGAAAGCTTATGGTGCTATGTCGCCGTTTCATGCGCCGGTGGGTCCTTGAGGCTGTTCTCGAGAGCAAGTGCACACTCAGTGCACCCTCCTCAAACCCTCCACAAGCCCCCTCACCTCCTCCGCCCCGCCGGGAACCTCAATCCCTAGCCCCCCAACAACAGCCTCCTGCTCCTCGCTCTTCAGATCCAAGAAAGCCTCGATCAACTCCCCATCCACAAATCTCATCGGCCCCTCATTGCCCATATCTCGCACTTGACTCTTGAACCCCCGCCAAAGCGAGAACTTTACGTGCCCAGGACTCTTGACGACCTTGGCTAGCTCGGACTGTAATCGCATGAACAGGTCTTGTTTAGAAGGCGCGATAGTGGCGTAGAGATACATTGATCCTTCGACAGTCGCGAGGAAGGCCCGGGGGACAACATCAGCAGACGCCGAGGGTACTACAGCAATAGGGCGAACGCGGTTGACCATCTCTCCCAGGTTCATCTCAGAGGTGACTCGCAACCGTCGCTTCTCCTCTTCACTAAAGCTGGCAACATTCTGCTCGAGAACGACAAGATTGCCCTCGGCGTCGCTGGCAAGATAAGTATTCTTGCCCACATTTGCCACAGCAGTCCCCCACAGCGTTTCGTAGTGGCGTGCGACCTCGGACAGGGAGTGGGGTACAGGACCTCGATTCGGAGTGTACTCGACGATGGAAACTGACTTCATGAGGTCGCTTACGGCGATTGTGTTGCCTGTTACTGCGATGTCAATGGGTGCTGTTGCTGTGCGGTAGGAGGCTTTCTTCGTGAGGAAGGGGCTGGAGGGCGTTTGGTATTCGAACGCGTAGACGACGATCTATGAATTGTCAGTGTGTGTGAACAGTGCCGCTTGAATGACGAAAGGCTCACCGTCTTGATCAGCGCAGCGACAATATTGCCCTGACACATGGCAAGACATCGGCATGCACCCTTCAGCGACTGCTCGAGTATAAGCTTCAGCTGGCGACTCTCCGTCACCTCGAACACCAGGATCCTGCCTCGTGCAGCGTTCGCCGCTTCCTCGTCAAGGAAAGCAGTGCCGACCACGAACCGCTCAGCCAGTTCGCCAGTGCCGTCGTCAAGTTCGCATCGCATACAGCACTCGATCAGCTCGTCTTGCTTGAATGCGAAGGTGTGCAGCTCCTCAAAGACTACCTCGTCCACCAGTTTGAAGTGACTCTCCACCTCTTCTACACCAGCACTGAGTGTCCGCTTGATCGTGCCAAGTCCGAACGCTTTCAGGGCTGGCGAGTATGCTATCCGCCGTACGGTCTCATGTACTGGTAGTGTCTCCACATGCGTTGTGCGTTCCGAGTCGATCGTCGCCAAGCTCAGTGCACCGTTCTCGGTCGAAGCGATTGCGATGGCTCCTGGGTATGCCTCGCTGTCGAAGGCACATACTGACGTAGCATCAGCTGCGGTCACCGCAGAATAGACCATGCGGCCTTCAGAGCTGTATATCAAGGATGGATGCTCGCAGATTGCGAGGACATTCTGCAAGCCATCGTCTCGTGGTAGAATCGTGAAGCTCGCCTGTTGCGTACCGAGTACAATGCTCTTGCGCGCTGTGAAAGGATTCGCCGGCGACTCAAGCAGGTACGTGATGACGTTCCCGTCCGCAAGTCCGACGAAGAGCGTCGACGGAGCGCCCGACATGATACTTGCTATGCACAGCGATCGCGGCACGGCCAATGCGTCGTCCTCGCTCACTCTGGTTGCACCCACAGCACTGAGATCTGACAAACTCAAGAGCGCTACTCGACTGTCTTGCCAGAAACCTACCACACACATGTCCGGCAGCAGTGGGCTGAGGGTGACACAAGAGACTTGCTCGTTGGCCTCCAGTGTTCTCTTAGCATGTACGCGCCACTCCGACTCCACAAGCTGCAATAGCACCAACACTGCGCCTTGCAGCGACAGCAGCACACTTGAGCCATCGACAGCGACAGCAGTGACAGTGGTGCTCGCGGGACATTGCCACGCGCTAGCCACTTCTCCTGCAGGTGAATTGAGTCGTACTTGCCGACTCGTGACTTGCATTGTGCCACCGTCCGACTGCGCGCCGGCATACAATGTGGCCTCGTCCAGCACCAGACCGCGGTAGCTATCAAGCTCCTCCACTTCGCCATCTGACTCGAACTTGAAGATACGCGTCCGATCTACGAGACTCACCACCAGGACATCCGATGCACACCGCGAAGATGTACTGGACAGGGCGAACGTTGCGGTGACCGACGCGCCCATCTCACCAATCGTCCCAAGATCCTGCAAGCCAACTCCAGACCTCACACTCCTCAAACTCCCATCCTTGAAAGCCCCAGATCCAGTCACAATCCTCGCTTGCCCACTCGAGAACTCATTCACCAGCTCGTTGGCAGACCGGTTGCCCATGTCCATGACAGTGAAATCCAGTATAGGTCCGATATTCGAGAACGTCTGCAACACCTCCAAACCCTGCGGCTGTATCTGTATGATCTGACTGTCGCCCTGATTGCTACCCACAAAGATCCGTCCGCAATCCAGGTAGACCAGCGTACTTGCTCTCGATGTCTCGCCGAGGACGTCTATTCTATGGCCAGCATACTCGCCCTCATTCTTCTGCTTGATGTACAGCAGGTACAGCTTCCCATAGTCGTCCGCCAATGCATATCTCTGATCATCCACAGCGCACCAGCTGACGAAGACTGTAGCTTCCTCCAGCGGGACCTGCGAGATTTTGTAATCCCACTCCTCCACATACGAGATCGAAGTCTCACCAACAACCATAAAGCCAAACATCGGTGGTGGCAAGGGGATCAGATGTGTCGCACCCAGCTCAACCTGTCCCTGCACGCTTCTAGACTTCTCGAATTCAGCAGAGTGAGGCTCCTCTGCAGGCCGGAGACTTTGCGTGAATTCCAACTCCCGTACTCGTATCCTCAGCTTACCCTGCGGATCCTCCTCCAGTATAGCCATTTCCGGGTTCGGTAGCTTCGTTCCCCCAGCCTGTCGCTTGTGAATGAAGCATGTACTCCTCACGAACAGTTCTGGTATCCGCACAGGTATGGGATCGCCGAGCTCGCCGATCTCATTATCTGCTGCTCTCCGTTTGCCTTTGCCTGCATGGGCTATGGGCATAACATTTACGACGCCCTCGTAACACTCCAATGTCATGAAGCGGTTGCTCGGATCGATGTGCACACGATCACCGGTCTGACTGTCCCGTGCGGCCTTCTCAGCGACATCGACATAGCTCTTCTCTGTCTTGAGATCCTTTCCTTCGGCATCCCAGCTGAGGGTGAAGTAATGGTAGCGATCCGTGCCGACGAAGAGGTGGTCTGCCTTGGATGATGCAGGCCGTAGCTTGTGCAGGAGAGTGACTTTGCCGTATAATGTCTTGCTATATCGGAGGATGAGTTGGTCTGGGGCCTGCGGGTTCGGGGAGTATATCTCAAGGCGATTGGCTTTTGCCACAATCAAATCGTCGCTGTCTGGGGCAAGAAACGAGAGACTGATAGCGTGTCTGACGCTCGAAGGCCGGTGGATGGGGGCGAGGTAGGCCATGCTTGAGAGATTTGTCAATATGAGGGAGGTGCTCTACGGCACGCGTGAGGTCGACTTCAGGTCATGTCAAGTCTATGTCCTAGGTTCCAACGCAGATCTAATCGATCACTTCCCGCTCCTCAGTAGATTCTGCGTCTGATACGCTTTCCAGACTGGCTTGCAATAGCTAACATGAGCTACAATTGTTCGTCTCGAGATGAACATCGAAGTCGCGTCGAACATTGATGACGGCAGTGAGTCGGCATAACCGTTCTTCCACCCGCTTCACTAAATTGACTGAACGGCACCCACACATTACCGTTACAACCTCATCATGGCGCGTGAGTTGTCCTTCTACTACTGCCATACCTCGGCTCGATACTAACAATGAGGAGCAGCCGCCAAATCACCCGAAGACGACCCCATCACAGCCTCCTACGACGTCTACCTGACGCCCTCACAACAAGAACAACTTTACCTCCTGCAATACCTCAACCGCTCCCGCGACAGACCCTACAGCCAACACTATGGCGCCCGCCCCACAGACCTCCGAATTAAGCCCAAATCAGGCTACCTCGAGCTCGAAGTCAGCCTCAGCACACAATTCAACTTCAACAAGTACCAGGGCTTGAAATGGGGTGATGCATTGCAGACAGCAAGGACGATCCAGAATGAAGGCGCAACATATGGCCCAGCTGCTGGGCTCGGCGCACCGAGAAGAGGGCTTGGCAGTAGAGGGCCACTGAAGGACAAGGCGGACAGGGAGCTGCAGATTAGTAATGACTTGACTGAATTTAAGCGGGCCGAGGAGGATGGGAAGGTGATGCATAAGCAGACGCTGGGAGGTCAGATCATGAGACACGAGGATGCTGCGGCTGGGCAGGCGCTGCCAGTATATTATCTCGGTGCCTTTCAAGGCGATCAGCTGCATCTGAGTAAGGTGGACGGGACAATACAGATGCGGCCGCAGTTTCATCACATTGATGCTGAGGAGCATCGGAATCGGCTGGTGAATGTGCGTGCTCCAGCAGAGGGAGAAGTCAGACCGCCGCCTGTAGCGCGCGGACTGCAGCAGTCGTACAAGCCTGAGACGGAGGACAAGGATAAAGACGCACCTGAGCGGAAGATGCGGAAGGCTCTGCAGGATGCCGAGGAAGAGAGCTGGGTGCCGCTCGAGTACGTGGATGAGGCAGAGGACACGGCTTACGATGCGTTCAACGAGAAGATGTTTCTGCACAATGTCGATGCTGCGCCGAAGCTGAATAGCACTATGGACGAGGAGCAATTGCTTGATGCTGTGAGTGGGCCTAGCTATGAGGGCTCTGGGCGGAAGAAGAGGCGGCCAAGGAAGCGGAGAGGTGGTCAGGCTGGCGACGAGGGACTCGAGGAAGAAGAGGAGGCGGTAGTGGCTGCTGGCGAGGCACTACCTGCTGAAGAGATTATTGGTACTGCTGATGATGAAGATGCCATGGAGGGCGTTGTGACGACTGCATGATCGCACTGCTTGTAATGTGCTGCCTCCCACCATGAATCGACGTCCCAACTCCACGGACCAGTCCCGCGGTTGGAAACTTCGCGAATCAACGCCTGACGCGGCCATCGACGGACAAAGACAATCACAGCTCAAGCGAGTACACGCGTAACGCCACATGCAGACAGGCTGTGTAATACAAATGCAGCCGCGACACAGTCATTCAGCTCCATGACCTCAAGCCCGAGTGCAAGAAGTGGTAAGGAGTACGCTCTCTCAAGACCTGACATGCACAAACATTGGCTTACATTATCCAGCAGTCGTTGTGCAGATCCTGCTGTGGCCTTGAGTCCTGCCTCCGAAATACGATTCGAGGCAGGAGCGACAACGTTTGCGCAACATCATTGGTCGACTCGTGGACTTGGACACCAAACTTGCTCAGTCGATACTGCAGTGCAGATGCGAGTCCCAAAAATGCATTGCTGCAGAGCTTGACTACCACGCTTGAGAATGTCTCATCGCCTCTCCGTCTTGGCCGGGACCCTGAGGCACGGTAAGGTAGACTTGATGCAGACCGGCCGTATAGCAAGCCTCCACAACGGTGTGCTCATGGTAAGCGATATTCCAATAGAAGTGTCGAAGCGTAAAGTCAAGTACCCTTGTTTCCCTTGATTCTTCGGTCGAGACCATTCGCGCTCTCCAAAGTGTCCACCTACACCGTCTCAAGCATTCAAGCAACAAGAACACACCATGCGGTCCCTCACGCTCCAGATCCTGCTCGCAGGCGCAAACCTTTTCACAGGCATCGATGCTCGACTCTATGCCAGGCAGAGCGCTAGCAACGTCACCGCACCAGCCTACCCACCTTCATATTGTAGGCAAATTGCCTCCACAACGGCTTGTCATCACAAACTGACAATCCCGAAGGCACGAACAACACCACCTCCGCCGTCCCTCCTCCCAGCAAATTCGGCTACATCCTCTTCCGCGGCTTCAAACCCCTAGACATCAACGGGCCTGTCTCAGCCCTCGCAACCCTAGGCCGGTCCCGACATATAGACCTCTCCATGATAGCCGAGACCCTCGAGCCCGTCACCAGCGCGCCGCTGTTACCCTCGATGAACCTGCCGAACTCGACGTCGTTTGTGACGATGTTGCCGACGCATACTTTTGCCACTGCGCCAGAAGATCTGGAAGTGCTGATGATTCCTGGCGGTTCTGGCTCTCGTTCGCCGTACCTAAACGCCACGCTCACCTATCTACAAACCACAAAGCCCAAGCTCCGCAATCTAATCACAGTCTGCACCGGCTCATTAGTAGCCTCTCGCGCAGGATTGCTAGACGGCAAGTACGCAACGACAAACAAGCAAGGCTGGGTCGGCGCCGTGGCCACGAACTCGCACGTCCACTGGGTGCCGCAGGCGAGGTGGGTCGTTGATGGAAATATATGAAGTACGTCTGGGGTGAGCGCGGGGATTGATGGGACTTTGAGGTTTATTGAGTGTTTCTATGGGAGTGCGGTTGTGACTGCTGTGAAGACGTGAGTGATTGATCTGTCGGGTGTTTGTGGAGTGGTTGCTCACTTGATGCTCGATGAAATTCGACTGGCATCAGGACCCGCATTGGGATCCGTTCTCGGTGGTGTATAATGTTACCGCGCCGGTGTATCTGCCGCGGGCCAGGAGTCGCAAGGCGTGAATCATCGCAGACTCGTGAGCAATCAGCACTGAACTGAAGCTCCACTGTCGTGTGCCAAGTCCGCCTGAAAGGCCGTCCAGCGGAAACATGCTCAAACCCTCGCAGCCACGTATATCAGCTGCACCTGCAGCCACACTCAACACGTGCCAGTCGAGTGCGATAGAGCACGATGTTGGTGAGCACGTTACAATCACCGAGCAAATTGAGCACGATTGAGCACTCCAGCACGCCGGTAGACCAGGCACGCCAGAACCTCATATCTCGCTCGAGACACCATACTGCTCGAACGTCAGCGAATATAACCTCGAAGCTACACGGCGTCCACTTTGTCGACAACTACAAATGAGTATGTCAGGCATGGACATGGCGACCGCCACCCCATAAATGGCAATGGACATGGCAACCGCGACCTCTTCCATGGTCATGGCTGCAACCTCCTCCGCTGCGCCAGCCATGGATATGGGCGACATAATGGGCGGGTGCAAGATCTCGGTACGCTCGCCTTCCCGTCGTAGAACCTGATGCCATGCCTGGCATAGACTGACGGGCAATTGCATAGATGACTTGGAACTGGTAGACCATCGACGCCTGCTTCATTGCCGACACATGGCGCATCACCTCTAGCGGCATGTTCGCGGGCTCTTGCATAGGCGTCATTCTGCTCGTCATCGTGCTCGAGGAACTGCGTCGTGTGTCGAGGGAATACGATGCCATGCTCGTGAGGAAGCGGAAGACCATGATCACCTCGAGCACCGGGTCGATTCTTCTTATTGGTAGCGATAGCGGGTCTGATCAAGAGAAGCGCGGCGCAGTCGCCCAGACATCGACTGCAACGATGGGCAGCAAGTCGTTCAAGCGGACGCTGGGGGAGCAACTCGTCCCCGCTACGCTCCCCATGCTGCAATTTGCCGTAGCATACTTCGTCATGTTGCTGGCCATGTACTACAATGGTAAGTATCGAGATTGGTGACCTGACCTGGACTAAGCTGACTTCATGCCAGGCTACATTATCATCTGCATTCTGATCGGTGCGTTTATCGGAGCGTTTGCGTTCAGCTGGCAGAGTATGGCGATGCCGTAAGTCAAGTTACGTTCCATAGGGTTATCTGTGCTGACTTGTCGAGCAGAGGCGAGGACCGCGAGATCACCTTCTGTTGCGGCTGAGGCAGTGGTGGTGGTCATTAACGCTGTCGTGCTGAAGCGGCGAGAAGGCCATAAGGGAAAGAGCGTAGACTGGTCTGACACCGGGCTTGAATGCGATGGGATTGACATGAGACAATAAAAGCTCGGCAGAACATGGCAAAGAATTGCTGCGCGTGCCCTACCTAGCTCGCCCGAATGTTCGAAGGTTACGTGTCTAACGCAGACTCTTCTCTCCGTCCCATGGGGAACTGCAGTGTCGCTCGGGCCCTGCTCCATTTATGTAGTCAGACCCGTCTCGCATCACCAGCATGTCGAAGTATCCAACAACAACTCGTGGGGAAGAGGAAATCGACTGCATGGTCCTGACCGTATTTCGGACATGAATCGCATTCTGCGTGCTTACCAGCCTCTGCGGAGACACTCTGGGTGTGACTTGGCCGTCTGCGCGGACATGAAGCTTCAACAAGGTGTACTGCTTCACAGGGGACACTGTGATTCGCATGACAGCCAGCATAGACAGAATGCTCTCAGCCAGTCGTCACCACATCCTTCGGCCGTCCTTTCGATGCCGCATCCGTGCTCGGCAGCTCAGGTGGCGACATGGCAGCCACTCTGGCTTCTGTCGAATCTTTGACAGCCTCGACAAGCACTGTCCGAGCTAGTGTTGCAGACTGCACAGCACTTTCGATCAATCCCCCAAGATCACCCCCCGCATCACCCTTCATCCACATCTCCGTAATCTCGTCCCGTGACTGCAAGTACGCCACTAGACATGCTGCCCTCGTAACATGCTCAGCTGGTGCAGGATCCAGAACCGTCGTAATCTCACTCGACTGATCATGCACAAGCGCAGCCACACCACCTGACACAAGATCCACGCAATCAATCCCAGCATCCACAATCGCCGCACTCGCCACAGTGATGCATCCAGCCAGTACACTCAGCATCCCCCAGCCACTCCCCATGTCGCCTGAATGTGCTCCTGCCGGCCCATCATCTTCACCCTCGAGCACCGTAATGACCACATCCGCAGCACTCTTTGGCCATCTCTCTCCAATCACCACCCCACGCAGCGCAGTCTCGAGATGCAGGCCCAAATCTCGCTCTGAGCTGTCTCGCACGTATCCGCGACGTGTCTTTGTTGCAAAGGGTGCGTACTTGACGTGTGTTGTGAGGAGCAAATTTGGTGAGAAAGCTGCATTTCTAGGTAGAGGCCGCGGTCCATGAACTGTGCATGTGATCTTCAGGCTGGACTTTCTGGTCAATGGTGGAGTGGCAGGATCGGGAGGAAGCTCGTAGTATGCTGATCCGGCCGCAGAGGGCACAATGCCTGTTTGCAGGAAGATTTTGCGGTGCTCATCGGCCTTCCTCCGCCGTCGCGGCGGAGACGTATTAGCTGATGCGAAGACTGGTGGCGCGGTGCCACCGGCTGGCGCGTTCAGTCGGCGTCGATCGGCTTGCATGTTGAAGTGCAGAGTGACATTGGATATCAATGTAAATAATATTTGAGTGTTGTCATTGGCCAACTCCGTTAAAGCCGGATTGCTCACTCTGGTCAGTACATTGAATGACATGGTCTTGCCTCTTCCATCACTGATCCGCTCACAACAACCATCATGAGCGCGACCTACTGGCTAGCTGCAGCTCTCGCCATCTCCCTGGCCTTAATGGTAGCGTACATGGTCTTGACGTCTTGCCTGGGCGAGCAGATTCGTGCCTACTGGTCAGGCCGAGAGTCATCCTACGTCCCCACCACATACGGCATGCAGTACGCGCGCGTGATGGGCCACGGTGGCAATCAGGCTGGGTGGGAGCAGATTGAGATGGAAGACATGCTTGATCGTGATCGCGACAGATCGCCTCATTGACACAGCTGGCAACACTCGTCACGATCATTCACGAGGATGGCGATTCTACATGCAAACCTATGTCGGCCAGATTACAGCTCCTCTCTCACCGATATCACAGCCGCCGTCGCCGCCTCGGTCAGCACCGACGTAGCATTCTCCGCCGCCTCTCTCAACATCTTCTGCTCCTCCAAATTCATCGCCCAAAACATAACGTACGTCGCCAGAATGCCCGACGGAATCGCAATACTCGTCGTGAACAACAAGGCAAACACCACCTCAGGCATAATCTTCGGCCGCTCCTTCTTATCCAAAACCATCCGCTCCATCTCCTCCTGCAGCGAGTCGATCATCTTCGTCTCGCTGAACTCGGCAAGTACGCGGTCCTGGCCTTTGTGGCCCATCTTGGTGAGTTCTTCTCTAGTGGAGGGAATGAGAGGTTTGCGGAGGACGTCAGTCCATGGTTCAATTTTATCGGGACTTCGCAGCCAGCCTGTGCGACCGTCGTAGATTGTCTCGAGCGGGCCGCCGGTGTTGGTGGCTAGTACTGGCGTCCGAGCGAGCATGGCTTCAAGGGGTACGATGCCGAAGTGCTCATCTGTGGGAGTGTAAATGAGGATCCAGGCTGCTTGGAGAAGGCGCTCTTTCAGAGCTTGCGGGATGGAAAGGAGGAACAGTACGTCGACGTCGTCGGTAGACATATCTGTCACTTGCGTGTTTTGTGGTTTGAATGTGGCGTGAGTCAAGCCGAGCGAGTCGGCCAGCGCCTGCAAACTTCTGTGCGTTGCTGCATTCTCTGCATTATTCGGATCGTAGCCGCCAGCCATCACTAGACGTGCGCCACCCCGTTCCGCGGCTGTGAGACCTGCATATGCCTTGATAGCAAGTGCAAGATTCTTCTTCCCTTCGAAGCGGTTGATGCTGAGCAAGACTTTCTTCCCAGGCCAAAGAGGTCCCGTTGGACCATCCGCATGCGCATCCTTGGTATTGACACATGGGTAGATGACTTTAAGCTCCCGACTCCGGGGCCAATCGAAGGTCTTGCGGTAGATACTACGTGTGTAGTTGCTGTTCACGACTATCGAGTCGGCACAGCCAGTGCTCCATCCCTCCGTAGCATCAAAAGGTACCCTGTAGCCCCGTTTCAGAGCACCTTTGATACCCTTCTCAGGCTTCACTAGAAGTCGATCAGGGTAGTGGCCATAGAACAGTACCCTTGCCCGCGGGTAAAAGTATCTGAAAAGCGGCACACAAACGCTGAGCTGATCGACGAAGATGATGTCGGGAGCGATGGTCTTGAGCTCTGACGAGAACAATGCTATGCTGAAGACTAGTGCTATCTGTCGTAGTATCGCAAACAGTATGCTGAACCGGCCCGCGAACGATTGAGGGAACAGCCTGTCGCCTCGGACTCGGACATCGAGTGTGCCTGTCGATGTTGTTAAATGTTGCTCTGTTGATTGAAGAAGCGATTGCGTACCATCTCTAGCTTCGTCAAAGCAATGATTCGTATCCCGATATGAAGTGAGGACTGTAATTCTATGGCCGCGAGACTGAAGTCCTACAGCGGCATCGATGACAAGGCGCTCGGCGCCGCCAATGCCAAGATCAGGGTGGACGAAGAGCACACGCTTCGTCGAGGCTGTTTTCTCGGTCATCGTGCTTGATTCGATGGCAAGTCTAGGGCTGTCTAGGTTCTGTAGTCGAATCTATGTACATCACTGTAAAGTCGCAGACGACGTTGCGACAAGCTTTACCCGGTCGAAGTCTTGTGGCTGCCACGTGGCTGTGCGGCTAATCTAAAGCACCTTGATAGACTCCAGGTACGGCATGGTCACCAGGAGGACAGGGGAATGATATATCAAGTGATGGAGAGTATTACGGCATATAATACCATTTCAAACGCCCATGTGAGAGCCACGCTCGTCGTGACGGAAGGATTGGTGGCTCCAGCCCATCCCCTGGTCTCACGCATTCATAGCTTGCTCTCGTATGTAAGTGCTGGTTCACTGTTGACCCAGTCTATCCTCGCACTACAGCCGTGGTGATCACATTATTCCGGTCCTTCGATCCGCAGCATGGATGCAGTGTTACTGCCTGCTCGGGATAGTCCTCCTCTCGCTCACTCGTGATGTCGAGCTCGCTTGATGGCATAAATCGCAGATCCATCGACTGTCAAGTGATGTTGATGACATCTATCATCTGTGACATTGGTAATATTCAGACTGCTGGAGCAAATCTTCGTGGAATGGCGTATCAGATCGCTCGGTAACCGGCGCCATTGGCATTGAAGTCGTGTAGACAGGCGTCAGGTAGCTAATGCTGTGTAATATGATCGGTTGCACTCGCTTGACTAGGATTGTACCCGTCGCGACTGAATGATCCAGTATCAACTAGACTTCGTATCCCGTCTCCGAAAAGAGAGTCCCAGGACCCATGGCTCTGGCTATGGGATTCCCGACTCTGAACTGGCGCTGCTCGGCTACTCAGCTATCGCTACGATCGGCCGCTGTAGTCGATAGGAAGAGCACACACGCAGCAATGATTGCCGATGCAACCACCGTGAAGATCTAAATGCACGTCAGTCATATGCCCTTCCTGGTCTTGACCGTGCATTCGAAAAGCAGATCTTGACCTACCAGCTGCGTTCCCCATCCAGTCTGCACAAGCGCCTGACGTCTACTATATCGCGTCACAGTCTTGACATAATTGCCAAATCCAGCAAACAAACATGCCATCGATAGGACCCAGAAAGTCATTCCGAATGGCAGAGCAATACGCTTCTCCAACGCTGACGCCTCGTGCTTCAGGTGGAACGAGATCATGATGGCCACAGACACGATCGTCATGTATGTAGCAAGTCGGAGCCATGACAGGAATGCTGAAGGCACGCAATGAGTGCAAGCTCAAGTGATAAGGGATGTCGTACACATACTTCGCTCAGCAGCGCAATGATCACGACAGTCTGAGTCGTTGTTGTCAAACAAAAGCGGACCGAGAAGCGGGCGCTCGACGAAGAGGTGTCTTTCATAATTATTGCGTCTGTGTTTGACTCAGCATCATGGACGTCTAGTCATCATCGTATGTAATGTCGACTGACTGGTGCACAAGGACTGGCTTCGCCCAGAATATGTTGAAGACCGGGTTGTACGGCTCGTTCAGGAAGGCAGCGTTGGACGCTGATGATCGTCGAGAGGTCATGGCTGTATGATTTGCATTGCTCGTGCCGCAGGCGATTCACAAATGTCCATCATGAAGCCAGCACTTCGCAATCTTGGCCATGTAGAAACCGATGCGAGCTGGAGCTGCATTGATGCGACACAGTGGAGCTTCTCTCTTTCGGCTGGATCTCGGGTCCCGAACTCAAGAAACCGGCATCTCAAAGCTTGTTCGAAACTCTCGATCCGCTGACATCACTGAATTCCATTGACAGATTCGATCTCTGTCGATCGACATCGGCCGTGTATCCGACAATTTGTTCGCGCATTGGGCGTCATGGCTCCGCGGCGCGCCGATGTTGTAGTCTAAAGCATTGATGGGTAAGTGTCTGTCTTCATTGCCAACCACATCTTGTTTGTACTTCTTGGTCGATTATCTCGCGCAATGGCCTCCTCGCGTCGTGGCGACGACGATTCAGAGAGCAAGAAAGAGCGGGACGAGAGTAACAGTGGCAATGGCGGCAACAATGGTGGCAATAGTGAGGATCAGGAGAAGTCAGGACCGCCTACGCCGTAAGTCGCGCAGCATACCGATATACCAGGAAGAGGGGGTAACTGACAAGAACATAGCGTCGGCTTCTGGGACTCTCGTCTCAATCACGTACGCAAAGAAGCCTTTACAAAATGGGCAATAACCACTGTCATCCTGATGACCGCCATCCTGGGCCTCTTGTCGATCTACTGGGCAGTCTTCACCCACGTACAAGCGAACATGTCCGCGCTCGTCGTCTATGTGGTGGACTTTGATGGCCAAGTCGCCCCGTACAACAACATTGGCGTTGAACCGATTGTCGGACCTACCATCGTCGAGCTTGCAGACAAGATGGTCGCTAGCTCGAAGCCGACACTTGGATTCGGCAGCATGCCGCCGTCGGCCTTCAACAACGACCCACTGGAAGTACGTCGCGCTGTGTACAATTACGATGCCTGGGCTGCAATAATTATCATGCCGAATGCGACGTCACTATTGTACAGCGCCATCCAAAACGGTAATGCGAGCTACGACCCGATGGGCGCATGCCAGTTGGTGTACGTGCAGGCCCGAGATGAAACGAGCTGGGCCAACTATCTCGGTCCTACTCTAAGTTCGTTCGAAACAGAAGCCACGAGTATGGTCGGCATGATGTGGGCGAAGACCGCCCTGCAGCTGGCGTCGAACAACCAGACTGTGCTACAGAATATGGCGCAAGTGCCGCAGGCTTTGAGCCCAGCGATCGGCTTCAGCACCTATAACCTGCGATCGTTCTACCCAGAAGTCGCAACGCCGGCAGTGTCCATTGGACTGATCTACCTGATCATCATTGCTTTCTTCTCATTTAGTTTTTACCTGCCAATCCACTTCAAGGTTCGTCTCTCCGGACCGATGATGAGCTCACGCATTACTGACTATGCCCACAGTACCTGAAACCCGAAGGCCACCCGCCTCTCAAGTTCTGGCAGCTCATAATTTGGCGTTGGCTGGCAACATTAGCAGCCTATTTCTTCCTCTCGCTAGCATACTCCCTCATCTCGCTTGCCTTCCAGATCAACTTTACAGGCGGCGTGCCAGGCACCGGCGATCCGACTGCAGTCACGCCGATCGAGTTCGGCAATCCTGCATCCTATGGTCGCGGCACCTTTGTCGTATACTGGATGCTCAACTGGGTCGGCATGATGGCCCTCGGACTGGCCTGCGAGAATGTCGCAATGATGGTCGGCCAGCCGTGGGTAGCGCTGTGGCTGATCTTTTGGGTGATTACGAACGTTGCCACTGCTTTCTACAACATCGACATCTCGCCCCACTTCTACTACTGGGGATATGCATGGCCTCTGCATCAGATCGTAGAAGCTAGCAGGCAAATTCTGTTTGATCTACATTCACGGATCGGACTGAACTTTGGCATTCTGTTTGCATGGGTGGCGATCAACACAGTGGTGTTTCCCGCGGCGTGTTACTTCATGCGGTGGAAGAGCAAGCATGGGGTACACGAGTACTATAGATAGACCAGCAAGTAATTGTAATTTATCTGTGAGATCTACCTCAACCACTGCTCGTCAGTCGGATCAGGTTGGTGGCCAAAGCCGCCAATCGCGACACGCTCAGTGCCCGAATCGTGGACTTGATCGCGCCGGACAAGTGAGTTGCGGTGTCGTAAAACAAAAGAGCGTAAACTGTGAAAGCTTGTACGACGTTGACGACTCGCGGAGAACTGATGGTAGGAGGAGATGTGTAGATATACATCGCATGCATGCGACGCACCACATGCCATGCCGAACGTGCTCCCTATCTTACTTCGCCGATATTGTTGTTACATTACGGATGACAGTATCGCATGCTCCCTCGGGTTTACTCGTTGATCTTCGCCAGTAGCCTGCGACTTCGTTAGCTCCTCTGCGCACCTGTCTACCTTCACTCACAGCTAGACATACTCGTGATCCCTGAACAGACTGAACTCCTCTTCTCCCACCTTCAGCGGACTACCACCAAACTGCGGAATGAGCACGCGATCACCAGCAGCCACGCCGAGCGGTATCCGGTTCCCCTTCTTGTCCATAATGCCCGGGCCGACTGCGAGGACCTTTGCCTCATTGAGCTCCTTCACTGCGGTCTCGGGGAGAAAGATGCCGCCTGCAGTTTTGGTGTCGGCTTTGATGCGCTGGACGAGGACGCGGTCGAGGAGAGGCGCCAGGGATTTGATGGACTTGATTGCGGCGGACTGGGGGAGGTTAGATGGGGTGAAGAGTGGGGGACGGGGGTAGGTCGCACCATGGTGACGGTGTGTGAGGGAGGCTACGAGTCGATGAGCCTGGGGGAGGTAATGCTGGAATAATTCGTTCAAAGAGGTTCAATGTGTAAGCAATAGTCTCGTCCAACATTATTCTCGAGCTTGATCGGCTGCTCGGCGATGCTGGAGTTCACTTCCGAGGCCGCAACGGCTGGCCATATATCCTGATGCTGGACATGTATGATCTCCTCTGCGGACCTCTCCGCATATCTCGATGGCATGCAGTCGCCAGATGTAGTCGACAGAGACGGTCCGCTCGATTCGGCGATACGTCCACGCCGCATCGCTGACACAAGAACGAGCTTCTGCCATGCTTTCAAACAGCATACTGGCGTAAAGCCCAGCAGAAATGACCAGCCCAACTTCTTCAAGCAGGCCCAATTCAGCCCAGATGGAACCGCCGTAGTGACGCACAATGCAGACGAAAGCCTTCGAACTTTCGTCTTACCTCCAGACTTATTGGATTCGGCGAGTCAACCCCATGAGCTGCAGCCGTATTCCACTCTACCATCCGCTACAAACGTCCTAAGCTATGCCATCTACCCTGGCTTCAACCTGGCCGACCCATCGACTACTCTAATACTCTCTGCGCCATCTAACCTGCCACTTCGTCTGACAAATGTCCTGGATCCCTCACACATCCCAGCAACATATCCATACATTAACAGCGCGAACGAGGCTTTCATCGCCCCGAACAGTGTGTCTTTTATTGACCGCGGCACGAACTTCGTAGCGGGTAGTGCTGGCCGGGTCTCAGTCTTCGATGTCACTCGCCAGGCTGGTCCAGAATTTTACCACAACCTCAAAGCCAAAGCCGGCGCGACGGGTATGCGCGACACGAGTCGAATCATGGCGCTGAGTGTCTCCTCTGATAGACTGCTGGCGGCGGGCAGTACGAATAGAAATGTAGGCATCTTTGGCAACTCCGGGCGCGGAGCGTGCGAGACGACTTTCTCCGTCGCTGGGCAGATGAGTGAGGCGACTGTGACGAAAGGGTCGGGTGTCATGTCTCTGGCCTGGACGCCGGATGGGAAGTATCTGCTCGTCGCCGAGCGGCAGAGCGATGGCTTGCATGTTTACGATGTACGAAATCTGCTGCGGCGGGTGGCGTTCCTGTCTGACCGCAATGCGAAGACGACGCAGAGACTAGGGATCGATGTGATGGCCACGAGAGAAGGCTGTGAAGTCTGGGCCGGTGGCGTTGACGGCGTTACGCGGATGTGGAACAACCCCGGGTCTACTGAGGGAGAGCATCGACCTGATGCAGAGATCAAGATGCACGACGACCCTGTCTCTTCCGTTGTGTGGCATCCGATTGTTGCGGTACTGGCTACTTGCTCCGGGCAAAGATCGCGCGGCCAAGTCAGCGCCGCGGACGAGGCGAGCTCATCAGCCTCCGACAATGAATCCCACTCGGATGACGAGCACCCTGCGTCTCGGCAATCCAACAACACCTTGAAAATCTGGGACTTCATGCAGCCTGGTTCTTGAGACCGTCGGTCGACCTCGACTATCTTGTCCTGATCTTCATCGTCTATAAGCTACTGTATCCTACACCAACATACCTGCGCGGTCGTAGCGCTCCCAAACGTCAGTCTGCTTTCGTCCAAAAGAGATGTTCGCTATGCCTCCCCGTCCCGAACGCCCGTCCCATCGCATACCCGCCCATCATAGCGAGAGGCTATATCACAGCTTCTTTCGGCTTCTTAGCACCAGCGTTGCCGCCTACTTGCTTAATCTCGCCGTCGGCGATATGAGGCTTTTCGTCGTTTGTTGTGGTTGTCTTGTCACTAGTGAGATGTCAGTAACTGCATGATGTGATGCGCTTCCTGGACAGGGTACTCACTCAACACTGCCGCCGGCCTTCTCGGCAACTTCAGCCTTCTCGCTCTTAGCCTCGGACTTCTTCCCACTCTTGGCCTCTGACTGTGCTGCCTTCTCATGCTCTGCGTTCGCTGACTTCACCTTTTCGACAAGCTTCGCCTCTTCCTCAGACTTCGCCTGCTTAGCCTCTTTGTTGATATCCTCCTTGTCCTTCTCCCACTGCCCAGTTCCATCATCGAATTGACTCTGGATTTTCTCCAAGCGCGCCCGCTTAGCAGTCTCCTCAGCTTCACGTGCCTTACGCTCCTTCTCCATTTGCTCCATGTGGCGGATATCGTCGACTGAAGGCTCGTACAAGTGCCAGATCGTGTAGTGCGGGAGACCGACGACGGAGAATTGCATGCGTTTCGCCATCTACGCCAAAGTCAGTATCAAAAGATGTCGGGTGAGACGGCAACACCTACCTTGCCGAAGCCCTCTGTCTCGGCGTGCTTCTCAAAGCTGAAAGCTGGGAAGTGCACGCCGCTTCGGAAGACCTTTGCTTTCGCTAAGATGCTGACACCACCAACTCCATCAATCTCCATCTCCATGTCTGGGTCGCCATACGGATCGCGAAGATAAGCAAGATGAGGTCGCCAGGTAGCGTACTCTGCGTAGCCTTCCACAATCACTGCATCCTCGTCCAACGTATCTGCGAGTGCAAGTGCAGTCTCGGACTCTTGCCAACTGTTGAGATCGTACGGCTGCTCTCCACCAAGCCAGTCGGGTAGTGGACGCCAGACGTCTGTTTACGCTGTCAGTCACGCGATTCCAACTTTCAGAGTATACAGCATCCTTACTCGGCACAATGACATCCTTGTTGTGCCTCATCAAATCCTCCAATATCGTGAACGGCGCCGTCTCAACATCTACATCCCTCCAGTACACCCAGCTATGCGTTGGCCTGAGCGCAGCGCTCAACAGCCAATTCCTTGCCTGCGCCATGCTCTTTCTCCGACTCGCCTGTGCCGCGAAGCCATGTCGTGCCTCCACATTCTGATCCACCTTCTGTCCAAAATCCTTCTCAATGACTGAGATCTCACCGAACGCCTGCTTCACGTCCGGATTTGCCTGCAGCTCTGAGAGCAAGCTTGAAAGCAAATCAATTGTATTGTCCTTGCTGTCGCCCACCAGAAAGGCCAGATCAATGAGCGGGTGCGGGTATGTCAAGTTCCGCAAATGTGAGAAGAACATGGGTAAATGCGGCGAAGCGTCTCGTAGCGGTGCGCACAGTAGTATCCGCTCCTCGCGCTCCCATCCCCTAGATGTGCCGCCTACATTGCTAAGGTCGTAGTATCGTACTGTTTCGAGTTGGAAAGCTTCGTCTGCGCTGAAGAGGCCGAATGATAGGGCGGGTACTAATGCGGCTGGTCGTAATGACGGGAAGATGAACATTAAGACTAGGAAGACTGTGGATACGGCGCCACCGACGCGTATGAAGAGGCCTCTCCGCCGTTGGGAAGCTGATCGGGATCGAGGTTGGTATCTGGGTAAGCTCCCGTCAGTATGCGTGCGGTGTCCTAACATCCACTCTGCCACGTCGTCCTCGAGCGATGCTCCTCTAATTTGACACGGACACATACTTGTCATATTTGTCCGTCGCTATGCTATACCGTCTCGACTCGAGCCCGCCATTTGCAGCTCCGCCCCCATAGGCGTGCCGATTCATCTTCTCCTTTGCTGCAGACGAGGCATGCAGTGGGAGCATGTGTCACGCGCGCCGCGCGCTATTGATGTGTTCTGTGCCAGTCACGTCGTTCGTATGGGGTGTTGTACGTGATCCTTCGTCAGCGAGAGTGAGCCGGACACCTCAGGCAGGTCCGGAAAGCTTTGTGATGGGCTCAATGCATGGGTGAGCTATCAGAATGCCTGGCGTAAGTCGTACCAGCGGTCAATGGGGAAATATGCCAGGTAGAGTGACGGCGAAATATTCAACGTGCGCACAGTATACATTCGAGGTCGCGCAATGTTACAGGTGGTCTACCAACAATTCGGAAACGAGTACGAGGAGCCGTTCCGCACGTTACGCCATGCGAGCTTAAAATACGCGTGTTTCAGCTTTACTAGCGTCGACATTTATGAGGCTATTGCGACGAAAGTTATATCAGTGTTCGTTGCCTCGTTGGTGACAGTCGAGCGATCTCTCGTGACTGCACAGGCACCAGCTATGTACAGAGAGCTTGTCGACATCTACACAGGAACCCCTTAATCGCGTCTCTCGGTACACTTCCCTCGTCGAACACAGCCGTAGCACCACAGCTACCTTAGCCCTTCCATGCTTGTCGTACTTGCCGGCGTTCGGTGCTGTTTGCAGGTCGGTCATACTCAGTCATGCAGCACCCCGCCAGTCAGTCTAAGCGATGATGCTCGTGCGAGTGTCGTGCCTCCATCTCGTCACTTCTCCAACTTTCATCAATTCATTCCACTGCTCACATATCCATGATAGCCCATGTATGGTCGTCGATCGTTGTGTAGATCGCGCCAACGCCCGACAACTCATCGCCAGCCTTCATAACGGCAGATATGTCCATGTTTACCTGCAGAGCAATGTCCTGCATATGCAGCCCCTCATTCGTCTGCGGACTGTTGCGCAAACACTCGTATACCTTCCGAGCCGACGGCGTTATGCCAGCCAGTTGTGCAGCTGCAGTCGCAGACATTCCGTTCGTGTTGGAAGCTCCATTCGTAGCTGCCTTCGCATCTCCAGGAGCACCTCTCGTGGCCTGTAAGTGCACCACAGTAGCCTCCAGTAAATGATACGAGATCTCGTTGAAGTCCCGGATTGGCCGAATTACGTTCGCGCCAACGTGTCTCTTATTCCCAAATACCTTCAGCCTCCCGAAAACCCTCACATACGCCTGCTCAGTGACTTTCTTCGGATCCTGCCCATCCTCGTTCATCACCTCACTATCAACCCAGACCTTCACCTCCACCACTCCAGTCCCGTCATCGACTTTATACGTCACATTCGTCGTCTGCTGTGAGATGTTCCGCACTTGACCGACAAACGTGACTTGTGTCGTTTCCTGGTCGTCGATCATGAAGTGCTCAGCATCCGGGTACGGATGGTGGGCATCGAGGAGTTGCTTGACCGTGACTGGGCGGAGCGTATCTTTGCCGTATTTGCCTTTCTGGCCGGCGGCGGAGTCTGACTGACTGCCAGGCATGAAGCCGCCGCCATTCTGGCCGCCACCGGCACCGTAAGAGGTGGTGGAGTATTGATTGCCGTAGTCTGGATGACTGTCAGTATAGCCAATGTGAGTGAGCCCGAGGTGGACCACATACCCATCACGCCTGTACTCTTGTCTATTAATGGGTTGTACGGACTCCCGGCTCGTTCATGCTATCACAGACACCATCATTCCGGCTTGCGATTAGGCAAACGCGTCGCTAAATTGATTCGACGCGTCTGGAGACGCGGCTGTCGGGAAAATGATCCCGGCGTGTGCTTAGTCATAATCATCGCCATCATCTTTTCATCGAAGCATTGCACTGTGAGAGAAGACATCATTCTCAGTCGAAGAGACTAACGATGGCCGACGATGGCATGCTTCTCAACTTTGAGTTGCCGTCAGATGCCTTCACACCGAAGCCCTCGCAGTTCAAGGGAGGTAGATGGAAGGATCGCCTCACAGCGAGAAAATCTGAAGAGTGGGGACGCTCGAAGGCGCAGGAGCGTGCGAGAGGCAAGACTCCAAACTACGGTCAGGTAGTGAGCGATGAGGACGAATTGATCCACGCTGATGCTCCTGCTGCGAAGAGGGTCAAGACTGTGGATGCTGGGGTAGCGAGACCCAGCTTTCCTCGTCCAGAGCCTCGTGCTGGTGGACGACCTGCAAGTCAGAGAGAGGCTTTGCCAAAGTCTACGAACGGGGAGGTCATCTCTTCGCTATTTACGTACAATCCCGAGACCAGAGTGCCCCCCTCTGCCCCAGCTGAAGTAAACGATATCCAAATTGTGCCTTCGAATGCGCCACTTAGCGATGAGCTGGCTACGTTCACCAATCTCGGTCTATCTACAACGCTGGCGAGTCACTTACTGAATAAGATGGACATCCAAGCGCCGACAGCGATCCAGCGGCGATCACTGCAGCAGCTCTGCGCCGAAAATCGAGATGCGTTTATCCAAGCAGAGACTGGATCCGGCAAAACCCTGGCTTACCTACTTCCGATTGTGCAGAGGATCTCGGCTATCAGCAAGGAGATGAAGGCTGCTGGGCAAGGCTTCAACCGCAAGAGTGGTCTCTTCGGCATGGTGCTTGTACCAACACGAGAGCTGGCAAAGCAGATCACTGCAGTGCTCGAGAGGCTTTTGTCGTGCTGTCACTGGATCGTCGGTGGGATCGTCATAGGAGGCGAGAGCAAATCGTCCGAGAAGGCACGGCTACGCAAAGGCGTCAACATTCTGGTCGCCACACCTGGTAGACTTGTCGATCACTTTGACAACACCGAAGTGCTTGATCTGAGTAAGGTGAGATGGCTGGTACTCGACGAAGGCGATCGATTGATGGAACTCGGCTTCGACAATGACATCCAGAAGATTGTAAGCGTTCTGAACCTTCGGTCGCGGAAGTCGCAGGAGGTCATCATCCCTGGATTGCCGGATCGACGGACGACGATACTCTGTTCCGCAACAATCGAAGCGGACGTCGAACGATTGAAGTCAATTGCGCTCAAGGAAGCTGTCCTGATTGCTGTGGAGTCATCGGATAGGACTATTGGCGAAGGGGAGACTGTCAAGAAACAAGAATTCTCGGCGCCCGCTCAGCTCAAGCAAAGCTACGCCATCGTCCCCGCAAAGCAACGGCTTGTCACACTAGTCGCAGTGCTGAGGCAAGCCTTCAAGCGGAAGGGTATGACGGCGAAATGCATCGTTTTCATGAGCTGTGCAGACAGTGTGGACTTCCACTTTGAGGCGCTTGCAAATGACCCCCTAGAGACCATCCCAGATGCGACGGCCAGTGATGAGATAGCAGTCCCAAAGCAGAGCAGGACCGAAAAGATCCCACAGGGTGACACCATAGCCGAGTCTCGCACACAGGCATCCGCCAAGTCGTTCTCCAGTGTCGATAACTCTGTGAAGCTGTTTCGCCTGCACGGTTCAATGCAGCAAGCCACGCGTACTAGTACGCTAAAGGCGTTTTCTGCATGTGTCGTGCCTGCAGTTCTGGTATGCACAGACGTCGCATCCCGTGGTCTCGATCTGCCCAATGTCGATCTGGTCATCGAGTATGACCCGCCCTTCAGCCGAGAAGACCACGTCCATCGAATTGGTCGTACAGCACGTGCAGGGAAAGACGGTCGCGCGATGATCTTCCTACAACCTGGTTGCGAAGAAGCATACGTCGAGGTCCTCGCACAAGGGCAGCCGCACACTTTGACACGCCATACCGGCGACGAGCTGCTGAAGAAAGGCTTCGCAGCCACTTCTGGGGTCGTCGTCGGCCGCGAGTGGGAAGACAGAGCGACGGACTGGCAGATCGGCTCCGAACGCTGGGCCATCGAGTCGCCGAAGCATCTCGAACAAGCTCGACGCGCCTACCAAAGTCACATCCGCGCGTACACAACGCATGTTGCGGCCGAGCGAGCGATCTTTGACATCAAGCAGCTGCATCTCGGACATTTGGCAAAGGCTTTTGCGCTTAGAGACAAGCCTGGCTCAATCCGTGTCCCGGGATCGCGACCGGGCAAAGAGGCCACGGGCAAGAACAGCGAGGCGAGGAAGAAGTTCGCTGCTAAGCATGCTGCGAAGCGCACGAAGGACGCGGCGGAGCTGGATGTGCCGAATACGACTGACGAGCGGGAGGCGAGGAAGCGCATGAGGGTTGCTTTGAGGGCGAGAGGCGGTGCGTCAGAGTTCAACCTAGGATAGATGTCCGTAGTGTCGGTCGGGGTCGCATGCTCAGTAGATGTCCCACAGCGATACCTTCCCATCTTTGCTCCCAGCTGCAAGCCAGTGCGTCTTCGCGGAGTTGGCCTCTCTTCTTTGCGAGACGGTCATTGCCGTCGTCGTGATCTCGGCTTCATCGCCTTGTCTTGCTAAACTTTCATCGCCTTGAAGCTGCTCGCCTTCGTCGAGGACGTCAGCAAAAGCAGCAGCGTAACACCCCTCTTTATGCCACTTCAGCACAGCTAACTCCGTCATCCCACCCCTCGTCCCGTAAACCCTCACCCGCCCGTCCCACCCAGCCGTAGCAAGAACTCTCTCGTCCGAACGCACAACAAGCGACTGCTGACCAGCATGCTTTGTCTTCAGCAGCGCCGGCTCCGTGGACGCATCGAGTGTGTGGCGAGCTATGATGGCGTCCGCTGAGCTGGAGAAGCACGCTCTGAGCCCCAGTGCGAGGTCAAGGGAGAGCACGGGCTGAGCGTGCGCTTTGGCTACGTACGAGGGTTTCCATGTCTGGCCTGAGGAAGGTGTACGGAAGAGCGCGACGTGGCCTGATTCGTAGCCTGCTAGGACCGTGAGGGAGGTGGAGGCGTGGTGGAGACGGAGAGCCATGAGCATGCCTGTGTTGATTCCTGCGATGGGCGGTATTGAGGCTACGCGTGTCTGGGAAGGTAAAGAGGTGATTGTTATGGCGCCGTCGTTGATGCCTGGGACTGCGACAAGGATGCTTTCTTCGGTCGACTGGTTTAGGCTAGGAACAGGGCACATGGCGAAGGTGCAGAAGTTCAGGGCGTTTACGTCGAGGGAATGAAGTAACCATGGCGCCCTTCGCTCGATCGTTGTCTCCTCGATCGGAAGGATCTTCGATAGAGATGTCTCGTCTTCCTGGCGAATCTGCCAGACGTGCAGCTTGTTGTCTCGTCCATGTCTATCGAAAGTCAGCACAACATCCTTCCATCGACAGAGTCCACGATTGAATTACGTGATGATCTTCTCGTCCCCCTTGCCCCAAACGCCTACCCCTAGAATGGTCTGAGGATGAGCTCGCCAGACCGCTACAGGTCGCTTGATAGGCACATTCCAGAGTATGATCCAGCCATCGGCATCGCCAGTTAAGAGTCTGGAGTTGCGGCGCAGGAAGCGGACCGCGTGGACCTGGGCAGTGTGACCGCGTAGGGTGTACTTTGGCTGAGCTGGAGGGAGAGTTGATGCCTGCAATGGAAGGTCGGGCGCCATCGTGTCTCGATGGGGGATTTAAAGCACTGAGTTGGTGAAAGGTCCGAAGTACAGTAACACAGCGATTCATCCAGGCGATGCGACATACATGGAAATCCATCCGAGATCTATTCTCTTCACGAAAAGACGGTCAGGCGCACCGCTGGATGATTTGAATTAGTCTGGCATGGGATCCGGCATGTGTCAGGCTTGAAGTGAAGTTGATCATCTTTACCTAAGGTAGGTACTGTCGAGAATTCGACTGAATGCATCACACAAGGTACAGCCGACCACAATTGAACACACAATAGGACATATTCATATTATATGATGGAGGCTTGTAGAATTGAGTCATCATCATCGTGCATCGATACTGATCGTACTGGACGTCATCATACAATATCACACCCATCATCTCTCATCCTCCCAAACTCCAACTTCATCAACAGCCGATCCACGCCACCGCCCTTCCACGTCTCAAATCTACCCGTCTCCATACTACCAAGATCCAAATACCTCGCTGCGCCAATACGCTCCTGATCGAGTTGTCTCAATCGGTTTACGACAGACTTCAAATCACTGTCGACTTTCTTCCGCGCCCTGTCGAGATCCAAAGCTGCTTTGCGCTCGTCAGCCGCAGTATGCGTGGTATCCAGCCCGGCGTCGTCATCCTGGTCGAGTGTTTGCTGGAGGTCTAGCAGTCGTACGAAGAGCAGCACCAGCTGGTCGACGTTGCCGAGCAGTGCTCGCAACTCTTTAGTATAGGAGACGTCAGTCAAGAGCAATGCGTAGACAAGGGCTGCTAGGAACGCCCTATGACCAGCTGCAATCGTCTCGGGATCGCGCTGAGCTGCAGTTCCTGACGTTTCTAGATCAACCTCAACACCTGAATCGTCACTCTCCTCGATCGGAGGAGGCTTGCCAACCCAAGCGATGAAGTGATCCCAGGAGCACCGAATGATCTCACCCTCCAGAAATGCAACAGTCTCCGACAATAGAAAGATCGCTGCGCTACTCGTCGCCCAAGTGCGTCTCGTAGCCGCCATACGTTCCCTATGGCGAGACCGAGTCTTTGCAAGCCGTGCTCTGCCTGACTGCGTACTGCTGTAACGTGGACTGGAAGGGGCTGGATAATCCCGTCTCGCCGATGTTCGTCGCCAGAGGTCTGAGAGCCGCAGGTGAGCTCGACGTATCGCGATCAAGTAGGCGTGTATGGAGCTGTACATTTCCACATCTCGAGTGTTGAAGATCAGGTTCAAGGGCGATTCGATCGCAAGGGACAAACAGGTTGGTGCGGTACACAGTAGGTCGCCGAACTCGATCGTGGAGACCTTCACGCTGCTTGATGAGACACTATGAGAGGTGGATGGCCGTGAGTTGTTCAACCCGGGCGCCGCAAGAAGAATCCTATGTCTCGCGAACGTGAAGACGGCATCGTCATCGTCATCGTCCCTGGACGCCAGCGACTTCCATGTCTGCGCCATACATTGGGCGAGCTCGCTGTCCTTCACAGAGAGAGACTGCAAGGCTTTTGCTGGATGGTCTTGTAGCAGCTTACCCATGCCTTGCTGCTTTGCCAACACACGCTTCTCGGCCTCCGCGATCAACGTGAGGGCGAAGTCGCCATCTTCGACCAGAAAGTATCGCCGCATGCAAGAGAGCAGCAGATTGATCTCGCTTAGGGGCAATAGGCTTTGCAGTACACCTTGAGACAGTGATTGTCGGATGGCCGATACAGCGCGTGCTAGATGCAGCTGATCTAGGGGCAGATCAAGCCTTGCCAAGTGTATTGAGTGCTCTCTCGACAGAGCATGCGTTTCGGCAGTCATAGTGCCGCGGTCACCTGGCTGCTGGCTGTGATACTCCAGCTGACGCAGAGACTGCCCGATGAACATCATGGATGATGCTGTTGCTTTGCTCACAAAGCTGGGCAACAGAACAGTGTTACGCACTACCTTCTCGGGCTCTTCCTCACTCCTCTCCAATCTTAAAAAGAAGTCATCGGCACCATGAGTCGGCAATATCCCGTGTAGCACCCATGAAGCCAATTGCCTCAGCCAAGCAGCCTCTGCCACCTTGCTGAGCTCTGAGGCGACCGTTTCGATGTCAGGGTAGCCAGTCTGAGTGTCAGCACGAAGTCGATCGATCAATGCAGCACCTGTGCATTCCTGCTGCTTGTCCTTCGATTTAGATTCATGGTCTGGTCTCATGAAGCAAGCTGCGTCCCAATACCATTGCATTCGCCTCTGCCACTCGCCGAAACCTGATACAATGGTTGACAGAGGCACTATGTTGTAAGCACCTACGATGCTGGGATCTTTAGTCAAGATTCTTCGCTCGACGTCGATAATCTTGCGCTGGAACCGTGCCAGGTGCGTTTGACGAATACTCGTGGCTACAGCACGGCTGATGATCGATCGATGAGATGCCGCTATGCCGTCCAGATGTGTACGAAGGCTCGTGTGTAGCTCAGACAGCTGTCCCAGGGAGTTCAGAAGTCCCTTCTCGGAGGGAGACAGAATGTCCAGATCTCCGTCGGCGTCATGAGCGCCAGGGGAGTCTCCATGCTGCCCAAACAGTGGCGACGGGTGTCCTGACAGCGCCAGGAGAACCTCGTGTAGCATCTTGCCAGTGTTATTGTATCACTTTCATGTTCTATTACCGGTCGAATTATCAATGCCTTTACCCGTCACCTCGCTCGCTGCTCGGACTTGGACGACTGAATTCGCACAGTCACCGCCCATGCGACACGGCGGCGATTGAACCACCTTCAGATGTCCATCTGCTTACTGCTTTCACCATTCTCTCGCATATGGTAAAATGCCGTTGTCACGTTCAAGTCGCGTTGCCTAAACATGGGTGACGCGCCGTGGAGCCGACTTGCCGGCCTGGGAAGTGACGTTGGTGTGGCGAAGTCAGTGCAGGGCGCGGGGCCCAGATCTACGGCGGGGGCATTGGACTGACTTCACCCTGCCACGTTGTCTGGTACTGTCACCTGATCAACAGACAAAGGCATTGTACCAGTGACTCTGTTGTCAAGCACCACAGGGAAGGAACAGTTCAAGATTCGACCAGATCTTTCTCGCCTTACCACTCACCGCCAATATGCAGAACATCAGAGAGAAACTGAAGAGGAAGCTATCAATGCACGACAAGAATGGTAGGTAAACTGCGATTGGTGAAAATAGCACCTCACTAACGACAAGACAGTGAACCTCGATGACAAAGACGCGGAGGCCGACGACATCGACGAGGAGACGGCAGGACACCTTCACCGCGAGATCGAGCGCGCAGAGCAGGAAGGCCACCCCGAGGGACGCCCAGGCAGCTTCCTGAACCGCCTCATCTCCCACGGCAACAAGAAGACCGAGGACCAGCTGATGCAAGATGCGCAACGTATGCACCACGAGGAGAACGATAAGCCCAAGGCGTTCCCTACCCAAACCCCAGCTACTGGCAACCAGACTTCAAGCACTTAGGAGGGCTTGAAGATGAAGGAACGGCAGTCTGTGGGTAGAGGGTGGGAGATTCCGAAGAAAAAGTGAGGGTACATGGGCGGTTGTATATAGACTCGATGAACGCGTACAGATTACGAATGCTAGTGAGTATCGACGGCTTCACTTCGTCTTTTCGTCCACAGACTTGGGCTCACTCTTCGATCTTCGTTCCCTTCACTTGCAGCTATGCTTCCCAGCTTCTTACTTCGTTGCAGCTCATGGTCTCAATAAGCCGCTGACATAGACGCCCTGTGAATCGTGTGTAGCCACACCAGGGTTTATTACGATTTTGTTCTCTGATCTGAGATACAGGAAGTTGCACTTGCTCGAAACCACAGTCTGCTCACCCAGCCAGCAGTGCCGTACACTGGAAGACGCAGGTCGTACGTCGACCCGGAAGAGAAGGCCTATGAGGTTATCAGGTATGCTATTCCTGCACGACAGCTTTTGTGAACAGTCGACTGGCATTTGTACACAGCAAGCTGATAGGCTCCCAAATCTTTCATCGCCCGCGGAGAGCGAACGTCACGTATTCCTATCATAACCATGACCATAGCCATTACCGCGCAGGGCGATGGGCTGGTGGCCAATTTATGCTGCTACCTGCTTGAGCTGCCGCCTGGACTCAGACCAGAGATATACGACTACTTGCACCTACGCCGCCCTCTTGATGGCACATCCTAGCATGTCTGGGATATGCGCAACGAATCATACGACGCGATGGTAGCAATAAACAATTCTATCGTACTGCATACACATGCCAACAGATTCGGCCCAAGTTCGCTACTCTGCGTGAGGACTGGCTGCATTCCGAGTCGATCGTATTCGAGCTCGGATATGAGGACCTTACGGCCAACTCCCTGGACGCTCATGCAATGCTCGTGCACGCCGCAATGCACGCGGATGACCTCAAGATATGGGTGAATCTTCGCACCGCATGGAAAGACTCCCCGAAGCAGGCAGCACGCAGACTTCTGGAGATCACCGAGCACATCGCAAGAAGGCCTGCCCTGCCGAGACTGCAGATCGTTCTGGATCGCTGGAAAAGGGACCGTGGGAAGGAGTCTGATAATGCAATCAGGAGCGTGTATGAGTGCATGTCCGCGATGAACAGTGATGCGTTGGACATCTTGCCATCGCATAAGGAGTGGGCTCGTTATCACGAAGCGTCCGCCGCGTTCGATGATGCTCTGTAATTAAGGCGTATGGGTTATTGTCGCAGGTATGTCTTGCACTGTACAATAGCCGTGCATTGAAACTGACTCTTGCACAGCGCGTCAACGATCGACTCATACTCAGGACGTTACAGAGATCACAGCGCGCTTGGACGACGCCAGGTCAAGAGTGGAAAGGACCATCATGAAGGAAATATGCACAGTGTTCTGTGTACTACTCACTCTCGTGACTGGCTTCTAGTAGGGTTGGAGAAAATTCAGAAGTCTTTACGGCATATGTACTCCGCTTTTGTGGTATCTCAACACCATTCAAAGGTATGCTCCCCGCTTGCCGATTCCATTTTTCTTCACTTTTCCTCCGGCGTCCCACGACCCTTGCTCCGACTCATACTATAAGGCGCCAGCACCCTCCTCGCCTCACAGATCCTCCAAGCCAAATTTCTCACACTCCCATCAGCAGCCACGACCTCAGGCGCGAATTCTACTCCAAACATCCTCTGGATCGCATAAACAACTCGCTTGGCGTACTTGCCTTCCCGCTCGAGCGCAGGACCGAAGAGATCGCTCGGTGATCTGGGTGCGATGTCGGGACTGCGGTCAAAGCAGTTCTGCACTACGGACAGGATCGCGCTCTCGATGGCTGCATGAATGTTGGACGTGCTGAAGTCGAAGCTGTCCTCGTCGAAGCGGGAGGTTTTGATTTCGAAGGGGAGGGAGATGGCCATGACGTTGTGTTTGTTGGCGTGGTGGTAACGGAACTCGAAGACATTGGATGTCCACCATAGCTTATCCCCGGAGAACTCCATTGTGCCGGAGAGAAAGTCTTGGGATTCGCCGTCCTGACGTTGCGAGGCTGCAACGAGAACATCGGTAGTGATAATGCCAATGTCAGCTGTAGAGATATCGAAACTGTTGGGATTCGTGGCGATCCAGCGTCCTTGCGAGGAGACCTTGGTTGCTTCACGGGATGCATTGTCGGCGACCATGTACAGACCGATCCAATCTTTCTTGCTGTGATTGAGAGGTGCAGCCCACTTGACTCTGATCGGCGCGCCGTACTCAACAGTCAAGCGTTGGAAGCTGTCGGTGCGCTGTTGCGGGACCTGGCCATCTTCACCTTCGCGACCGCTAGCTGATGCTGCTTCTAGCTGCAGGCCGGGGGTGCTCATGTCGATCTCAAGCGAGTAGTCCTTCGGATTGAAGCCGGCTAGATCAGGCGCGAGTCTGGTGATACTAATGCGAGCTGGATATTGCTTGAACAGTGTCATCGAGTCCCGGACGAAGCTGCTAAACCCAGCTGCTAGTTTTGGCCGTGCAGCATCGATATATTCCTCAACGAAGTCCAGTGTCTCATCGAGCACCCGATCGACGCTTCCTGTCCACTTCTGCAGTGGTGGAGGTAGTGATCGCTTGAGGCTCTTCGACACGCCTGATGTCTCCCTCAGGCTTTGATGGTACAACTTTTGCATGTGCGGTCGTTCGACGAATTGAATGAAGCACAGTGTCAGGACATGCGACATCAGCGCCAGAAAGAAGATCGCTTTGCTCCATGTTAGTATGGCAGCACCCCAGACACCTGCCAGTCCGATGGTCCGCTCGGGGTTGTTCAAGAAGCGATAGATGCCGTCGTATGTCAGCCGGCTGACAGTCGAGTCTGGGTAGAAGAAGTCGCCGAAGAACCAGCCGAATTCGCCGAGCGATTCGTAGATGCTAGTCACGGTCCAGACCTGCAGCGCGATAGCTGCGACGCCAATGACGTGTCTTAGTATTGTCATGCCATAAGTCCAGTCTGCAGGCAAGTGGTACATCTTCCACGTCGCGCAGACAAAGCTGGTATAGCACATGATCATGCTGAGGTGGTAGATGCCTTTCCACTGCCGCCATGCTTCCTCAGTGCTCTCGCCGTACTTGACAAAGTGGCGAGTCCAGCGCTTCTTATTCGATTGACGATCCAGGATGAAGCCAATACCAATCGAGTACCAAAGCCTCCAGGCAATGGCGTTGATGACGAATAATGTCTGCCATGTGAATGTTGCAGGCGTGAGGAACGCAACGCTATACATGTAGAATTGCAACAGTGCCACGGAGACGTCCGTGATGCGGAAGAAGTCCACATTCTGTAGGCCGATGAGGTTGTGTACAGGTGACGGAGTGCTTGATGGTGATGTTGTGGGCGGACTGTTGGGGCTCAACGAGTTCAAGAGCTTGGACTGGTACTGCGGTGGTGTTGAGATGCCAGATATGTCTTCACGCTTCGCTGGAGGAGGCGGTGCGTTGTACGTCTTCTCGATGTGTGGGCTTTCGACCACTGCCAGAAAGATGAGTTGAGCGGCGTGCGCTACGATCGAGATGAACAGCACCTTGTAGCTCGCAGCCATGAGTGAGATGCCGTAGTATCCAGCGTAACCCACCGAGTACATCGGATGCGGCGCCAGCTCAAAAACCCCGTCGAATGTTAGGTCCTGGTCGATCAGGTAGAAGAAGTCGCCCCAGTACCAAGCGAAGTCTTTGACCACTCGATGAGCGTCCAGCTTGACCCAGAGATTGAACAACACAAGCGCGATGCCACACACCCAGCGAGCAATCGTCATGGGTAGCTTCTCGTCGACCGGCCGCCCGCCACAGGCGATCGCGAAGAGGCAGTAGGAGGTAAAGTCACACATCAGGATCAAGTCGACTACACGACGGAACAAGAGCCAAGTGTTGTATTCCAGGGGCGCAGTCTCAAAGTCGTAGTCTGTCGGGATCTTGGTCTGCATCTCTTGCTTCAAGAGCTTATAGACAAAGGGATGAGGATTACGTCCGGACTCTGGCTTCTCGAAGATGCCAGATCGCTTAGCCCAGAGTGTGAGGCGCTTATGGTTCGACTGGATGTGCAGTAGCCAGCCGATGCCGCCATTGTAGCATAGTCGCCAGAAGAGGAAGATCACGGCGAAAGTTGGGATACGTAGTCGCGTTGGGAGAAAGTACAGCAGTCCGCAAAGGTAGAGCAGAACTGTGACGATGGCGACGTCGGAAGCATTCTTCGGCTGCGTGGGATCAAACAACTGCGACACCATGTCTTCCGTATGTGGCACAGTAAACACTACGGTCGCGAGGTCAGTGGGAGTGAGACGAGTTACATGGGAGATGTATGTCTTGATGTCCGGTTTGCTTCACAGATCACTCTGCTAGACAGGAAATACCCAAGGCGACCACGCACCTGTACCGTCTGGTGTCCTGCCATATGTCTTCTGCTCGCCGTCTGCATTGTTGTCACTTGCCGCCTCTGCATTCAATGCTTTGACTTTCTCCGAAGCCCTGCGCTCTATATCGAGTCCTTCATGGACCTCAGATTGAGCGGGCAACCTCCCTCGAAGTCCTTCCACACTGGCAGGTTGACTGCCTGACGTCTCGGACACCATACTGCGGTAGAGCGAGAGGCTTCCTCGACCGGCTTGACGAGTGATGTTGGAGAGGGAAGCAGAACGCAAACCGCCTTTTTATGGTGTGTACGCAAGCAGCCAAGAGGGGGAGTGACAGATCGAGGGTGAACACATCTGGCCGTATATCTGTACTTACAACTGCCCCGCCAGCACGTAATGCACGCAAGTGGAGGATTGCTAGGCGTGAGGTCGCTAGCAAGTGCCGGAGTGACACGACAGAGTGCTGCCGGCGTCAACTCCGCCAAGCCGCCCCTCCATTGTGACCTCCAGCGGCGCCTCCCGTACCTTGACATGCATGTGAATGAGCCCCACTGTGCGTGTGTCAATCCATACAGTCAAGCAACCCCTCAGCTCACGACACCACGACAGGGGAGTAAGACCACAACATCATGCCGCCGAAGGTACTACAGAAGGCGGCCAATGACCAAGAATCTGGCGTCCTCTCAATCCCAGCATCCGCACGCACACAAGCCAGCCCGCAAAAGTCCAATGCCCGGCTCAAGCTCGAAGTGCGCCGTCTGCCACCGAGTCTGACCCTCACCGAATTCGAGGAGATCCTGGGGCAAGACTGGAAGCTAGGTGCAGGCAAGATTGACTGGCGCGAGTATCGCCAAGGCAAGATCAAGAGTCCTGGCAAACTTCCGGAGCAGAGCCGCTGCTACGTCCACCTCGTCAACGAGTCGCTCGTGCGAGACTTCGAGCAGCGCTTCCTCGATGTTGTCTTGCACGATAAATCGGGCACTCACAAGCTGCCCGAGCTGAAGCACCTGCCGCCTACGCTTGGCTTTGCGCCGAATCAGCGCGTGCCTTTGCCGGGCAAGCAGAAGCCGGACACGAGGCAGGGCACTATCGATCAAGATCCGGAGTTCATCGCATTCTTGGAAGCAGAGACGCAGCCCATCGCTAAGCCGGCGCCTGTGGACGTCACTACTGTAGAGAAGGAACCCAAGGCTAAGAGCACACCACTGATCGAGGCGTTGCGCGAACGCAAGGCGGCGAAAGCCAAGGCTGCGGCCGCTAAGAGCGATGCCAAGGTACCAGGCAAGACCGACGGGAAGGACAGCGCTGCTGAGGTGAAGGAAGTTTCCCCGGCCGTCTCCACTCCTAAGAAGGGTGAGAAAGGCAGACTGGAGCAGCTCACGAAAGACGTAGCCAGGGTTGCGAACAAGCAAGCGAACGGCAAGCAGTCCCAGAATGGGGGTCCTGTATCTGCAGCTTCGCCACAGAGAGGTGCAGTACCGCCTGCTAAGGGCAAGCGAGTCGTACCACCTCAGAGTCCGAGGGCAACTGTGACAGCTCCGACACCGCCAGCCAATGCTCCACCGGTCCGCACAGCGCCGGCACAGAGACAACGAGGAAATGCAGAAGGCATCAAAAAGATGCTTCAGAAAGACCTTGGTATCAAGCCGAAGCCTGTTGCATCTGCAACGTCAGCAGCTACAGCGCCTACGCCGCCAACCACAGCTCCAGCAACCACAACACCCAAGCCCGCCGTCACTTCAACCCAACAAACCCCAACCCAGCAACCCACGCCTCCAGCCCCCCTCCCGAAAGCCTACCTCAAACACGCCAACCCCTCCCAAGGCATGACAGAAATCCTCATCCAACGCGCTCTCGCCGTCTTCGAAGCAAACCCCGCGACCATGGGCAACGTAACGATAGATCCCAGGAAGGGAACAGCGATTGCGGTGTTCAAAACGCAGGAGGGTTTGCGGAAAGCGCTAGAGGCGAAGCGGGTGAGTGTTGGGAGAGGCGAGGTGGAGGTGCTGAGGCTGAGGGAGGGGGTGCCGGGTGTTGCGCCGCAGGGTGGTGGAGGAGGCGGGAGGGGAGGGTTTAAGGGGCCGAGAGGGGGTGGTGGGGCGAGAGGTGGGAGGGGAGTTGCTCGTGTAGCTGTGCAGGGTGCTGGCAGTGCTACGACTGTGACTGTGCCCGCTGTGAAGGCCGCGACTGCTGCGCCGGCGACATCGACCTAACGCAAGTGCTGCAGCGGGCGATGATTGTCGCTGATGCAACCGCTGGAGCTTGACCGAGAGCTCTGCGACCATGCTTATTTGGCAATGAATGGGTATCTATAGTGTATGCCTCTACAGCCTCTCCCGTGTCTTCCCACTGCACACGCAGTCAGTTCCTGTCTCGTCCTTCTATTCTAACATGCACGGCTCACCTCTCGCCCCCCAATCCAAATCGCTCGTAGGGAAATTTCTCCAAGGTCTCTAGATGCACACCCCACCCATCGCCCACCTCCCCAGCTTTCTCCCTCACAGCCTCGCCCTCGATAAACTCCCCCGTCAACCCAGCCAACACCTCCTCTTCCCTCCCCTTGAACTCTTGCCTAAGCCCCGGGTGCGGACACCACACGACTTGCATGCCCGCCCGTCGCCCAGACTCAACGCCCGGGACTGAATCTTCGAAAACGAGACACTGCTCTGGCAGGATCTCCTCCTTACCCTCGCTGCGCCGACGCGTGTTGATAGTGTGCAGAGCGAGGAGATAGATATCCGGCGCCGGCTTGCCTTGCCCCCTGGGTATCCGCACGTCGTCTCCCAAAACTTTATGCTCCGGCCCGAAGACGTTGAAGATATGCTCTAGGTGGTCTGTTTTGATTTTGAAGTTGCCTTTGTGGCTGCTCGTCGCTAGGGCCATCTCTACGCCCCTATTCTTCAAGCCCTCGAGCAACTCTACGACCCCTGGCAAAGGCTGCGTGGCGGGGAAGTGCTCTTTTTGCAGCTCTGTTTGCCGGCGCATGAAGTTATCCCTCGTGATGGGGAGTTGCGCCCAAGTGTGGAAAATTGCGCCTGCTGCGGGGCCGGGGCGGCCTTGCATTTGAGCTTTTATGCTCCAGGGTAAAGGGGGACGGGAGTGCTCGGCGAGAATGAGGTTTGTGATGAGGGTGTAGAGGTCTTCGGAGTCGATTAGGAGGCCGTCCATGTCGAAGAGGGTTGCTAGGATGGGGCGGGGTGGGGGAGGGGCCATGGTGGATTGCGGAAGGGAGAGGGGGGGGGCTGAGATGGGGGAGTGGGGAGACTTCGGGATATGGTGAAGTCGAGATGTAAATCTTAGAAAGGGGTGACAATGTGATCGCGAAATGATCGATCAAGTCGCATCTCCAAATGCATGATGAACTTTTTGCGGGTAACAGCACTGATGCGGGGTTTGACGTGGGAATAAAACGAGGCCGGCCCCTACCTCGAACCAAACCTACATGCACGATGCACGAGTCTAGATGTCTGCCCTACCTGCGCAGGACTGAGGCGATCCTTGAGTTGACCTTGTACAATGCTCATTATCGCAGGTCCCAGATACCATCGTCCACACGATCGTCTTACCGGAGCGCCCGTCGATGCGGACCTCGCCTGCAAGCGCCAGCGTCGATTGTAATGAGGCCGGAGTGCAATTTGTCCCGGTCTGCGTGGCGCTGCTTCCACGAGCTCCTTGGACAACAGGCTGACTTGGACGGCGCATGCCCATGTCCAGTCGAGGCAAATAGATGAACGCGTGAGGTGTCGCTAGAACGCGATTGTTAGTGTGATGTGCACGTCCCCATTATAGGACAATTGTTGTCAAAGATGTCCGGCTTTGTAGGCGCATGCAAGACTGCATGAAGTCTTGTCGATAAGAAATTCACTTATTCAAGTATAGCATCTTGTACACAATGTACCACAAATGCTACTATATTGGGAGTGCCATATCAACGACCCCTGTTAATGCGGCGCTCCAGCGTCACGGCGGCGTCAGATCGGCACGTCGATCTCTGTCATTGTGCATGTTGTGTATGGCAAACCGGCTTCGCTCAGTGTTGATAAACTGTACTCTCGCAAGGCTCAAGGGGATCAAGCTGTTAGATATATTGCCTTGGTTGGTACGAGCAATGCATTGGAAGATTCGCGATTATCGAGAGAAGGTACCGAAAGCTCGGTACACTTAGCCGGGGTCTGTCTTTGTTGGGAATTCCGAGGCGAGGAACAAGGAACTCCTGCAACTCGAACCGGAACGTACAACATCACTCGAGTCCGCCATACTACGAGGTATCGCGAAGACTGGGCGCGGATTGCTCGGCGCGTCGCGATAGTCGTATCACGAGAATTGGGCATGCAGCGCGGCTCTCACGCTGGCCCCTAGGATAAATCAGCCTGCACCGGTGCAAGCCACGATGGCATACTCGCAGTCGCAGGGCACACCGAGTGCAGTGCCTCCGCAGACGATTACGCCTCCCAGCAGCGAACCTCACGGCCAAAAGCGAAAGACACCGCCACATCAGACAGGCACGAAGTCGAGCAAGAAAGTCAAGCGCGTCGGACCCAAGAATGATGCGCCGAAGCCCGACAGCATGGCTGCAGGCGACGGAGACAACGACGGGGACGGCAACAAAGCCAAGCGCGTACGGACTGGGTGCTTGACCTGTCGAGAGCGACATTTGAAGTGCGACGAAGCTTGGCCAAGCTGTCAGAATTGCAGGAAGAGCAATCGCCAATGCAAGAGAGGCATCAAGCTCAACTTCATCGACACATGGTGCGATCAGCCGCCGCATATCGTAACGCTTTTCGGCACGCACGACTGGAGAGTCGAATTCTTGGATGAGTCACGGGAGGTCGCGACTGAGTATGTTGGCGGAACACACGTGTACGAGCCGCTTCAGCAGCCAGTACCTCGAGCGCATACTCGAGAACGGCCTCGAGAAGACAGCACCATCTTGCACTATGCGCCGAGCGGACCACCGTCCGGTCCTGTGCCTCAGCATGCTTACCCACCGAATGAAAACTTCGCACATGACCCGAGTCTGATGCAGCAACCAAACCTTCCCCATTCGAACGGCATGCTGTACAGTGAGCTGCCTCGGTCTGAGCCCATGCAATATCCGATGCATCCACCTAGTACAGTCTCATCGAATCCCTCAGCTCAACAGGCAACTATAGCTCAAACGAATCCGGAGCAAGTGCCTGCGCATCACCATGCGCCCAGTGGGACAGAGGTTTCGCCGGTGCACGAGAAACGAGAGTTCCTCAACACGTCCGAGGAGACTTTGTTCATGCAAGTCTTTGTCGAGGAAGTTGGTCTATGGATGGACAGCATGGACGCCCTGAAGCACTTCTCTCGTCTACTACCATTCCACTCTTTGTCCGAGCCGATGTTGCTGAACGCGTTCCTGGCTTGTGGGGCTAGGCACCTCACACTAGTGAACCCGGCATATTCAGAAGAAAAAGCACTGCACTATTACGACGAAGCAACGACACATCTACTGAGGAACCTACAAGACCCAAATCGCGACACTGTGATCTGTGCCACTACAGCAGTCATACTCAATGTGTACGAAGTAATGAGTGAGCGTGCGCTACAACGCATGAATCACATAGCAGGTGCTCGTGCACTGATCAAAGAGTGTGGGTGGAATGCTCGAGCGACTGGCATTGGCGCTGCTTGCTTCTGGCTGAATGTCGGACTCGAGGTGCTGAGTTGCCTTCACTTCAATTGGCAGGTAGCGTGGGACCCGGATGACTGGTTCATCGACATGGACCTCGGTCGTGAAATGCACAACGGTCGAGAAGAGGTTTGGACGCATCGGATGCTATACATCGTGGCGAAGGTGTGCAACTTCCGAGCCACAGTCCCTCGCAACGCCGACAAGAACTCGAGAGACCACCAAATTCGGACTCAGCAACGGTATGAAGAGTGGATGCGACTGAAAGGCATGGCGGACGCTTGGAATGAGAACATTCCGCGGACAATGCATCCCATGGCGTATGTCTTCGGCTACCAGACGAGCAACAAGAGCTGCTTTCCTGAAGTATGGCTAATCAAGCGCACCTCGATCGTCGCCAGACTATTCTACCACACCGCCATGCTACTCCTCGCTCAAGTCAACCCATACATGTCAGTCGAAGCTGGTGGCGAGATGACCGATCTCCAAAACCGCCATGCCCAGATGATCTGCGGCATCACGGCACATGTCAAGGACCGAGGCGTCGCCAGCGTGGCCATCCGCTCCCTTGCACACGCAGGCGAAGTCATCAAAGACCGGCGAGAGCAGGAGGAAATCCTGACCATCTTCGAGAAGATCAACAAAGAGACTGGCTGGCGCATCGGCTTCGTGTATAAGGAGCTCAAGGAACGATGGGGCTGGCAGGAGGAAGTCTCACCAATGCAATGGAATCAGACACATACCGCTGCGCGACAGCAGAAGGAGGCTGAAGAAGCGAGGCAGCAATTACAGGCTGATTTGCAGCAACAGCAGGCCCAAGCCACGCAGCAACAACAACAGCAGCAAGGCATGCAGAATATGCAACTGCAACAGGGCTTCGACTTCTCCGCCCACTCCACTCCTAATAGCACCATCTCTCATCAGCAGCATCCGATGCACCAACCGCAGCCGCATCTGCTCCCGCCGCCAGCCAATCCTCAGCACCATCAACGCAGCAGCACTTCGAGCTCGACGAGTAGCGGAAGCAGTGCGCCTGGAAGTGGCAAGAAGCCTCCGAGTGGGATCTTGAATCCTATCTATAAGACTGCGGACTTTACGTTACCGCAGCATCCTTATCAGAACTTCTATGTTGCGCCGAGTGCGGGGCATGGGCATGCGCAGGGAGGATTGTGGTGGGGAAATTGAATGAGTGGTTTAGTATGGACATGATGTGTGACTGGTATTAGAGATGGCGGTGTCCGGGTTGAAACGAAGCAGAGATAGGTTTCGCTATTAGCAATGGCGCATGTCGCGGAAACAAGGAGGGAACAAGCTATACATTTTGCCTATCGATACATTGATAGTATACCAATTACTCGTGGTTCAAGTTGCTGCTTCCACACCACATAGCACCACAGCTTCAACATTCGTATTCGCAACCATTGTGAACACTGCAAACGAATTCCATATTCTCGGTATCACCAGCAAATGACCCGCAATCTGCCACGCGAGATGGCGTTCGTACCTTATCCACTAGCTCCCCTTTCCAAGCCCAAACTTGCAGGGGAGATTATAGGGATGAAACACCGTGCAACATGCGCACGCACCATAATATCGCCATCGGGACGTTGTGAGACCGAGATGAACGATGTTGGCGTCTGGTGCACGTTGGCACGCTTGCGGCCGTTTGAGCTTGGGGGTCTTGGGGGTCTGTCTGGACTTCTGGAACGAGGAGCTCTTGGGACTTGATCGTGATGGCTGGGTGAAGAGTTGCATTTCCGTACACTTTCGTTGCTTGAGTATCAATCACTCGCTCATACAGATCACGGCTTCACACGAACGAGGCGATGCCCTTCTTTCGCCTCCCCCAGGCACTCCAGGCGACCGTACTCCTTCTCGTCGCGTCGGCAGCGGCACAAAGCTGCTACTACCCTGATGGTTCCCTCTCGACCACAGACTCGGCTTGCTCGAGCGATGGAGAAGCGAGTGCATGTTGTGGGAGCTCTGACTTTTGCTTGTCTGGCGGGCTGTGCTTGAGCGGAGGCGTGGTGATGCGGAAGACGTGTACGGATAAGTCTTGGGGGAGTGAAGCATGTGCTGGGTATTGTCGGAGTCGTACGTGGATCGTGATATAGGATAGGGGCAGAACGTGTTACTGACGGTACGCGTGCAGAGACGACTGATTCGAGCATCGCCATAACGCCATGTACGGACTCCAGCTTCGTCTGCGGTTTAGACAATAGCGACTGCCAAAACACTGCCAACACCTGGTCGCTAAACGGCAGCACATCGATCGTTCTCCGAGCCTCGCAGATAGCCAACCTCGTGGAGTCGGCCCTCGAAAGCCAAGCAGCGAACTCGACAACCAACTGCAGCTCCCCAACAGGAATATATAAGTTCACATCCGGCCAGATGGCAGGACTCGGATCAGCCATCGGCTTTCCTCTAGCTCTCGCCCTCCTCGTCTCCCTCCTGTTGCTGCGAAAAGAGAAGCACAAGCACTCCCCACCAAAGCTGATGTACAAGCTCCCCGACAACCACACCGAGTTCTCCTTCCGCCCGCCACCACCACTTCGTACACAATCGGCAATGTCGCTCGGCTCATACCACAGCGATCGGCCGCACAGTCGACGGGATAGCACAGGGACGACGGCGACGGCGAACAGCAAGCCGATACATTTGCAGTCCTTTCCGGAGCGATATGAGCAGTTGAAGAGGGCGAAAGTGTCAGAGTTTGCGGTGGAGAGACATGAGTTGGATGGGACGTTGCCGACTTATGGAAGTCGGCATGAGTTGGCGGAGAAGCATCATTCGTGATACTGTAAAATACAGCATTGCATGCGTGGCGTTTGGGGGAACTGGGTTTGTATTCATGTCATACATGCCATACTGATGAGAATATCAATCTGGGCGCAGGTGAAGGGGCGCAAGCTCGCTTCGACGTCCGTGTGACGATGGAAAATGACAATGTTTGCTGCCCGGGTACTACCCGGCTACGAAGCGCCTCGATATTCTGATGGTCAATATCTGGGCCCTGGAAGAGGTGAAGTCAAGAATTTCCTTGGGTTTTTCGTTCTTTCCGACCCTGCGGTTTCGTTGCCAGGCCACCTTACAATTGTCCTTCCTTCCAATGGCGAGCGGCACAATGGAGTCCATTGGTAGGCAGTCCATGTGGTCGCTGATGGCTGGTGGCTGACATGCGCTGTGTTCAATACACGTCCTTTTCTAGTATCTCATAGCGATCTGTCTAGTCGCAGGGATCGCTGGTCGCCCATCACAACATCCAGCAGTACATCTACTCCAGCATCGCCACTCTCGTTCACCAGCCGGAAAGATGCTTGGATACCGAGTATGCGCGAGCATACTGCTTCCGAGCGCAGTGGCGCTTCCACTCAACACTCCTTTACTCTCGAGCTACGACTATATAAGTACGACTCCCACCTCGAACGCCAAATTCACCACACTAACAGTCGTCACAGTAGTTGGCGGCGGCCCATCCGGCCTCACAGTCGCGAATCGCCTTTCCGAAGACCCCTCAGTCACCGTCCTCCTCCTCGAAGCCGGCCCTGCAGACACAGGCGAAGACATAGTGATGATCCCCGGCTTCATTGGCCACGACATAGGCGGCCAATACGACTGGAACCTTTCCACCGTCGCCCAGACCTTCCTCGACGGTAACGCACGCTCAGTCCCCTCCGGCCGCGCGCTTGGAGGCGGCACGCTGCTGAACGGTATGCTCTGGAGTCGAGGAGGGCGGGAAGATTATGAAGACTGGGTACGTCTCGGGAACCCTGGATGGGGATGGGAGGACATGCTGCCGTATTTCATGAAGAGCGAGACGTTCACGCCTATGCAGGGTCCGCAGGTTGCGGAGGAGTACTCTGTGCGAGAAGACCAGAGCGTGCACGGATATGCCGGTCCAGTGAACGTCAGCTATCCGAACTACCAGTGGAACTCGTCGATCAGTCTGTTCGCTGGGCTGGCGGAATTGGACATACCCATTGCCTACGATCCGAATGCTGGGGACGTGGCGGGTGCGAGCTTTCTGCCGTTTGATCTGGATCCGGTGACGCAGACACGACATACCGCGCGAAGGTCGTACTATGATTCGATTGCCAATCGACCGAATCTGTGGGTCGTGACGGGGCAGACTGTGACGCAAATACTGTTCAACGGCGCGCAAGGAAATGTCGATGCTTCTACGGCGGCACCGTCGGATATGTCTGTCGGACAGGGCTCGTCGCCTGGCACCGCGGGCATCTTTGGCGATGGCTCAATGCTGAATGTCAGCTCGTTGCCGCCGAGTCCGTCTGGATGCTCTGCTGCTGGACCACCAATGACACTGGTCTGGCGATCGATTACCACACGTATCTGGCATATGGTCAAGAGGTTCCTCGCAAAGACTCGACGGCAGAATATCCCATCAGGTCCGAGCCTCACCGCTACCGGCGTTGAGTTTGCTCCCAACGCACAAAGCCAGCGCCAATCGTTACAGGCCACCCGCGAAGTCATCCTCGCCGCCGGCGCAATCCACACGCCCCAACTCCTCATGCTCTCTGGAATCGGTTCTGCTCCTGCCCTGCAGTCCCTGGGTATGACACCCCTCCTAGACCTCCCAGGAGTCGGCCAGAACCTGCAAGACCACATGCAAGTCTGGTGCTGGTATCCGTACCACAATCCGTATACTTCGAATCCGACCGAGCTGAACACCAATCAAACCTTCGTGGACGAAGCCTGGCATGACTACTGGTCTAGTCGCACCGGACCATTCACGAGCGGAGCGATAGACGGCGTAGCCTTCCCCTCACTACCGCACATCAACCCCATAGCCGCAGCCGAGATGAACAGTCTAGCTTCGTCGCAGGATCCGCGTGCCTTCCTGCCCCCAACGACCCACCCCTCGATCCTGGCAGGTTTCTCAGCCCAGCTCTCGCTCCTCGCAACCGCCCTCTCGGACCCCCGCAGAGCCGCCTACGAACTAATAAACGCTAACGACGGCGACCTGACCGTAGCCTCCATGCGTCCCCTCTCCCGCGGCAGCGTAACTCTCGCCGCTTCCCTATCCTTTACACCTCCACTTATAGATCCGCGCTACGGCTCAAACCCGTTAGACCTCCAGGTGCTGCGCGAAGCGATACGCTTCAATGCCCGGTTAATTGATACGACGGCGATGGCGGAGTTGGCGCCGGAGCAGGTTTACCCGCCTGTTGGAGCGACGGACGAGGAGATCGAGGGGTATGTGAGGAACAAGGGGCAGACAGAGTATCATTATAGTGGGACTACGGCTATGATGCCCAGGGAGCTGGGTGGGGTGGTGGACGCGGAGTTGAGGGTCTATGGCATCAGTAACTTGCGCGTGGTGGATACTGGGATCTTCCCGTTGGTGCCGGCGGCGCACTTGCAAGCCGTGGTCTATGGTGTGGCGGAGAAGGTGAGTCGCTCGATCTGCTCTGCCGACCCGAGCTATGCTGACACGCGAGTGCAGGCCGCGGACATCATCAAAGCTGCGTGGACGAGCAGTAGAATTGCGCCCGCACCTTTCGAATCCTCGAGCGCGGCGGACGGTGTGGCGACAGTAGACCCGATTGTGGTTTCCACAGCTAGTGATACAGGCACAGCGAGCGACATGGCGGACGCAGCGACAGCGACCAGTGAATTCAGCCAGGTGTTGTTTACAGCGAATTTGGCCACGACCGAAGCACCAATAGCTACACCAAAGCCGATAACAGACGTGGTAGTTGTGACGACGTGGGTGACGGTGTGCACATAACGTCCCGCCCCAACAAGGCCAGCATAACTCGCCCAATCGGCTAGAATAGACACCTGCCAATGAGAAGTAGGAGATATGGCATGAGCACATCACAGCGAATGTACAAAGAACATACTCATAGGTTAGCCCAACAACCGCGCAGCCTCAGCCTCAAGGTCATCCAGCGTCTCAATCTCCCTCCCACCCGCCTCAGCATCGGCCACGACATCCCTCTGAAACCACTTCTTCTGCTTCTTAGCCTGTGGCTCGTCAGCCTCGCTTCCGTCATCGCTACTCGCCGCATCAGCGAGGAAGTTCGCCATCGCATTCTCATTTCCTCCTCCAACCTGCCTTCCAGCCTCACCCTCCTCGTCAGCCTGCTTAGCGCGCTCTTTACGTTTGACAATCTTCTCCCTCCTCTTTGCCTTCGCAGCCGCCTTATCCTCCCCATCCGCAACCCTGACCCTCTCACCCTCCTCCTCCAAGAACCTCTTCCTCTGCTCTTCCGCTTCACCCCTCGCTCTAAACGCAGCTTCATCCTCAAGTTCGTAGATCTGGTGCGCCGTGCCGTCGTCGTCGAAGACTAGTTTCGTGCCGGAGTTTTTGAATTGAAGAAGCTTTTTCTTGGATTTGAGGAGCTTGGCGCGGCGGGCGGAGTCGATTATTAGAGGCGCGCTGGCGCCCGGGAGGAGAATAGTCTTGGGGCCAGAGATGTCGGCGTTGTCCTCCGCAACGGCGCCTGAGGCGACATCTGGTTCTGGCGAGGAAGAGGCGGCAGGAATGCGGCGTTTGATGTCGAAGAGGTCGTCTTCTGCGTCGTCGTCGTCGAGTAAGGAATCGGTGGCAGGTTGATCGTCGGATTTGATCATCTTCGAGTAGTGATCTGCTAGGACGTCCTGATTTTGGCGTTCGAACATGCGATCGTACTTTGTGCGGACTGCTGGCTTCTCGGTCTTGGCCTTCACCTTCCCACCCTCGTCGACATCCTCATCGGAACCAGATTCGGACTCAGAGACAGCGGCTTGTCTTGAAGCGTTCTTCCTCCTCTTCACGTCCTCCGCATCAGCCTTCAAGAACTTAATTCTAGGCGCGCCAGGCAACCCAAGACTAGCCGCATACTCCTCGAGCGGATAAGAATCCAACTTGAAGATCGTCTTATCCTTTTGCACATGCAGACTCCTCACATAGCTCGCAAAAGCCTTCTGACCAAGATACTTCAACTGCGGGTCCTTGAAACACATGTTCTGCAGCTGATTCTTGATACTAGTCTGTTTCTTCGTTCGCACATTGATCCGCTCGATGGGGACGTTCTTCGCTTCGAGGCGGGCCAGCATCCCTTCCTCCTCACTCGGATCGAGGAACAGGACTGCACGACCGTCACGCTCGTAGCGTGCTGTGCGGCCGACGCGGTGGATGTAGGTTTCTGCATCTTCGGGGCAGTCGACTTGGACGACCCAGTCTACCGCAGGGAAGTCAATCCCGCGTGCTACCACATCAGTAGCAAAGAGACAGCTTGCCTTGGCATTTGAGAATTTCGTCGTGATCTCGAGACGTGCAGTCTGTTTCTGACGGCCGTGGAGGTGGAGCAACGGAATACCGGGCTGCATGTGGCGGAAAGTTTCGTAGACGAAGCGGACTTGTTTGCCAGAGGAGAGGAAGACTACTATCTTGGACTTCTTGGAGGATTGTAGGAAAGACCAGAGGGTGTCTAGTTTCTCGGGGATCGGCGTAAGGACGTAGTTTTGTTGCAGGGTTTTGGGCGTTGCTGAGCTGGCGGACTCGTGGACTGAGATGTATTCTGGTTCTCTGAGCGAGAGGCGGGCCAGATCTGCGACTCGCTTCGTCTGAGTTGCGCTAAACAGCATGGTCTGTCTTTCCCTCGGCAGGTAGTCGACGATAGCGTCGACATCCCTCTGAAATCCCATATCCAAGATCCGATCCGCCTCATCCAGCACGAGCATTCTCAGTCCATCCACATTGAAGGCTGCAGTCTGACTCAAATGCTGCAGTATCCTCCCAGGCGTACAGACAACAATATTCATCCTCACCAGAGCATCTTGCTCTTCCCGCAGTCCCTTCCCTCCAATCACCAGCCCAGCAGCAAAGAGATGTCCTTTCCTGCCAATTTGGCGCAAGACGTCGAAGATCTGGATCGCGAGCTCTCGAGTGGGTGCAATCACCATCGCCCCGAGTCCGGCATCTGGACCAATGCATTGTGTGCGGTAAAGATTCTCTAGTACAGGCACGAGGAAGGCCAAGGTCTTCCCACTGCCCGTCTTTGCTGCGCCGAGTATATCTTTTCCCTTCAGCGCGAGTGGGATTGCCTTTTGCTGGATATCGGTCAGAGTGGCGTAGTGCGAAGCATCGAGTCCAGCTTTTGTCTCGGCACTGAGAGGCAGATCGGTGAAGGATGTCACAGTCGTTGCGGTGTCCAGCTCTTCGACAGCAGCTTGGAGGGTGCTGAGGTCGACATCGATGTCGCCTCGTTTTCGCTTAATGCCGCGCGCCTGTTTCTTGGGCTTTGTTGGCCTTGTGCGGCCGGAAATCTCGGGAGCCATGATCGTGTACGCGGTACATGTTCACACCGAATCGCATGCACAAAAGTTCATGTCGAGCATCCACGGGCCGATGATAAGGTCCATGCCGAATCCTTATCTCGAACCTTATCTCTGACGCTGACTCAGCGTTGCTCTCACGAGGCAAGCTCGACTTGCATGTGAGTGTCGCGTGCACTGACTGCTACTCGTTGTCGATTCCGCATAGCACACGACATCGCGCACCTATCGCTATCATGGGCAGCATAGCCGAGCGCGACTTCGACAAGCTCGCCGCCGAGCAAGCCAAAGACGACGCCGACATCCTCGACGAGCTCGAAAGCGAAGCAAAGGCATTCGGCAAGGTATGCATGCTAATTCCGCAACAGTCAACCGCAAGCTGACCTCAACCCCAGGACTCCGAAATCGCCCGCATCCTCGGTGCCTTCAAAGCGAACCCATACGACGTGCTAGACCTCCAACCCGGCGTCCCAGACGACGACATCAAGAAGACCTACCGCAAGAAGTCGCTCCTCATACATCCCGACAAGACGCCCAACAAACAAGCACCAGATGCCTTTGACCGGCTCGCACAAGCCTACCAAGCCCTACTAGATGAGAAGAAACGCGCGATCCTCGACGAAGCCATAGCCGACGCGCGCATGCTGCTCATCCGCGATCGGAAGCTCACGATTGACTCCGATGAGGTGAAAGATCCAGATGTAGAGTTCATGAAAGCGTGGAAAGACAAAGTGAAGTGGGTGTTGGCGGATAACGAGGATCGACGGCGCCGGCAGATGAGAGCGCAGATGCAGGAGGAGGGGCGGGAGAAGCGGAAGGAGGAGGAGGAGATTGCTGAGAGGAAGAGGACGCGAGAGCATGCTGATGATTGGGAGAAGACGAGGGAGGTGCGGATTGGGAGTTGGAGGGAGTTTCAGAAGAAGGAGGAGGGGAAGAAGAAGGGGACGAAGAAGAAGATTAAGGTGCTGGGGTGATGACCGAGTGGCGGTTCGGGAATGTGATCATTATTGACCATTAGCAAGGCGTTTGGGTGATGCATACTACGATAGGGTATGTAGGGTATGGCATGATGACTTCGACGATACGAAGGGGAAACGCTGGACGGTCATCCGGATCGTTGCGCCTTGGGCGATCTTTGCCTGAGCTCGATACTGGGCGTGGCAGAGACTTGAAGCTTCGCGTGCGAAATCTGAGGGGCGGCGCAGTCAGTAGCTGGGTTGCCGACCACTAAGAGAGTCTACAGGCCCAAGTGCTGCTCGGTCCACGACATCCTGTAAAATGTCAACTTATTCCACATTACTCTCAACTCATCGAATCTATGTCATAGTGACAGAAGCTTCCCGAAGTTATTCCGCTGCCTGCCGAACCTCAGACATCAGTGCATCCAAGAGCCACCAATTCTAGGCTTACAAACGCTCTTTCCTTTGATCACGTCACACTTTCTTTGCATCTCACTCGTCCTCTCTTGCGTCTAGTATCCACTATCACTCATTGACTTCCTCAATACTACCAACTCACCAGCCCAAGTGGCCACGCCCAAGCTGGCCCAGAAACGCCGCAGATCAGAGGCAGAGGCCGAAGTAACACCATACAAGAAAGTCATGGCAGTCAGTGATGATCATATTGGGGCTACTGATACCGCGCATACTGATGAGCCTCAGGACCACACAAACGGCAAGATGGACATCGATACCCCCGCCTCCGACCACCCCAAAGACTCCAACAACGGCAACGGCGAGATCGACGAATCCCTCTACAGCAGACAACTCTACGTTCTCGGTCACGAAGCCATGAAACGCATGGGCAACTCTCACATTCTCATCTCCGGTCTTCGCGGGCTGGGCGTCGAGATCGCCAAGAACATCGCCCTGGCTGGTGTGAAGAGCCTCACCCTCTTCGATCCCAGACCCGCGGAACTTCGAGACCTCTCGTCACAGTTCTTCCTTCATCCCGAGGATGTGGGGAAGGCGCGCGCGGATGTGACGGTCCCAAGGGTGGCGGAGCTGAATCCATACACGCCTGTGGGCGTGCATCCGGCGAAAAGCTTGACGGAGGATCTGGAGAGCTTGAAGAAGTATCAGGTTGTGGTGCTTACGGATACGCCGATGAAGGATCAATTGACAATCGCGGAGTACTGTCATGAGAATGGGATTGCGGTGTTGATCACGGACACGTTCGGGCTGTTTGGGTTTCTGTTCGCGGATCTAGGCAAGGACTTCACTGTGAGCGATCCGACGGGCGAGAATCCGCTGCATGGTATCGTGGCGGGTATTGATGAGGACGGACTGGTCACTGCGCTGGACGAGACGAGGCATGGGCTTGAGGATGGAGACTTTGTGACGTTCAGCGAATTGGAGGGTATGACTGGGCTGAACGATACGGCGCCACGGAAGATCACTGTCAAGGGACCGTACAGCTTCACGATTGGTGATGTGTCTGGACTGGGATCGTATACCAGGAACGGGCTGTACCACCAGGTCAAGATGCCCAAGTTCCTCGACTTTGAGCCGCTCAGCAAGCAGATCAAGAACCCGGAGCTGATCATGTCCGACTTCGCCAAGTTCGACCGGCCGGGACAACTCCATGCTGGATTTCAAGCATTAAATGCATTTGCTGAGAAGCACAATGGGCAGTACCCACGAGCGCATCACGAGGCTGACGCGAAGGAGGTGTTCGAGCTCACACAGGAGATCGCCAAGAGTAGTGCAGAGCCTGTGGAGCTGGACGAGAAGCTCATCAAGGAGCTTGCCTACCAAGCACAGGGTGATCTCTCCCCAATGGCTGCAGTATTTGGTGGTCTGGCTGCGCAAGAGGCGCTCAAGGCTGTGTCTGGCAAGTTCCACCCGATTAAGCAATGGCTCTACTTCGACTCGCTGGAGTCGCTACCAACGTCCGTGAAGCGCAGCGAGGAGCTCTGCAAGCCATCAAATTCGCGCTATGACGGTCAAGTGGCAGTCTTCGGTCAGGAGTTCCAGGACAAGCTTGCCAACACGAAGGAGTTCCTTGTTGGTGCTGGTGCGATCGGCTGTGAGATGCTGAAGAACTGGGCGATGATGGGTCTTGCGACAGGTCCGAAGGGTGAGATTAGCGTGACCGACATGGATCAGATCGAGAAGAGCAATCTCAATCGGCAATTCCTCTTCCGCTCAAAGGATGTTGGCAAGCTAAAGAGCGAGTGTGCGTCGCAAGCCGTGCAGGCGATGAATCCAGATCTGAAGGGCAAGATCAATATGCTCAAGGACCGCGTGGCGCCCGACACCGAGCACGTCTTCAATGAGACGTTCTGGGAGAGTCTAGACGGTGTGACGAATGCGCTCGACAATGTTGAGGCGCGGACATACGTCGACAGACGGTGTGTCTTCTTCCACAAGCCGCTGCTTGACAGTGGCACGCTCGGCACGAAGGGCAATACTCAAGTCGTTCTGCCACGCCTCACAGAGTCTTACTCAAGTTCGCAAGATCCGCCAGAGCAGTCATTCCCGATGTGCACACTAAAGTCCTTCCCCAACCGCATCGAGCATACGATAGCATGGGCGAAGGACCTATTGCAAACATACTTCGTCACACCCGCAGAGACCGTCAACCTCTACCTCACAAAGAAGGACTACCTCGGATCGGCGCTGAAGCAGTCAGGTAACGAGAAGCAATCCCTCGAGATCCTCCGCGACTACCTTGTCGCTGAGAAACCCTCCAACTTCGACGACTGCATCGAATGGGCCCGCGGCCAATTCGAGAAGCAGTACCACAACGCCATCGCTCAGCTCCTCTACAACTTTCCCAAAGACTCCAAGACCTCCTCCGGCCAAGACTTCTGGTCTGGTCCAAAGCGCGCTCCAGATGCTTTGACGTTCGACCCGAACAACGACACGCACTACACCTTCGTCCTCGCCGCCGCGAACCTCCACGCCTTCAACTACCACATCCCCTCATCCTCGGACCGGAAACACTTCCTCTCCGTGTTAGATCACATGGTGATCCCAGACTTCAAGCCCGATCCCGGAGTCAAGATCCAAGCCGATGACAAGGAGCCCGATCCCAACGCTCAGCCAGGCCAAGACGACGACACGATCATCGAGAACATCGCCAAATCTCTCCCCCAACCCAAGACGCTAGGCGACTTCCGCCTCGAGCCCGTCGAGTTCGAGAAAGACGACGACACGAACTTCCACATCGACTTCATTACTGCTGCCTCCAATTTGCGAGCGGAGAACTACAAGATCGCCACCGCCGACCGGCATAAAACGAAATTCATCGCTGGCAAGATCATCCCTGCCATAGCCACCACGACCGCTCTCGTCACTGGACTGGTAGTCCTGGAACTGTACAAGATTGTAGACGGCAAGACGGACATCGAGCAGTACAAGAACGGTTTTATTAATTTGGCGTTACCGTTCTTTGGGTTCAGCGAGCCGATTGCCAGTCCGAAGGGGACATACAAGGGTCCGGATGGGGAAGTGACGATCGATAAGCTGTGGGATCGGTTCGAGACGAGGGATGTGACGTTGCAGCAGTTCCTTGATGATTTCAAAAAGAAGGGGTTGGAGATTAGTATGATTTCGAGTGGTGTCAGTTTGCTTTATGCGAGCTTTTATCCGAAGGCAAGGAATGCGGATCGCTTGGGATTGAAGTAAGTTTCTCCTAACGTTGCCTGATTGTGAGGACGTGAGTACTGACTTATGTGGCACAGGATGTCCGAGCTCGTTGAGAAGATCAGCCGCAAGTCTATCCCGGAGCATCAGAGAAATGTGATTTTCGAGATTACGGCTGAGGATCTGGATGAGGAGGATGTGGAGATTCCTTATGTTATGGTGAAGCTGGATCCGAAGGCTTGAGACGCGGTAGTGTGACGATGGGAGGGGACGTGTGGTGCAGTGCCGTCTGGGTTGATGCATCTGTGTGGGAGGCTTTGGCGTTCGGTAGAGGATACCAGACTGATGACAATGCATGGTGTCTCGGCGCCTGGGCTGTGTGGAGGACTAACCTCGTAGCATAGAGGAACGGAGGCCACTGCTTTCAACAAGGTGTAGATAGTCTCTGTGACAGCGAATACAATAGATCGGAAGCTTCGTGTGCATGAGCGTCGGGCTATGATATGGAGCAGGAAGTGGAGCGTCAACATTGGGCCGCGCGATGTTGTCCTGGCTACTGGTCTGGGATGCTCGTTCCGTCCACATTGCCTTTCACTCCCCGATACTACACGATGTTGGTATGGCTATGCGTGAACTAGTATAAGAGGTAGTTCTGGTACAGTCCTCGGCATCACTCGGTCTTCAGTCCTCAGCAGTTAGAGAGACAAGGGTCTCTTTGGCTTCGTGCGACGGCTATACAGATAGCGTAAAGATCCCGCTTATCATATCCGCTGTGATTCGAGCTGGCCTAGCTGATGTCCATCGTCAATGAGTGCGAGTGAGACTGATATTACCCGAGAAGCACGACTGTCCGCTTCGGGTTGGCGCTCTCGAATGCATTTACGTGACATACCGCTACGCCAAGTCGGTACGACACACCTTTGACAGTACGCACTAGGAGCCCGTCGATCCGATCCCAACTATCCTTCCACGGAAAGCCGTACAGACTGGAGTCATAGCATGATTTGAAGTCCAAGAAGCCGTCGACGACATCAATGGTACCGGTTTCTACGGTGGCGATTTTGACAAAGTCAAATGACCCGGGCTTGAGTGTCTCGGCTATGCTCAGAGGGATGAACGCTGTGCCTGCCTGTGTGCCAATCTCGTCGAATAGCGACAAGGCACGATGGAATGGTAAGTCAGGACCTGGCAGAGGAGTGGTCCGACTAAGTGCACTCCGGCTGGTCGCGCCTGTGACGGTGAGCTTGATGACCTCGGTGCGAATGGGCAGAATCCCGGCGAAATTGAATTCATCCATGTGTAGCGCTGGAAGAATTACAGGACCGTCGGCATCTCTCGTGATTGGATGTGCGTAGTAGAATGCATATTCGTTGCCACGCTGCCAGAAGTCACACTGCGAGGCGTAAAGACATCGCCACGTGTCATCGCCGGTGCCACCGCGTAGCTGATCCATGGCTGTCCAGACATCAGTACTGCTGTCGAGAATTTGGAAAGCTGGAAAACTGTTTGCGTTGGCGTTGTGTCCTGCGCAAGGACCAACCCAACCCGCCCAAGACCATGACGGGAAGAGTGTGCGTCCTGTGTCAGGACAAGTCCTTCGTTCAATGCGTCCACTGTTCCGCCACAGCAATTGTGTATCCAGCTCACTCACGGGCAAGCCCATGACGAACGGACTTTCGAAGAGGATAGTCAAATGGTCTTTGATTCCTGTAAAGGCATCGAGCACGTCCGCTGGGAACGATATCTGTCTTGCACAGAACTGCTGGACAATGGAGCTGTAGATGGCTGTATTCACGCAGTGCGAAGGTATAGTCCCGTCCGGATTGAGAGGTACATCACGATAATCGGCCCCCCCATCTCGTCCCCATGACCACATGTTGTCGGACGGGCGAATGGCAGATCCGTAGACATCCTCGCACAATTCGACTTCGGTGTGCGGACATATGAACATGACTTGATGCTTCGTTATGTATAATTTGCGATTAGCAAGGACACGCTCTTGAAAGGTCCAAGCACGAGAGTTCCATACAGACTCGTCGACGGTCGCGGACACGGTCGGGAGTCTGTTTGTCAGCGCCATGTCTTGGACATATTCCACATGCTGTGGGGCGTGACGTGCAACATTAGAGACGCCGGGAAGCCCGGCATGTACACTAGCACCGTACGTTGCAACGATGGTCAGGAGTGCTTGAGAGTATATCTTGCTCATTAGCAAGAGCTCCGCCTGTTTGAACTCGAGATCGTCCTGAACAATACACAGCGCATCGATCCACAAATAGCGCTCCCCCAGCTTTCTTGTGACTTCCATGGCATCGTAAATGGTTTGTGGTAGATGTTGGCCGGAGGTCAGCAATCCGTTCGACGCCATCAGTCGTCTTTCGTTGCTAAGCAGAAGGCACAAGGGTTGTGGGCCACCCCAGACGTAGCTCAGTGTAACATAGCGGTAGTGATTTTGTCCAGGACGAATAACACAGCATGTATCAACATCTATGAGACGGGACGGGACACAGTCATCTTCGATCGGAAGCACCGCTCCATCGTGGCCAGTGCCCTCCACACCACGCTCACAGGCGTCAAGCCAGGCTCTCACAACAGTAAAGTCGATTGTTTGAGAGTCAATCTGTCGTCCGCACCATGGCAGCGCGTCTGCCGGGCTGCTAGATCTGTGTATCAGGATATGGTGGTAGTGGGCTCGTTGCCAAGGATGTAAGATAATTTCCAGATCCAAGACATTCCTATGAGCGTCCTTGCCCAGACTACTCAAGCCGATCTCAGTACGCCGACCATTGGCGTCTTCTAGTGGCATGTCACGGTCATTAAAAGACGTCTTGATCGATGCTGCCACCAGACGACAGAAGGCACAATCGACCCGGGCGACAACATCATCCAGATACCCGAGCGTGATAACGGCTTGCCTCCCAACAACCCTCCTCATCAGGTACTCGAAATTGAGGTGCTTGCAAATTCGACACAGATGAGATGTTGCTTCGGTATGGTCGTCCGACGCCTCTGCTGGACGTGTATCAGACGCATTCGCTGTTGTTGACACACAATCAACGCACCCCGCGTCGCTGCACTCACGCCCAAAGTCCTGTTTGAAGAGCCCTACATGAGCTTCTTCAGGCGGGCGCCTAGTGTAAGAGTCTTTCGCCAGCAGAGACTGTGTCGTCCCAAAATCAAGGTTGCTAACGACGAAGTCTATCTCGTCACTTACAGAGAGGAAACCGCGGCGGATTGACAGCTCATCTTCGATCATCCGCCCTTCACCGTCGAGATCCCAATAAGCGTACTGCCTGGGTTGCACTTGTTCTATGGTCCAGGGGAAGAACGCCATTCCCGAGCCATCCATGCTTGACTCAGGCTCCTGAGGCTGGACCACAGTTGCCAGTACTGACGCCTCTGCTACCATGCTAATGCAGGTCGGTTGAAGATGCTACGGACATGTCGCGTTGCTGCGACACTTGACGTTCAGGTAGTATCGGTCCATGTGTGCGACTCGGGCGAGTGACCCATCATGGTACGAGTCTGCTCAATTCAGTCCCAATTCGGATCTTCACGCTTGAAGCTGCTTGAGAACGGTCCCGTAATCATGTACATACAAGTCATCAAGTGCGGTGACAGCAAGATGCGGCATTGTACATTGATGTCCAGCGAATCAGCGTCGACACCGATTGCGAGCCTGCAGGCACGATGGGATGTCGTAGATCACGTCCTACCAGGCATTAGGGCTTCAGTTCTTTGCGTACCACCATGCCTCACGATGAATCACGGATCTCCTCAAATTTGTACCTGGAGAGGGCCAATCGTCAGGCCTCACCGGTTTGTGCTTACAAGGCACCAATGAAGCTGTGGATGCTATGATCCGGCTAAGTGGAATTTGGGTTCATTCAGATACATTATCTATCTCTTCTGCTTAGAACGCCATGCGCGTTGCGTCCCATCATAAGCTTTGTACACTCCTTCCCAGTTTTCACCCCCTAGATGACAAAACATACGAAATATTCCTCCCAGTGCTCTTGACACAGCTCACGCCGTCTCCGTCCTCGAGCTAGCCCTCGTCCCCACAGGGCTATAATTGTCCGTAAACCTGCTAACAGGCCGTAACGCCCACTTCCCACTCTTCGGATCCCAGCCCATCTCCGCCTCGACACCCTCAATCCCCATATCCCCGCCCACAGGATCACTGCTATTCCTTTCCTCGAACGCCGGGTATGGCTCAATCTGAATGCCATCCTCGCCCAACGCCATGGCGACTTTTTCGCGTGACACGCCGCCCCATGACACACGGCTGGAGTGTGCCAGTGAAGTGCGTGACCCGCCCCAGGACACGCGTGAGTTCCGCGCTGTGCCCCAGCCGCTTGCTGTGCTGCCTGTAAGATGGCGGAGGGAGTCGCGGTTTCCGAGGTTGCGGTTCTTTTCGTTTCCTGGCTCGCCTGCAAACACAAACCCGCCGCCGTACGAGAATGGGCCCTTGGCGCCGTCGGGGATGATGAAGCGTTTATCTATGCGGGTCGCGAGCCAAAAGAGCGAGACGCCGATTTCGATCGTGAAGTTGAAGGCGTAAAAGGCGCCGCGGGAGAAGTACCAAGGGCCTGGGACTGGTCTTGCGGGCAGTCCGCCGGAGTAAAGCGGCGTTGGGGGAAGCCAGGTGGTGCCAGCGCGGTAAGAGGCGCCTAGGGTGAGGAAGAAGGCTGAAATCATTACAATCATTATTTTTGCGCGGAGGGAGCCCTGGCCGAATTTGTCGACTGTTTGGGTGTACTTGATCTTGGGGTGGGCGCGGATTGCTGTCGAGATAGCTAGGGCGGGTATAGGGAGGAAGGCTACAATGGCGTAGAAGGTTGCGCCGTAGACTTGAATGTCGCGCACTGCGACGTGAATCTTTTCGTCCAATGAGTAGAAGCCTAGGATTACTGCTACGATCAGGGCGAAGATTGTAAGCACTACCACCGCAAACAAGATCGGTAGTATGACGCTGAACGGTTTCGTCCAGCCGAAGTGAGGGTGTTGGGCGCGGATAATGCGCTGCGTGAAGAACAGGTTGGAGATGAACAGGATGACCACTCCAGCGTAGACGAAGATCATGGCTGCCATCGCCACGCGAATGCTCTGAGGGTGGCACGCCCAGGCGATTCGAAGTGTAGTTGCCAGTACTCGCGTGACTGAGAAACCGAAACAAGCGCCGCTGATGCCGAATTTCTTGCCATGTTTGCCGTTGTACTTGAGCAGAAACATGTGGCCGGCGCCAGCCAGAATGAAGAGAAGGAGGAAGACCGCATTGATGGGTATGTCGGGGATCTTTTCCGGGACCTGTCCCAAAGCCTGTGATGTCGGTCGATAGGGTGGTGCCGAAGGCTGTCCTTCACGTCAATGGCCGTTCTTCCAAATGGCAAAGCTGAGCTCCCACGTACCTGACCACCAGGGATATCAGTCAAGTCCGACATAGCTAGGCGATGCGGACGTCGCCAAGGATCACGAATGACACATTCACGAACGAAGAGAATTACAAGGTGAGGTCTGGAAACGAAGCCGCGACAGTGGTGTGGAGCGCGTCACAGAGCGGAGGGCGATCAGCCTTGTGTGCCGTGCCATCATCTGGGTAGACGGGCTAGCAAGTCGGCGTGTCGGTGGTTGGAGTGAGGTGATGTGCGCCGTTGGAGACCCGCGATCTGCTCCGCAAGATCGCAGCTCATCCCTGTCGTGTCCCTGGCAGAGTGGCTGAAAGCGGAATGGAGAAAGCTTGGAATAGATGGACTTGGCGTGTCAATGGATCCTTGATGACGATCTTGATTCCGCTGTTTCGATACGAGTGATCATGACACTTTGGTGGAACGATGGTAAGGTGGCATAGCAGGTCGTCGGGTTGCAACTTCGTCCCACGTACCCCCGCCGATGAATGCGATATCGTTGGTGTCGGTTGAGATGCCCTCTTCACAGCGGCTGACATTGCTAATCTGCCATCCCTTTGATTAACATGTCGGCGAAGCTTGGCACCGACGAAGGATCATCAGCAACGGCTGGAAGCAACTCCGGTGAACTCTCACTGCCAGGCCCTCATTGCTCATCTCATAGAACAGATAAACCCTCACATACGTTTGTCCCCGTGCTGGAGCACGCGTATCGCACTCCAGCACGATAGCAGGTGGCCGGTCGGATGCTAGTGAGAGGGATCAGAGACAGATCTGATCTGGAGCAGCCCCAAACCGTTTCCCGCCCTCGACAGGGTCAGAAACTTGAAACACGCCTCCCGCAGCCAACTTCTCGTCAACCGAGATCGTTGGTGGTGAGCACTACACTTCCGGCTCTCTCACCTTATCACACATAAGCTCCAGGGGTATCACTGCTGCACATATCGCGAAACGCGGGAGAAGCATGCATAGTAGGTAAACCAATGTAGGTGATCTCTCTTCCTCTGTCACCACAAAACATCTCTGCAACACCAAACACCGCGCGGAACCGGACCAGCTTCAACTCACGACCTGCGACTTCAACCATACACCCTCAGTTTCGGACCCGCGACGCAGACACCAGCACCGAGACACCCTCGATCCCCAGCCACAGACCAGTTCAAAGATCCAGACCCCGAGCAAGTCAGCCCGCACACGCCCTCAGAACAAGCTCAAGCGTCGAACGCACCACCAACCACCGCGGTATCTTCGTTCTCACTGCACGTCACATGACCTAGCTTTTGCTGTTCACGCGATCATGCCCCGCATATCAGAAGGCCACATGCTTCCCGCGTCCTGGCGATGGCGGGATATCCGCGCTTGGTATAGCGACCATTTCACGTCCAGAAGGTCGGATTGGGGCAAGGTCTGAGGATTCCGGCCGAGGAGAGGAGGGTAGAGGATTGGGGGGACGACGTTATGAGCATATGGACGCTGGTGCACGATGGTTCAGGGACAGCGGCGGCTGAGCTGAGCGGCGTCGGTGTCGAAGGTTCGATGTTGGTCACTCGAGTGGACAACATGGAATCTGGGAATTCGTGGCAAGCTGGAGTCGATGCGCAAGCATGTGGGCGCTGTGATAAACGCTTGAGGTCACGGGTTTGGTGAGGATCTTTCGAGACACAGATGCATGTGTATAGACCCATATATTTTCCACACCCTTCCGTACACCAGAACGCCTCGCTATTGCACCTCCATGCCCATAATCCACCCCCCTCTCAGCTCTTCAACGCCTCCAGCCTCCCCCTCATCTGCGCCAACATTTCCTCCGGATCCTCCTCCTCCTCCTCCTCCGCAGCCACAGCCTCAGTAGGCAGACTAGGCACAGCAGGCGCCTTGATTCGATCCTTCAGCACCTCCCCCAGCACCTTATCAACCTCCTCCTCAGCCTCCTCATCCTCGCCCTCAAGCAACTCCCCACTCGGTAGCGAATCCTCCACCATCTCCTCGATAATCCCGCTCTTCACTAGCTCCATGCTCAGCTCCCTCATCGTGCCGGTCAGTTCAGGGAGTTTGACGAGAGTGTTAACGTCTTTCATTATGCCAGTGCTGTTCTTGATACTCCCCTCAATCTTCTTCATCGCAAACGCCTCATTGACCTGCATTCCCACGCTCTGCAGCGTCGCCTTGCTAGTCGCAAGTCGGGACTCCTGTTTCCGTACTCTAATCAACTCGCGGGCGAAGATTCTGGTTTCGGCAGAGGCCTGTTTGGCTTGGGAGGGGTTCTTTTGCGCGCGCTTGGAGGCTTGCAGGATGAAGGATTTTGTCTTTGACTCGAGGGTGTGGAGGTTTTGGAGGTCGCGGTCGAGTTTGCGGGTGTTGGCGCGGAGGAGGGAGTTGCATTTGCGTTTCTGCGTGCTGTCGTTAGATTGTATACTATAGGCTTGAGGGAGGATCACTGACCTGTTCTTCTGGTGAGGGGCCGTAGAAGAAGCGGCGGACGGAGTCGGTCATTGTTGTGGTTGCGGTAGGGTGTCTCGCCTTATCAGGCGGCTGTCAGGTCTTGCCGTAGGATCATCTCATGTGTGTCAATGCCGATGCCTGGGCTGCGTACGCTGAGCTACATCTCAAGCAATGTCTTGGCGAGGCTCGTCTCAGTGACGTCTGTTTGCTTCGTGGGGTTGCTGGGAGCAATTTCACAAGGCAGACCTCAATTGGAGCTATACTTCACAACTAAAGCAGCACATCCTGCTAAATCACAAAGCAAATAGGTAAGCATGAGGCGCTCTGCCTATAGCAACAAGGTCCCACATCTGGTAAAGCTGATACTGACCGCCTCGCAGTATTGCGGCTGAAAGACCGCATTTTCCACTGCATTCGAAGCAGTTCGAATTAACAAACGGGCTGCATATACCTCCAGCCTCGCGACTACACCAACACTCCCTCGGCACACCACATACAACACATCAATCATGGAGCAACCAAAGGATACCACCGACGCCAAGTTCGCGGGCAGCTCGACCATCACCCCAGAGGGTATGTGGTTCCACCCTCCTGCCCGAACAATATCAATATCAATATACTAACAAGTCAAACAGTAACATGGGCCCAACGCAGCTCCACCTCCGAGCCCGAAAAGAACCACATCTTCCTCGCCATCATGGTGCCCGACGTCTCCCCCTCGGACATCAAGCTCGATATCAAGGCCGACGGCCTGGCCTTCACCGGCTACAGTCAGAGCAAGAAGGCAAACTACCACGTCGAGCTGCAGTTCTTCAAGGAGATCGACCCCAGCGCGAGCAAGACGCACCATTCCGCGCGGGCGGTGGAGTTTGTGCTGCAGAAGAAGGACCTCGAGGAGGAGTACTGGCCGCGTTTGTTGAAGGATAAGGCGAAGGTGCATTTCTTGAAGACGGACTTTGATAAGGTGGATCATCCTAATTCCTCAACCTGTCGGGCCAGCGTATACTTACAGGTTCACAGTGGGTCGACGAGGACGAGCAAAACGAAGTCAACGAAGACGACGACTACATGTCCCGCATGGGCGGCATGGGAGGCGGCGCCGGTGGTATGCCAGGCGGCATGGGCGGTATGGGCGGTATGGGCGGCATGGGAGGTGACGGCGGCTTCGGCGGCATTGACTTCAGCAAGCTCGGCGGCATGGGCGGCGGGGACATGGGTGACATGGGTGACATGGGTGGTGATGACAATGAGGACGATGAGGAGGAGGATGGAGATGACGAGATGCCGGACCTCGCTGGTGGGGAGGAGGGCGGGAAGGGTGAGGATGCTGCTGCTAGCGCTGGTGCATCGGGGGCTGAGGTGCCGAAGGGGACGGCGAAGATCGAGGAGGTGGAGTAGATTGCAACCCAGTGAGAGGGGCGTCAGCTGGAGGTATGATCAGGCGCGAGCAATAGCGCGGAGAGACGACACGCCGCTATACAACGACAGCTAGCTTTGCTATAGTCAGATGATGAGCGCGATACCCTGCTGCAATACACAAGGACGTGTTGACGATCCAGCTCCACATCTCACTGGTGTTCATCACACAAGCTGAGCTCCAAATGTGCGAGTATGCCAACTGTTACTCGCTACCTATGGTCAATGTGCCCGCTACTGAGGTCGCCGACTCATCCACAGATGACTACCGCGCCGATGAGCCCACACCCCTATAGTCTCTTTCGAGTGGTGTGACAGCCCGCTCGCTAATAAGAAGATGTAGCTACGAATACCACGCTGCCTGTGTGCTCCTGGAGACACACGTCAGCGCGTGGACTTGGCGCAAACCGGACATTCACGTACTCACTGATAGTTGCCACAGCCTATGCGTCAGACACCTCCCAATGAATGACTGGCAGGACAAGTACCAACTACACCCGTAATCTGCTTTGCCTTGGCTGCAAAGACAAGACTTCTTGGACCACACCAATTGCTTGAGATCGCCATTCACTCCTCCTTCTTCGGATTCTGCTCGAAATTCATACTATACCCCCCACCCTCACCCTTAACGAACTGGAAATTACTCGTACTAAGCCCAAATGGCTTGAGCAAACTGTTCCCCAACCCCTTCAACTTCCCCATCATCTCAGCCATCTCTCTCGTCTTGGCATCATCTAGTCGCGGACCGAGCTCCCTCATTCGAGTAACAACGTTTCGATCGTCTGTTGGAGATAGAGAGGGGCGGAGAGATGGGGATAAGAGGAGGGAAAGGTCTTCGGATGCGGATTGTAGGGAAGACCAGGTTGCTAGTTGGGTGGAGGCTGTGGAGCGGCGGAGGAGGAGCTTGGTTTGGAGTTTCTTTACGGCGTCTAGGGTTTGGCCGGAGAGCTCGAGAGCGGCGAGACGGGCTTCAAGGGCAGGCGTTACCTCCTCCACTTCATTCGTCTCGGGCAGAGGACCAGTCCTGTCATCTCCAGCCTTCGGTTTCGGCGCTGGGTTCGGCAAGGGCTCCAGGTTCTCCAAGCAGTCTAGTCCCTTACTCGCGGCTTTGACAGCCGCATCCCAATCCTTGATTTTAAGGTTACAGGCCGCGATGTTTGACCTCAGGATCGCGAGAGGGTAGTCTAAGTAATTCGGACATAATGCAAGAGCTTGGTCGTACTGCTGTAGTGCATTCTCGTAAGATCCAGTGGCGAATATTGCGTTGGCTTTAACTTTCAGATCGTTGGATTGGGCGAGAAGGGCATCTTCTTCGTTTTTGGGGAAACGTTCGGGAGGTGGTGGTATTGCTGATTGAGATTGCTCGACAGAGGTCGGAGAGGTTGCTGGTTCGGCATCTTTGCCTAGTCGTGGAGGACGTTCTCGTTTCGGCTGTGGTGGCCTTGGCTTGGATGCGATTCCAGATGATTCCTCGTCTGGGGAGTGATAGGCTTCATCTTCCGAGTTTTCGATCGATTTGAACGATGCAGCGTCGTCGTCCGAGTCGAGTTCGGTTACTCGTTCGATCATTTTGTTGACTCGTTCGATTCCGCGTTGATCAGAGCCAGCTCTCGAAATGATGTGCAGCTTGTCATGATCACATGTCAGTCAGTGAAGTGAAAGTGAAGTAGGGTTAGGGTCTGGCCTTCGAGTTGACAGACATTGAATGATAAGTATCGATGGTCAATAGCATGCTGCGGTGATAGGCATACCGTCGTTATGGCCGACTCTGATCCCTCCCCATCGATCCACAACGCTCGCTTTACAGCGCAAGCCCACGCCGTCGAAGATACCCTGAAAGAGCAGACGGTCGGGCTAGTGCACCTCTCAGACTTCCGCAAGCGGCGCGCCGAAGCGCTCGAGCAGTCACAAGATGGAAGTGGTACTAGTGGTGCGACGACGCCGGAAGGGCGGTAAGGATTGGAAGATACTGGATTGAGTTAAGTTGGATGCTGACCGCACAAGTACAGTGAGGGGACGCCAAAACCGACTTTCAAGAAACGGGGGAAGGGGGTGAAGAAGGCTGTGCTATCGTTTGGGGATGATGAGGAAGGATATGAAGGTGGTCACACGAAGGGAGAGACGGTCATGGGCAACATACAGCCTGGCAAGGCCGATCTGGACGCACCTTCTGCCACTACATCAGGCTCCGAATTAGTCCCCACGACTCTCAAGAAACGCCTGAAAGCCAACGCATCCGCTCCCTTCGTCGCCAAAGCTCAAACCAAGGCCTCTATAGCCAAAGAAACAGCACTCAAGGACACCCTCCGGAAAGAGTACATCCAATTACAAGAAGCCGTCAAGGCGACCGAGTTCATACTGCCATTCGTGTTCTACGAGGGCAAGGATATACCCGGTGGTCAGCTCAGGCTGAAGAAAGGGGACTTCATCTGGCTATTCCTGGAAAAGGCGAGAAAGCTCGGAGCTGAGCTTGCGGAAACAGGGCAGGGTCCTGGAGGAGCGGGAGGGAGACGGAGGGAGTGGGCTAGGATATCGGTGGACGATTTGATGATTGTAAGAGGGGAGATGATCGTGCCGCACGTGAGTGTTGATTGATGTCGTTCATGTGCTTCCTTCGCTGACATGTTTACCAGCACCTCGACTTCCACCACTTCATCGTCAACGCAGCACTCAGCTATCATGGCCCACTATTCCCGTACTCCGCCGATGTAACAACAAGCACGCCTGCCCGTGATCTATCTCGCGCCGATTCGACCTCTCTACCCGCAGGCCTGACCACAGCAGACGAGCTCCACGCAGTCCCTGCCACCCCGGACGCCGACCTCGAAGGCTTCTCCGACGATCCCGCGTTGACAAAAGTCATCGATCGCCGCTGGTACGAGAAGAACAAGCATATCTATCCCATGAGCGTATGGGAAGAGTATGATGCCTCCCGCGACTACAGCAAAGGTGGCCGCAAGGACCAAGAGGGCAATGCATTCTTCTTCTCTTCGAATCGATGATCTTACTTCACTGGACCTGTGCACTAAGTTCGGACTTTTTGACTTCATCTCAGCCACCACACCAGTAGTACTACCACCAGCCACAGGAGAAGTGACAGCGGATTGAACACCAGCAGTGTGACTGGCGTTGGTCCGATCAGAGCCATGACGACGTTTGTCGCGCATCGCTGTTGGTAGCGCTCGATGCGCTTGGCCCAGGTCTGCGCCTGCGAGGCAAAGTCTTCGAGGGTTGGCGCATCGGTGGTGTCGTACCAGCCTGACGAGCCAGAACGAGAGAGACCAGGCCGCGCATTAGGCTTGGTAGACTTTGGGGCGACGATTGACAGATTCGCGAGATTCTCGAAGAGAGACATGGCTTCGGTACGGGTGGTTGTCTTGGTCGGATGGCCGGGTTGACGGGCGAGGGATTCAGGTCATTCGCTTGACAACGGCGGTAATGTTCAGAAAGCGAGATAGAGGAATTGTGAATGCGTTATGAATCGCAAGATATGAGGGAACTACTACTCATATCGGGCCCTCCATCCTGACATGTCCCTCCACTCGTCTCACCCACACACCGGAGCCAGCGACGATCACACGCCCCAACCGTACCGTTCGCAGACCATTATGCTTATCAACACTCACGCATGCGATTAGAAGTAGGTGAATATGAGCAGCAGATGGAGGGGAGTGGATGTTTGCGGTTCGATGATTGGCCTATGCATTCGATGTGTAATAGCCAATCAGCGAACGGTTGGTATGGGCGTGGAATGCACGGGGATGGGTGTGGTTGCGGCGATATATGGTGGGGTGTTGGGAACGAGAGGGGTCTGAGATGGGTGTTGGGGTTGATTACGATGGATTGGAGGAGCAAGGTCCGAGGTTTGAGAGAGTGAGGGTGAGAACGACGAAGGAACGCACGATGGCTTTGGTGTTTCCCATACATCGTGTGGCGATAGCCTCGGAAGGTCACTTTCCTATTTCCATGTTCACTGCCGATTTGAACATGCCCAATGCAAAACCCATGTCTCGTTCCCGACGATGAGTCGACGTATTGCGCCTTCGTCGAACGTGCATCTTGACTCGGTGTAGTGGAGACGATGTTCCTGCTCTGCCATGAAGCTCTCGAAACCTGGTGACATCGAAAATAGTGTTGCTTGGACGCAGTATCTAGAAGCGCGAAGGAGACTTGAGGTGATTTTAGGGCCCTAGCATGCGATGAAGTCAAAGTTAACGAACGTGTTGATCCTGGCTGACAGTGGGTAGACATGAATCAGGACATAATAATGCCTTGAACGAATCGGTGTCTGGCCAGTTTAATACCAATACTGGCTTCAGTCCGAATACTCCCCGCAAAGGCAGATGTCACCCTGCATGACGAACCAGATATTTCCTCCGATGCCCAAACCTTCCTGACATCAAGAATCCACATGGTCTTCTATTTCTACGAACAGCATCATCGATCATCGGCAGCAAGACCTGTTTGCGACCATTGCCATGACGCGGCACGACGAAACGTTTAAAGTTCACATCTGCCAACTCGGCCTTGGTGGCCGAAAATCTAGGCACTGCGCCCGGTTGATCCACTTGGGTCAGCTGTCTTCCAACTCCAACAAGGCAATATGGCGCTAACAGCATCACGTTTGTTTCGTAGCCATGGCAGCAGAGACAGCGTGCTGGATGTGGCGTCTGCAAACCGGCCATGCCCTGATCTCCGTCAAGGATGAGACAAACGATTGTGACGTACGGTGGAATCAGCCAGACCAAGGTAGGATTATATAGTCCTCATTCACGGCATTGTCAGTACAATCTTCACTACATTACAAACCACACATCTCACCTACCTCTTCATCACCAAATAACATCAGCAAACATGGGTATCATGGACAAGATCTCGTCGCTCGGCGGCAAGCACGACACCAACACCAACCCCACTACGGGCAGCGAGTACGGAAATGAGAGCAGCATCCGCAACCCGGTATCATCGCACCAAAACAACTCATCGTCAATCCCTGGATCGTTCCCAAGCTCCACCGGGCAGGGTTCTCATCTTGCAGGCCACAGCGGCAGCCACAACACCAACGACCCGACCTACCAGCAAGGTAGCTCCGGGCTTGGATCTCACTCCAACAACAACACCACTGGACTTGGCTCACATGAGTCTGCTCTCGGCGGCAACCACTTAGGTACCTCTGGTCTTGGATCGCACTCCAACACTGCAGGTGGACTTGGCTCCCGCACCAACGAGAGCGGCCTTGGTGGCTCTCACTCTGGCGGCACGGGCCTAGGGTCCCACAACACCCAGTCAGGCTACGGACAGCCAGCACAGGCCGGGTACGGCACCTCGCAGGGCCTCGGTCGCGACGACCACGTCAACCGTGACGGTTACGGCAACAATTCGTCCACGTCAGGACGCGATGGCTACGGCAACACCTCGTCCGCCTCAGGATACGGCAACAACTCGTCGAGCACTGGCCAGACTACTGCTGGTCCTCACAACTCGAACATGTTGAACAAGCTCGATCCCCGCGTCGATTCCGACAACTCCAAGGTTGGCGCAGGTCACCCTGGGCTTTCGAGCACCAACCATGGCTCCGACCAGTACGGTCAACAAGGCCAGCGCGGCCACAGCAGCGGCGTTCAGGGTCTCGTTCCCGGCTCGCACGCTGAGAATCCAAGCGCCATCCCCACTGCCGGTGGCGAGCGTGTTGGATCTACCGACACTAACGCGTACGGCGGCAACAGCGGCTACGCCAGCACCGGTCACCCTTCAAGCCACCAGCAGACTACTGCCGGCCCACACAACTCGAACGCCTTGAACAAGGCCGACCCGCGTGTCGACTCCGACCAATCTAAGCTCCGTGATAACGAGCATCATTACGGTCGTGATGCCGCCCTCGGAGGCGCCGTGGTCGGAGCTGGTGCGTACGGTGCCGAGCATGCAAGCTCACACAACAAGGAGCACGGGCTCGGGAGCCGCAACAACGATGGTTACTCTTCATCGCAGCCACACAGCTCTACCCACAGCTCGCAGCCGCATAGCTCCACCCACAGCTCTTCCACTGAGAAGGATACTACCGCTGGCCCTCACAAGTCAAACTTACTGAACAAGCTCGACCCTCGCGTCGACTCTGACCAGTCCAAGCTCCAGCAGGAGCAGAAGGATGGTCACCATTACGGCCGTGACGCCGCCATAGGTGGCGCTGGTGTCGGTGCAGGTGCTTACGGTGCCGAGCGTGCCCACGACAAGCACAGCGGTACCCACGGCCAGGACTCCAACCTCAGCCGCAACGAGCCCTATGGGACATCCTCTAGCCACAACAGCACCAGCACTGCGCCCTACAACACCTCCGGCCCGCACAACACCTTCGCCGGCAACCAGCTCGACCCGCACGTCAGCGGCTCCGAGCGCTCCGGCCACGGTCTAGGCAGCAGCGGCAACAACTACAACGACTCTTCGCGCAGCGGAAACACCACAGCTGGCCCGCACAAGTCGGACATGCTGAACAAGGTTGACCCGCGCGTCGACTCTGACCAGAGCAAGCTCCGCGACCAGCAGTACGGCTCTTCCGGCCGCTCAGGTGTTGACGATATTACCCATGGCACTTCGGGTATGGGTCTTGGCAGCGGTACTGGTCATTCTTCCAGCCAGGGCAAGAAGGACTACGGCTACAGCGCTGCTCACCAGAACGCTTACGATCATGGGTACAAAGATGCGTTGGCTCATTTCGAGTCTCAGCGCCGTAATTAGGGACTTATGAACGACACGGAAGCGAAAGGGTAGACATCAAAATGGGGCAGTGTAATTGTATGTATGTAATGACAGTGAGAAAAGATTATCATCTCAGAACTACTCATCACTGTCGTGTCCTCACTTCCGCCGCCTCACAAATTGGACATGCACAGCTATTTTTGCTTCTTTGTAATTGCCATCATCACAGCATTACAACCGTCAGAAGGAATTTTCAATGTCCACTCATCATGCATCACACTTCACCTCCTCACTCGCGTACCCGACATCTCAGAAATCAGCTTGTCTTCTGTGATCACTCCGGGTCCTCCCATAACTGGCATTCAATCCTGTCCCGGTGGCTTGGAGTCAGTGGCAACACGACAAATGTCAGGTGCATGATTGGGCGTCGGAAACACGCTACCGGCATCGCATTGCACTGCATGAGAACACTGCAGGAACAGCTCATCGAACCTTACGTGGCCACGACCGCTCCGATCACAGTCGCACAATGCGTGCATGTGCTCCCGAGCTTCGATGCGAGACGCAGTGGTGATGCAAGCGATACTGCCCGACTGCAGTGCTTCCGTGGCCATTCCACTGGCCGCGTTGTACCGACTATTGTGCACGAGAGGCAGGGAATGGAACGTTGGGTGCAGTGATGAGGTAGTGTCTGGAACAAAGCTATCTACGTGATTGTAATGCATTCAACACCGCTCACCGCGCCTTCTCGCCGCGAGGCGTAGCCAATGTTCTGATCGCCTTGTATGTACCTACGTGATGCCGAGAATGTGGAAGCAAAGTAAAGCGGCAACAGAACGTAGTAGGGAGGAAGTAGGTAAGCAGTATGTACAGTCTTCTACCACCAAATAATCGACAAGAATCCGCTAAACGCTCTATGCAAATGTGAGATCCTCCTTAAGACCAATCTCGAAAGTATGAATGCTCCTCGCCACCTTCTCCGGAGATGGTCGAAGTATGTAGAAGGGTATCGTGATATGCAAATGCTGTAGTATGGTATGTAGCTTGTTTGGTCGTCGATGGTCGTTAAAGTGTAGTTGTCTGTAATGTTGCATCTAGGCGAGTATGGCTGGAGTTTCCCGACTACAAGAAGCCACCTTGCCGAGACTCATAAGCTCCAGCTTGTATGCTTGACGGCGGCATGTTCGCGCGAATCTCTTTCGGGTGTCTATATCCGCCTCCTGCGCCGCCCATGGCACTCTGACTACGAGGAGGCACTACCGTCTCGCTGAACTTCATGTCCATGCCCATGGCGGGTGGCGCAGGCGGGGGTGGAGGTGGGGGAGGCACGGCGTTCTGTTGATCAGCCATAGCTTGCTCGTAAGGGCTCTTGGCGCGGTTGAGACTTCTAGCGCTGCTCAGGCTGCCGCGGCGCTGGTGCTGCGTTGGCACTGGAGGTAGTACCGTCTCGTAGGGCTGGCGGTAAGTATATGCATCGGGCATTGGCGGTGATTTTGCGCGCGATCGAGAGTTTGAACGCATGCGGTCCGCAACGCCACGCATGCGTGAGCCGAACGTCTCGCTCACGCTGTTCTGTCCAGCTCGGTGATTGCGGGTGAGAGACGGTGATGTTGTAGATGCGCGCTCCATGGGTACCGGAAAGGTCATAGCCGGGAGAGTGGTCTCGGGCTCTGGCCCGCCTGTCAATTCATTGCTGTCGATGTTGATGATCATACCTCCATCGTTGTGCTGGAGCTGTTGGTACATAGTTGGAGGAGGCGGTGGTGGCGGAGGACCCATCAGATGCTGAAGCTCTGGAAGCATGATCGCAGGTCCCGAATCTTCTTCGTCATCTGGCACAATAATGATCTGCTGTTGTAGCGCAGAATCTATGCTGGTGATCTCGGGCTGCACAACCTGCGGTATCGCATCCGGCGGCGAGATTTTGCGAATGTGTCCGAGACCGCCGGACAACCGTCGGCTGGTAGATGGCAAATCCGACTTATACGCAGGGTGCACAGGCAGGCCCATCATCTTCTCTGGCGGTGCAGACGCTGAGCGACTGGGTCCTTGTGGCCCTCGCATACCGAAGACGGTAGAAGGTAGTAGCGGGCCTATGGAATCCTCGTCCTGGTCTTCCGCGACCTGAAATCCCATGCTGGAGGAGACTTGACTTAAGCTGGATGGTGCAGCCTGGCTGAACGTCGACCCGGTGATCTGTCCCAGACTCGAGAGTGCAGCTTGACTGAGGTTGGAGCCAGTCACCTGACTCAGACTAGACCCCGAGAGTGAGCTTAGGTTCCCAGGAATGCCAGGCACCGGGGGCGCATCCAAGTCGTTGGGATCCGAGCTCATGTATCGCGGGTGTCGCATAGCTCTGGGCGTTGCTGGCAGACCGATAGGAGCTGAAGGCGTCGATGTACCCGTGAGTCTCTTATGTCTCATCATCGCGTCCGGATCGACGGTATGACTTCGCGACAGTGGCGGCATATACGAGTTTGGACTGTCTCCGAGTTCAGTGTGCGATCGAGGGGACATGTTGGGCCTCGAATTAGGTGTTGATAACGGCAGGGGGATGGTCGGGGCAGATGGCCTTCTAGCCAAAGACAAGCGACGATCCTCGAGCTCTTTCGCAGCGAGCTCCTTCCTCGTCAGATCACGGGGCCTTCGCTGTGCGTCGGGTGCAAGCGAGAACGGGAGGTCACCGAGCTGGTCCTCGCCTGACTTAGGCTTCGGTCGGCGGCTCATCGATCTATCGCGCATGTTACTTCGGCTTGCAGCTCGCCTCACCTGCAAATCGCCTCCTTCTTTGCGCGCACCGCTTTGCGATCTGAAGCGGATCCGCCGACCGTCGCTTTGCGTATCATCGTCAGGTTTGAATTGGGTGTTTGGCAACACCGGTAACGGTGATGATGGTGATCGTGCAGCGGAACCAGTCCCTCGGGAGTCGCTTCGCCCACGATCATTGTCTACTTGCAGCCGGGAGCCATCTGGGCTTCGCTGCCGTCGACCGGTCCTGCTGGCAGATCTTGGAGGCAATTCGGCGGATTTGGCAGCCTCTGCAAATGCGCCTGATTTGCCGCTCTTCTGCGACTCCACGGGCGAAGTGAGCTTGTAGAAATTCTCTTCCTCGCCACTTGCATGCTTGCCCTCCTGAAAGCTTGCATGCGCGATCTCAGCGGGCGACATGGGTACAGGAGACGACGGAGAACGCTTTGCGGGCTTGATGTAGCGTGGGCCGTCCCTTCCGGATGCCACAGAACGGTCTCTCACCCGACTATCACCTCGCCCTGCCCGACTTCGGTTGCGCGAGTGATTTTCGCCTCGCCGTCGGCTCTCTGCGCGAGCTCGGCTTCCGGCACGTTCTTGACGCTTGACATCGCGAGCAGCTTCCACGCTATTGATGTAGTCGTCGATTGCCTTGGTTTTGGCACTTTTGAGACTAAGCCCAGTGAGGGGCGGACTCAGCACACCGCCTCGTGAGTCTTCTGTGGCGGCTGTGTATCCAGTGTCGGTCGTGTCATGGGTGCTTGGACCCGGAGACAACGCTTCGGCGGCATAACGTGTCTCGAGAATCTGTACAGAGAGTCCGTCGGGCTTTTTGTCATGAGAAGAGTTACGCTGATGGGAATTCGCTCGCAGACGATTGAAAGCGCCTTGTGAAGGAGACGGCAAGCTAGCGTCGGCATTCTTGTGCACTCCGAGCTTGTCTGGTCTATAAGTCGTAGGTTTAAGGGCAGTCGCTGGCTCGGGCACGCTGCTAACAGACGAGGTGCGTCGACTGTGATGTCCGAGCGCGCTCGATGTGCGCGATGCAGTATCTCGCGCTGCAGTGACTGGAGCCTCATATTCCGACCCATCCGCTTGCGTCCTCTCAGCTTCACTTCGTGACGGCAGTCGCTTGCGTCGAGCAAAACCGCCAGGGGTCGCGGTGCGGGCAGATGAAGGGTCCCGCACCATTTTGCCGCCGACTTTTAGCCATCCGGCCTCTGCGCCTCGTGGCGATAAGGCGGATTCCGCAATAGGCGTGGCTGCTGCTGCGGCCAAAGACATCGGGTCACTACCTGCGGTCGACATCGGGGCGCCACGTGCGCCGAAGGTGGTGATCAGTTTCAGCGATGCATTCTTTGCGGCCAGACGTCCGGAGCCAGATCTCGATGGAGGCGACAGTGGAGGACTGGCCATAGAAGTCGCACTCAGCGGCTCCATCATGCGTTGCTGCTGAGCTGCATACACCGCATCTTGAGCACGAGGCGAAAACCAGGGTTCCGACGTTTCGACACTTGTGCAGGAGAAGATACGCACAGCCAACTCAGGCTCTCCCTCCTGGACTGCTACCTCGCCCCACTTGCGCAGCAGGTACGACTGTCGCTTCCAGTCTGATGGAAAGTTGAGACATGTTAGTATCACGGCCTCCATGAAGTAACCTTGTGTGACATAGATCTCGATTGCGTCGTTAAATTCGCCAAGTCCGAGAAGTATAGCAGAAGCCGGGTGAATATCGCCTTTCTCAAGTAGCCGTTGCACAAACGCTTCACCAACTTTCTTCTGTGAGTCGGCTCCAATCGAGCTCAGTGCTAGCAGCATCCAGTCAGAAGAAGTCATGGACTCTGTGCCCATCATCGATGCCATGCTATCCGGACCCGTCTCTCCAAGCCACTTCGTGAGCAGCACAGCACTAGCAGTCCCTGGCCGTTGTCTCGATAGCTCGTCACGCACTAGCGAAGTAATATCGTCGTTCCACCCAAAGACAATGCTAAGCATCTCGCGCTGGAGGACTTCCGGCGTTCTTGCCAAGCTGCCATAGTGCGGTGTACGAAACGCGACTTCCCGTAGTCGTGCTCGTACGTATGGAAGTAGATCAAGAACTGCCGAGTCCTTGCTGACCTCCTCTGGACTCCTGAGTACCTCCTTACGCAGCGCTGAGGTCCTGAACCGTGTGTTGGAGGCACGCGTTGAGCCCGATCGAATCGACATGCTGTCGTGATTGCGCACGGACGGTCCACCAAAGGAGAATTCAGTTCCATCGTAGCCAGAGTTCGACGATGCTCGCGAGGACGATGGCTTGTCATACAGATACTTCCGTTGTCTTCGTCCGCCGCCTGATGATCTTGAGCTCACCGACGATGCCCGACTCGATGTAGGGCTCAGTGGCATCACCTTGTCTCGTAGCTCAGACTCCATCGCATCCAAGGAATCCATCTCCGTTGCTATCTTCTCGAGTGGAGACATTGCAGCACTTTCATCAGCGCTGCTAGCGCTGTCTGTGAATACTGGTAACAGCGGCGCCTCCGTCGACACGGCCGTCTGAGGGTCTCGATATGGATTTTTGTCTTCTTCCAACACTGTCGGAGGTGTGGGAGGTGTGTTCGCAGGTGCGTGCTGCACATGCTGGACCTGCATTGGGGGGTTGCCGGGTGTAATGTCGTACTGCTGCACAGTGTGATTCCTACCGAGCGTAAATAAGGAAGCTGTGGGTCCATAATTGCCGATGCCGACTATGCCGTCAATTGTAGGGATGACCTCGTAGGTGACTTTCTTCGTGCGTACATCCCAAGAGCGCGTTTCACTGTGTTGATGGTCAGTCAAATACTGCGCTCCAAGTATAAGGGACTACAAATTGTCTTACCCTTCGACATGCTGGACTAGACGACCGTTCTTTGACCATGCGAACCAACAAGGCGCCGGCTGCTGGAACTCCGGTCTACTCAACACACGAATAACAGAGGGTGCTTCTTGATATGGCGCTTTTGGGACGCTCCACACTCTGAGATCCCCATGCAGTGTCTGTGTTGCGAGCATGTCTGTTTTCTGCTTGGAAGATGACCCATGCCATGCCAAACCTGTTATGCGCGAAGGTGCGCGCGAAGTCGTGAGCGTATGCAGTATCGTGAATGCAGGTTGAAGAGTAGCGATCAAGATGGAACCGTTCAGGTATCTGAACATGTCAGCTTGCTTTCGTAGCGAGTATGGCTAGTGAGACACACCCAATGGCAAAAGATCGACAATCTACACTAGGCGCAAGTGCGGTTATCGGGTCAAAGATTGTCCTTGTGGACAAGTTCTCCGCTGTGGATGGCTCGAACAGCGTGATTGAACCGGCGACGTTACCTGCTCAAGATTAGCGTTTGCTTATTCCACCAATATTCGCGGAATCCCAATCTGACCAAGAGCAATATTGCCGTTGCGCATGAAGGTTGCAACCACGATCTCGTCAAAAGCTGTGAACCGCGCGACCTCGCCGCCAGTGAAGATGTCCCACACAATGCACGTATTGCCGGTGTCGTAGCTGACCGCAAGCCTGCCTGCGCCCCGTTCGCTCACATTGTCCACCACTATCCACTTGACCTCCTCTTTGTGAAGCTCGAATCTCCTCTCGATCGTGAGGGTGTCATGGTGGAGGACCAGAATGGTGCTGCGCTGCGCGTACAGCATGTACGAGCCCGTAGCTGCGAGAGGTTCAAACTCCTGCTCATGGTTTTCCGGCGTGAGCGCGTTCGGTGGTGGGGTGTGGCGCATGCTTGTAACATGATGGGATGAGGTCGAGCTTGGCTTGTGCCGGGAATGTTGCCCGGTACTCATGTTAGTGGCCACTGCGCGACACAGTTGTTAGAACGTTGGTTGACTTTGCGACAATGGCCATCTGAAGGTCATGTGGGTCTCCAGAAAGGTCTCCTGTACCAGCCGCAAGTGAGGTACAGCGCCAGATACGCTATGTATAGAAGTATAGTCATGGAAGTAGAGAGACGTACCCTGACATGCGCGCTAATTCGCCCTGGAAAGTGCGTCCCGGGACACCTTGTCCAGATTACTCGAGAGCACTCTTGATAGGCGTTGCTCAAACTGCTGTGCAGCAAAATGATGCACGTAGCCGCGCTCGGGAAGCTCTCAGACAAGGCACAGGAACAGCGTCTGCATGCAGAATCGGAAGCAGAAGGCGCAATGCAGGAGAAGACGCAGTGAAGCAGCAGAAAGGTACACGATACCCGCCGAGCTGTGAGCTGGTGTGCAACCGTATCAGAAGAAGCGCGTATATGCAGAAAGGTCAACGATGCCAAAGCTCCACCGTCACAATTCAAGATGAACTGGACCAGCCCAATGCAGCATCGCTCGGCAAGTGAGCGGCTACGCGAGATGTATGGAAGGCTGGGGGAGGGCACAAATGAGGTGCAGTAGAGTGTATAGCGAGCGGCTATTTGTTGGTACCTGGGCCAGGCCAAATCACTTCTCCAGTATGCTGTGACGACTAGCGAGACCCCTTCGGCGGCCCGTCAAGCGAGTGGAGCTGTCTGCTCACCGCGAGTGACTCCCACGCATCACGGGACGGGTGCAGCATGAATGAGCGCAAGAGATGCTGGCGAGCGGAGGCGTATGGTCCAGCAGGCAGAACGACGAGATGGTGCAGTCAAGCACTTCTCAATTCCAATTGGCCAGCGAGGAATATAGTGTCCTGCCGAGCGGGCGCCACATCACGAGCTAGTGCCTTGCACCACCTAGCGCCGTCGCTCCGGCACGATGGCACGACCGGGCCACATCATGTTGACCAGGTTCATATCGAGGTTCTTCGTGTCGGTATGCAGCGATAAGTTCGCCGCCTGCCAGCTCACCGACTTGCTCAGAGATCGCAGGCATTCTTGACGTTCCACTAGTGAGAGGGTGTCGTGTCTCATGTCGTTGCCGAATTTCCTTTGCAGGCAAATGCCTGTCGTGAAGATGCGATCATCCCTTGGTTTGCGACCGGACGGAGCTCACAATCATCCGTTTCGTGATCGACGTCCAGAGGATCGCGAGACAAAAGCATCAAGAGTCCCGGATGGCTGCTTCATCAGCTTGATGTGTGTGATGGTCTCCTCTCTGTTGCACGCCGGCGACGGGTTATTCCATCAAGACTCTCATCATCAGAGCCTCCATCCATTCGACATTACAGTGCTGTCATTCCGAATATTGTGAGCAGTTGCGTGAGTGGGGGAGGAGTTCAAGACGTGGGGCTCATTCTCGACACGGATGTGGGGTTTGACTGAATACAAAATCAACGCGACGATCACTTGTAGATACCTGCATCGTAGCATGTCACATACCAACTGTGAGGTCGATGCGGTATTGCTGATTCTCGATGCTGCTTTCTAGCTTTGCTATCGATCTACGATGCATCCTGTCCTCCCGCCGCTTCCGCCCTGAGTTACTCATCCACTGAGCACATACGGCTAAGCGCCGCGTGTCCAACCTCCGGTTGCGTGACAGGGCTTGGAGACGCCACACGTGCATTTCACATCCCCTTGCGGACCTCGTCCTCGATTCTTGCCGGTAGACATGCCACGTCTGCGGTGACTGACTATGACGGCAGCTGCGCGGAGGAGGGTTGAGACATATCCAGCCTGACATGCGCGCTCGGAGATATCATGCGTTCGTGTCACGCGGCAGGCTCGATCGCTGTCGTCGCTGTCGTCTCTTTGATACGGAGAGACACGCCAGAGGCGGATCAGATGTGATCGTGGCGTGTGGCTTGTGCCCAATCTGGCGGATCGACACGGCTCGAAAGGTGGTCTTTTGAACCGACGACACGAAGTGATCGTCCCAGGTTCGGTCCACCGCTCGGAGGTCTGATGTTACGCATCTCGGATACGTTGGCTTCGACTATGCCACGACGGTTGTTGGGATTGTGGTTTAGTGTTCCACTGACGAAACGTGCGCGAAGGCCTTTCACTTAGGCAAGACATCCTTTTTTCGAGTGGCGATGGGAGCTACTTCGTCGCGACTTGAGAGGTGGCAACAGTGGCCTCGCGCACCATGCCTCTGCTGGTCGTGGTGGTAGAGGTGCCTTCTTCAGGTACTGGCACTCGTCTGCACCGAGTAGATCCTCGTCGCTGACATAGCTGCTTGGTCGCTCGCTGGAGGGTCGTCGCAGTGATGTGCTGAAGGGTTGGTAGGAGACCGTCGATGAGTAGTACATGTTCGCTTTCAACGAGCTGGTCGATCGAGAGGAGGTGCTCATGTTGATCGGCTGGCTTGGTGAAGTGGATGGAGTTGAGCTTCGGTTTGAAGTGTACGACATGGTCGATATGTTTGATCTTGTGTAGCCAAGTCGAAAGTTTGTGGCGACTGATGCAAAATAGCCACCAAGGGACGCGTAGTCCTTATGTATGCTCGTAGTCGGCAAGGGCGGTCGTGAGCGCAGCCGCGACAAATACTACTCGCTGGTACTTGTGGTACGTCGGCGTGTTACCTGCTGACTGAGCTGTCATATGTGACAGGATGAGTGACGCGAGACTGGTACTGGGTACTTCTGTCTGAGACAAGCAAACAAAGACGTGCAGCAGAACCTGTCGACACGCGCGAAGCCGAGGGCGTAATGGTCATTATATGTCGCACAATCGACCGCCATCCTGCATCGCACACCGCAAACTTTGTTTCTTTCGTACGCAAACAGAATCTTCCGCCGACGCGGAGCAGGATGCGACAAAACCGTCCATCGGGTTCAGGCCCGGTGCATGACGGAGGAAGCGCGGGTGAATGCACCCAGTCAGCGATGCGGCTCCGAGATGGAATTGGGTACAAGTGTCGATTTGCCCCGGCATCGATCTCGCAGAAAGCAAGGCATTTCTTCGCCGGGCTTTACGGGGCGACGGCCGGAGTGGCGGTGGAAGGCGACTGACGGGGCGTGGGGTCACGTCTCAACCCACGAGTTGGTACAACTACTTTTCGTCGCCCGCGCCTCCGATGGGTGACTATGCTCCTTGTGATTGATCTCATGGGGTCTCGTGGGCGTTCGCCTCACATGTCAGCGGCTCCGTGAACAGTGAGATGATATGTCATTGTATGTATAAATCGTACTGACATACGACGAAAGCGGTCAACTGCAACAGTCGGTGATGACTACACCGACATGCTGACGTTGCGTGGAGGTGGTCAGACGGAAGTTCTTTCATACAGAGTTTCCTACTTCGGGAAGATGAGGGATTGCTGACTTCGCCATCCTGTGATGCCGCAATTTTCGCGGCGGTGTACTTTGTACCTACCCTCGCCGCCGGAGCCTCGGAGTGTGTCAACCGCATGATGCAGCCTCGCCGTTTGCTGTACTTTATTGCGATGGACTCCACGTTCTCCGCAGAAGCATACAGTATCAATGAATCTCGGTGGAAGTGTGGGATATGAGACTGGCATGTGACCGGTGGTATGCTCAGGACGATTTGCTTGACCTTCGCACCCTTCCTTGAGCTCGCCTCATTACTGTTACTGTCCGAAGCTGTTTAACATGGTATGTCTTGATGTTCGTCAAGTGCCGCTCCTCGCTCCCATGGATCAGATCACCACAACGGATCTAAGACAAACCGAGTGAACACCTTTCTGCGGGGTAGATCTCCAGATCACTCCGTCTTCTCCACGATCCGGATAGCCCATCTCGCCTGTATCGCCTACCATGACCTTCGGCAGCGCGTCCGTCGGGGCAATACGGGAGCATGAAGTACTGTAGTGTCTCGGCAGATCGCCAGTAACCGAGCCTGTGAATCAGAGATGACATGTGCACTACATTCTGGCGAAGGAGTTCCGCATCAAATGACTCTGACTGACCAGACCTCAACATTGCGCAGCTCGTCTTCGGATTCTGACCAGACGGTCGTTGATGCCAGGTGCCATTGACGTTTTGAACGACAGTTCATATAGTATGACTCCTGAGAGCAAGAGCGTTACGGGCAACGATGCCTCAGATCCGAAGTCTGATACTGTAGCATGTTATTTGTGTATAGCAGCGTGCATTCACGGTATCGCACGATCTGGAACTTCGCATTCAGATTCATGAGTGATCTCCGTCTTGTTCGGACGAGAATGTTTAGCGTAGAGTCGTCTGAAGTCACGTTGATACAGGCTGGTCAGTTCTCAGGTATTGTTCATGTACATTGTAGATATGAGTTGAGGTGTGTCCAAGCTAGAGGACAATTTGACACGGTGTCAAGTTGCCTCTCCAGGTCTGAATATTCCACAGGAATTTTCCACTAGGCAAAACAATTCGCGTCCAGGTATTGAGTATCACAATCGTGTATGGCGCGGTGCTCATCGCCGGATCAGTCCATCGTTGGAACACATCGTCGAGGATCTGGACACCTTCGGGTTAGGAATGTGCTTTGAGGCCTCAGGCATTCATCTAGATATGCCTTACAACCTCAATCGACAACTTACATCTCGAATATTAGCCATTACTGCCTACGCGCCGCACGCACTGCGACTACGTGCCGGTAGGCTTTTCCATAGAATCTCTTCTTGGGCCTTACGTGCTGACGTGCTGGCTTCTCTACACTTGTCGGTCATGGCGTAGCGGCAGAGGGATTGTCAGCTTCGAACTCGACATATTGGTACCTCTAGCACGGAGACGCTCGCAGGTGTTGCCAGCAATATGGACTCCTCCACCTCCTCACTTCCTCGACGGACGCGACATTCACGGGATCTCGGAGTCGCCATCGATCCCGTGGCGCTGGTCGTGACAGAATGTATCACCGTGACTTCGGCGATGCGAAAGCACGCTCGATGGGCACACAGCTCGATATCGTCCATTCTGGGCTCTGCTGCGGCACCTTCGCCGCGGCTTCTACCGGTGGACGCGCGAAAGGGGGAATTGAATGGCGAGATGCGTCAGGTCAATAGGAGGACTGCAGGCGCATTGGACTGCGAAGAGTCAGCAGATGCTGCACTGACCTCGAGATGGGGATTGCGTGGGAAGAAGGGGCAGAGCATGCAGGACAACCCGCTCATGAGTGGATTCGCAAAGCTACGCATCGAGTTGAAAGGCTGTCGAGATATCAAGACGTTCGACACTCCAACGCTCCTTCGACCATTCCTCCAGATTATCAGGAGCTCTAGCACGACTGCCCCGATAACAAGCCTTGCGCTTATCGCCATCACAAAGATGCTCTCGTATCACGTGATCGATCTGTCGAGTCCGAACTTCAGCTATGGCATGCAACTGCTGGCCTCCACTGTCACACACTGCAGATTCGAAGGTGACAACTCACCCAGTGACGAAGTGGTCTTTCTACGTATCTTGAAGCTCATGGAAGACATGATCTGCGGATCTGCTGGCGACGTACTCGGCGACCAGAGCGTCTGCGAGATTGTTGAGTGTGCTCTCAGCATTTGTTGCCATCTACGGATGAGCGAGGTGCTTCGACGAAGTGCAGAAATCAGCATGGTCACGATGTGTCAGACCATCTTCAAGCGATTGAAGGTGCTCGAACTAGAATTCGGTTCCCAAGGAGATGGCACCCTCGAACAGAGCATACCACAGGCAGACATGGATGCAGCGAAAATCGACTCAAGTCCGAATGGCGCACACGGACCTGATAGCATGACGCAAGCTCGACATACAAGTCTTGAGGTACCTGGAGTAAATGGAAGTGCAAGAAACAGCGTCGAGGTGAATGGAAGTCAACTTGATTTATCGAATAGGACTGAAGATGAAGAGGAGAAGGACGTGAAGCCATATGGTCTTCCTTCGATAGCTGAGCTCTTTCGAACCTTGGCTAACCTCCTTGACCCACACGACCGCGCGAGGACTGATACACTGCGGGTGATGGCTTTGAGGATTGTCAATGTTGCACTCGAAGTAGCGGGTCCAAGTATCGCCAATCACCCTACACTGGCCAATCTGGCGAAAGATACCATGTGTCGAAATCTCTTCCAGCTGGTCAGATCTGAGAATGTTGCCATCCTCCACGAATCACTTCGAGTGGCCGGGACGCTCTTGGCGACGTGTCGCAACGTGCTCAAGTTGCAGCAAGAGCTGTTCCTCTCTTACCTAGTGGCATGCTTACATCCGCGGGTGCCGATACCTGATGAGCCGAACATTGATCCATCTCTATACCAGGGAGTGCCGCAGACCCCTGCTCTTGTAAAGGCTCCACCAGGAACGCAAAGTGGACGAAGTACGCCTGTGCCTGTGAAGGATCGACAGAAGCTAGGTATGGAGGGTGGTCAACGAAAGCCTGACGCCCGTGAAGCGATGGTGGAATCCGTAGGTGCATTGGTCAGGATACCTAGTTTCATGACTGAGCTCTTTGTGAACTACGATTGCGAGATCGACCGCAGTGACCTCTGCATTGACATGGTAGGATTGCTGGCCAGAAATGCGTTCCCTGATTCCGCGACATGGAGCACAACCAACGTCCCGCCACTGTGCCTGGACAGTTTGCTCAGCTACGTGCAATTCATCGCCGAGCGGCTGGACGACTCGCCTGCGACAGACGGACTGCCAGACATCACTACCCTGCGCGAGCAACGTAGAAGAAAGAAGATCATCATCAAGGGCGCCACGAAGTTCAATGAGTCTCCCAAGGCTGGCATTGCATACCTCGCTGGTCAGGGTATCATTGAAGATCCCAATGACGCGCAGAGCGTGACCAAATTCCTCAGAGGTACGACACGGATCGACAAGAAGATGCTTGGTGAGTTCATCTCAAAGCGAGATAATAGCGCCATCCTTGAGGCCTATCTGGAGCACTTTGACTTCGCCGAGCTGCGTGTTGACGAGGCTTTACGATCGATACTGAACACCTTCCGTTTGCCTGGTGAATCCCAGCTTATTGAGCGCATTGTTACTGTCTTTGCGGAAAAGTACTTTGAAGCTGCGAAGCCAGACGACATCTCGGATACGGATGCGCTCTTCGTGCTGATCTACGCCATCATCATGCTCAACACTGATCAATACAATCCTAATGTCAAGGCTGGTGCTCGCATGAAGCTCACCGACTTTGCAAAGAACCTGCGAGGCGTCAATGGTGGCAAGGACTTCAATGGCGACTTCCTTGAGGAGATCTACAACGCCATCAAAGCGAAGGAAATAGTACTTCCTGAGGAGCATGACAACAAGCATGCCTTCGAGCATGCATGGAAGGAACTCCTGGTCAAGACTCAGACTGCCGAAGATCTCGTGATCTGCCCAACGAACATCTACGATCGGGAGATGTTCGCGGCCACCTGGCGACCGATCATCGCCACACTGAACTATGTATTCGTGTCTGCAACAGAAGACGCGGTATACAGTCGGGTCATCGCTGGCTACAGCCAATGTGCTCAGATTGCAACCCGGTATGGTATTCATGAATGCCTCGATCAAATCATATGGAGTCTCAGTAGCCTGAGCACATTGGCAACGAACAGTCCGACTGATACGAAGCTCAACACCGAAGTTCAAGCTGGCGGGAAGAGCATCATGGTCAGTAAGTTTGCCGTCGACTTCGGTCGAGATCAGAAAGCGCAGCTCGCAACTGTTGTGCTCTTCAAGGTGATCAATGGGAATGAGGCTGCAATACGTGACGGATGGGAACATGTAAGTGCCCGACGTCTCTGGAGCCGTTCACATCGTACTAACAGTTTCATAGGTCGTCCGCATCATCATCAACCTCTTCGTCAACTCCCTGATCCCGACATCGTTCACAAGCATCTCCCGAGATCTCGATCTGCCACCCATACCCCTGCAGTCCCCTGCACAAGTCATAGAACGCAATGATCGTGCTGGCGAAGTTGGTCTTTTCAGCGCATTCACGAGCTATGTCAGCAGCGTGATGAACGACGAGCCTCCCGAACCGAACGACCAAGAGATCGAAGCCACGTTGATGACAGTCGACTGCATCAACGATTGCCGATTCGAGGAGATCCTCGGCAATGTTAGCGAGCTGCCAGTCGAGTCACTCCAGAGTCTCAGCACAGCACTGCTGAATTCACTCCCCGAGAGTGAGAGCCCGAGGGTCATGACTGTAAAGACCGATCTACCGGCACCGTCACCCACACGCGCAACCAAGTCTGTCTCGGATGCACCGGTGTACGACCCGGCCTTGGTGTACGTACTGGAGCTGGCTACCATACTTGCTCTGCGCGATGAGGACACCATCACTCGATTGGGATCTGATGCGGCGGGTGCACTGCAAGTCGCCATACGAGATGCGGATAGCCTACATCCTGTGGCACTCAGCCGATCAGTGTTCTACCTCTTGAGCCTCCTCCGTGCTAGTAACGACCATGGCTACATCCGGGCACCAGTCGTGCTTCACGCCATCTCCTCCTTCCGACCGGAGCTGCTTAAGCAGTGTGCACAGCCCATCCTGAAAGGTATCTACGGCTGCGTCAGTGGTCCGGCAGAGCTCAAGAAGGAAATGGCCACGAGTCCGGACTTCTGGGCCGTACTGCATGCGCTGAGGCCTCAGCCGGAAGCTGCGGAGTTGGCGTTTCAGATTGCCGAAGCTGTGGCTACCGGCGCCACACCCGCCATCACGGCAGACAATTACGAGCCGGCTGTGGGCTTACTGAACGCATTTGCTACAGCTGGCAGTGTGGGTGCGCGGCAGGAACAGGCTCCGTTATCTGGGCGACGCGGCCAGCCGCCTACTCCGGCGCGGAAGGACGCCAAGCCTGCTAAGAACGAAGCCGTGCTACGTGGCATCAGAGCTATTGGCATTGTCACGCAGCTGGCCAGTCGAGTGCCTGAGCTGATCAAGCAGTCTCACTTGGAAACGCAGGAAGCATGGAACGTCTACTGGTCCCCAATTTTGCGGTGCCAGGCAATGCAATGCGTCAACCCATGTCGTGAGATCCGACAACAAGCTTTTACAGCCCTACAACGGTGCTTACAATCGCCCGATCTCGCCTCACCGGATCACAAAGAGTGGACCAAAATCTTCGGTGAAGTGCTCTTCCCGCTCATCGGTCAGCTACTGAAGCCCGAAGTCTACCAGACTGACCCACGGGGCATGGCGGAGACGCGCGTCCAGGCATCGCAACTACTCTGCAAGATCTTTCTGCACTACCTAGTGCTCCTCAGTGAGTGGGATGGCGTGCTCGATCTTTGGACCAAGATTCTTGAGATTATGGAACGGCTCATGAGCACGCCACAAAACGAGATGCTGGCGGAAGCTGTGCCCGAGTCACTCAAGAACATTCTGCTCGTGATGTCCAATGGTGGACACATTGTGCCAGCCTCGGAAGCTCAGACTGAGCAGCAGAAGCTATTGTGGGCTGAGACAAGTACAAGGCTGGAGCGATTTTTGCCGGGCCTGATGGCAGAGCTGTTTCATGAGGCTGAGAAGCAGCAAGAGCCCCCGGAACGGCCAACTACTAATGGCCATAGCGAGCCTGAGGCGGTTGCCATGAGTGATGCTCCTGATGCAGTGGCTACAAAAGCTCACCCTCCCGCGCCGGAACCTCAGGCAGCCTGACAAGGACCCGGGATCGGGAGTCCGATAGAGGCGATATATCGAAAACAATAGACAGCTGTTCTGACGCTGAAGCTTGCATACTTCTATGCTGGTTTAGCGGCTTTTTCGGTATTCGTTCCGTCATCGCTCACGAGCAGGGTCCGACCCGTCCTTGTATGCTCATGCCTCAATCCCAAAGCATACTCCGGCTGCACGAGTCAATCCAAGATCCTGCCATGTTCAACAGCCCATCAGCCTGCCCATTCCTATGCCCACTGCTCCAAATTTTATATCCCAGATCCGTCCATGTATCACACCGTGTGCAATCATCGTTGAAGTACCTCGTCAATCCCCATCGTCCTCCGCTTCTTCGATGTTCGCGCTCCGTCAGAGCGATCAGCCTCCTCATCGCTAGACCCGTTGTCTCGCCCTTCCATCACGTCCGATACTCCCGTAGCGCCGCCATATTGCTCTGCACTCGCAGGTGTTATCGGCATGGGTGACGAGGCCAGCGTTGGAGGCTGGGATTCGCGGTTGAGCATCGGGCCGAAAGCGCTGGGTGCTGCCATTGCTGTGTATCGAGGGTAGTGCTGCATTGGTTCGGAAAGGTGGGAGCGCAGCTGAGGTGGATGCGATTGCTGCTGCTGAGGCGGTAGCCAGCTCGCGTACGGGCCGCGTTGATACGCGCTCGGCTGTTGAGCTGGAGGGTAGGTGAATGATGAGGAACCTGATGGCGATTGCTGATAACTTTGTTGCTGCTGCTGCTGTTGAGGTGGGTATGTCCTGCTATCTTCCGGACGGTACGTGTATGACGGCGCCGGATGTACCGAGGGCGGGCGCTGCTGCGGTGTCACTGGTCTGGGCTGTTGTACAGACGGACCTGGGGAGAAAGCCAGATGTGGACCGTACATCGATCCCTGTTGTGGAGGCGGCCGATCTGCCACCGGTCGAAAGCTAGGCAGTATCACCACGATGAAGTACGTCGCTGCTTTCGCGAGTCGTATTCGCGCAGGGAATGTCTGTGCGGCGCCAGGCGCAGCCTGAAGTTGTAGCCAGGTGTGCGTTCGGTCCCTGTAGCCCTCTGTGTAGCGTTCGACATCACGATCATCGACGCCGCTGATGGGCGTCTCACCGCTGGGAAGTATCGGAGGCAGATACGACGGTTCCCGGCCGTCCCGCTCCTCACGCAGACTGTCCCTAATGGAGATGAAGCTTTCCGAGTCCGCTGGCGCTGCGATGTCGGTGAGTCGTTGCTGCGTCAGTTCACGACCCGCAGCCATGATCTGCTGGAAAGCACGGTTCGCCCGCATGATTACGAGATTCATGTCCAGTAGTGCAGTCGGCACCTCGCTGGCCAAATTCGACGGCGCTGACGATCTTGGGCTGACGTAAGTGAGTGCGGATTGGTAGGGCCGATCAGGTTGTCGCAGGTAGGAAGGGGTTGGAGGACCGTAACTGGGCGAACCCTCGCTCGTTAGGGACTGCATAGATCGAAAGGACTCCTGACGACGATGCCTTGGCGTTGCCATTGGCCGGACTTGGGTCATACCAGTATCGACAGCGCTGCTGGTAGCTGCGAGCGGTGCTGGCAATGGCCTTTCCATCTTGAATTCGCCGTCGTCGCGGAGACGTGGTCGGCCGCGCTTCTTATGTGCCACATCAACGCAAGTCTCCTATAACTTATCAGTCATTCGTTCACATATCACAAGATCTGTCCACAACATACCTGCTTCCCGGAAGTGACGCACCGGCCACACGGTCGTTGGACATCGCAACTCAAGTGAGCACGCTTACAATTCACACAAGCCGACGCAACATGCGTCTTTGTTTTGCGACTGCCACGCGCGCTTTGTGGCGACACGCCGATGTCGAAGGGAGGATTTGCCGGTGAAGGTCCCTGTACCCACTGACCACCGCGACCTGTAGAAAAGTCAGGCGCTGAGAAGGGTGTCGGATTGCTCTGATAGTGGCTTTGCGTGGTCGGAAGTGCGTACGAGGGCGTTGCGTAGGCCGAGGATACGGACGGGAAAGATTGCTGAGGAAGAACAGGCGGTCCGGACGTAAGGAACGTTGCGGCGACAGAGGCGACAGGCGCTGCAGTGTTCAGATTCTCAGGCAGGGACAATTCGGTCGTAGGCCTCTTTGGAGATGCTGGGCTGGACATAGGTGGTGACGGGTAATTCGCGTTGAACACCGATTGAAGACGCTTAGCAGCGAATCTGTGGGCTAGCGATGCTCTCCGCTGACACTGATACTCGTGCACAGCGTGATGATGTGCGGGAGTCGAAGTCGAATTGCTGTTGTACATCGCAGCTTATACGTCAGACGGAGACTGGACCATGTAGTTGCAGGCGCCGTCATGTGCAAGGTTGCAAGACTCGACGATGTCGAGATGATCAGTGTTGGAACGCAGTATGACAGTGCGCTACCAGTGCGTCCTCGACGTTGGATTATGGTCGGTTAGCGACGCAAAAGGCTCGCCAGCGAGCGGTTGCACATTACGGATGCGCCTGTGAGGTCCGAACGCGTCCGGAGCTGGTACGGACCAGGACTTGTAAATTAGTGAGGTTTCCTGATCTCGCACAGAGAATGTATGGTATCCCGATGGATGTCAGCTAGAAGCGAGTGTATCGGCGACGTGGAATGACGAGTACAGGTATTGTAGCGACAGGATGTATCAAGATCAAAGGAAAGGTGAGGTCCAAGGGTCGCAATTAGAGTCCGAAAGACTGTCCCGCGCCGTCGGACTTTTAGCCTTACATATCCCTACCTGGACCCCATTACAGGCATGGCGTAGTAGTGCCTGAGCGCTGAATCCCACAAAGCAGGCAACATCCCGCAATGATCTACACGGCTACGTTTGGTTGGAGATGAAGGGTCCGAACCGACGAGGATCCACTTACCATCGGCAACATGAACCACATAGTTCACCTTGGTTTGCCCTCTGTAGTATAAGCGCATCGCTTACATTGCAAGGTGGTAGAGCATGTCGTGATCTGGCACTGGGTACGCTGCGCTATATTTGTCAAGCACTAAGGAGCCACCGTCGTACGGCTTGGCGACCGAATGGCGACCGTTGAGCGCAGCGTACTTGGGCCCATATTCTCCACAGTGCTGGCCAACATTCTTGAGCTGACCGTGGCCTTCAGACCACAATTGTTGGCCAGGCATACCGGAGGTGACACCGGAGGCGGCTATCAGCTGATAGTGAACTCCGCAATGCAAGATCTGGTTTGAGACAATCGCATGGCAGCTACGCCATGTCCGGGGAGATCAACAACGTTCAAGCACCGATGGCGCACTGTGGCTCAGTCACGGGCGTCTGGTTTATGAACTCAATCTGCCTCAAACCATCGGAATTCGAAGCGACTTCGAGACCACTTGCGCATGCACGATCAGCATGTGGACGGCACAGCAACCATTGATCCAAGGTAAATTCCGTACGTTCGTTAGTAACCGTGGCCACATTGCGTGTCGAGCTTACCCTTGTCGAGGGCGGCAGTCTTGCACGAGGCGGTTGGACCAAACTAGTGGTACGCTTTAGCGAATATGCACGTTACTGCTGGCGCCATCTGCCACGGGGTATGCTAGCACCGACTCGCCGGGTGAGACCACGAATGCGCAATGCTTGCGAGACAAAAGTCGGGACCACTCAGTCAAGCAAACGTGTAGGATCCCGATCGCCTTGGTCGAGTGACAATTATGACAGCAGTGACAGCTGAATGCAAAATTGGAAGCGTCCACATTTGGTCCTTTGTCAATTTTGCAACATCAAGAGCAGATCCGGGGATGATAAAAATTGTGACGATCATCCCATAGCACCGTTTGGCGGCGTCCTGCCAGGGCAGAACAGACCACATCCGGGTTGGCCTCCCCCAGAATGACACGAGCACGGCTGGTACTGGTGACTACCGGAGAGGGGCGCTTCGGACAGCGTCAGGATCGATATGCAGGCCGCGGATGTTGAGGAGCCGAAGGCTGCTTGTCCGGCGCTCACTCCACGGGCACCGGGCTGGGGCTGACAAGCGTTGGACGGACATGGGGGACCGACTAGCGTTTTGTAAGGTTTCATGGAGAGGTTGGCCCTTTGATGCGATTGTTGGTAGCTGGACTCTTTGTCGATGTCTTTGCTCACGAACGCGTGAGGTTACGATGGATGCACGGACCTGAACCTAGTTCCAATCCCGAGCCGGAGATTTACGAGCGCGCCACATGGCACCGCCACATGTTATTTTCAATGCTGCGGCGCAATGTCATTCGTTGGTACGGTGGATATTGAAGTGACATTCAGGTAAACTAGGGTCATGCCAAGCAGTTCGAATTCCTGCTGGCCTAAGGACAGGTCCAGACGAGGACTGGTGGCTGATGACGTGCATGTGCAGTCGTACTGAATCGTCGAAAGTGTCCTAGCGTTGTTGATCATGGGAAGACTACGAAGGTAGAAGCGCAGGCTAATGCAAGGGCAGACTAGGCAGACAATCGTGCCTGACTAGTGACCAGCAATGTCATGCCTCTGCAACCAGGTTATCGCAGACCTAACTCGCTGCAGCCGTTGCCCACTCAGAGGCTCCTCTAAGAGGCACCCAGGCACCATTCACTGTGCAGAAATGGACCCGCCCATCACGTGGGAACAATTCCACGCCGACCCAGAGAACATTTGGGCAGTAGTGATTTCGATGATTTAGTAAGCATGTTAGTGGGTATCTGGCAAAACATATTATCGTGACCTGTAAGAAATGTTGTCAGCGCTTAGCCGCGTGAGAAATGTTTTCAGTCAAGCAAGTCGAGTAACACTCTCAGACAGCCGTTGTTAATCACGCCCATCTGCCGGCGCGTCGCCACGAGGTCCAAGACGGACAACGTAGCTGCTACGCCCTGAAGCTCCATAACGCAGCGTGTGAACGTTACAACTTCACAACCGGTCATTCCAGCTCGGTCCGGAAACCGCGAAGGTACGGTATTTGGAAGGGGAGCTCGGCAGATCAGGCTTGCCCGGAGGCTCAGGGAATGGATAAGCTGGTTGTCATCATTGAATGAGAGGGGTTTGCGAGGTTTCCACAACGTACCAATGGAAGCTGTCTAATGGTGGCACGGTAGTCTCGCTAGCACGTAGCAGCGTCAAAGTATCTGCTTTGATGTAAGGTCAGTGAAGTTCCCCCTCGAATGGCACGATGTGTAGTTGCAGGGAAGTTCAATCAGACAATTTTTGGTAAGGTATATAATATCGACATTATGCTTCAGAAGCAGAACTGAAATAGATACGCTCATCATTAAACATGGGATTAGGGAGGAGATCGTAACTTACCGAAGCTGCTGGGTTCTCATTCCTCAGGCCGTGGACGTATGTGGTCAGCCGAGTGCCTCGCGTGTCTTCGGTGGTGGACTAGGTTAGTCTCGAATAAAGAAGTGAAGGGAGCGAAGTCGAAGGTTTGCCGGGGGAAATTGTGAAGCTCAAAGTGATACGCCTGTCGACCTCTGAAGGAGCTTGTCAGCTAATGACCCTCCGTAAATGCTGCGCGGAAGTGAGATGAAGTCGAGTGGATCAGATGGTGATGCATGTTTAGTTCGTGGCTCATGTATTTCGCCGGAACAAATCGTGAAGATATCATCATAGAAAGGCGAGGGTGCCGAAGCGTGTCGTACGTACACTGAACTGCCCTGCCCGCAGCAGAAGACTGTCGGTGAGTGTTGTGAGGGGGCTACAGCTTTTGAAGCTTTGTGGCATTGTCTAGCCCATGCTCACCCTCTAGGCTCATCAAGATCGGCTTGTCACGCTGAGGGAACACAGGCGGTGTCCCGACACCATCTGCTGTTGTGTTGTTATATGCATAAGTTTGGTGTCTCGATGTGAAAGAATTGCAGTGCAGTCTGAGCACCTCCGAGAGCGCCTTGGCGCGCTACTCCCGATGCGGCACTCGATCCTGAGGCACTTCATGACGGCCGGAGATGCCAAGCCATATCGACCATCTTGAGCGTGTAAGTATGTGAAGTCGTCGAGGTATTTCTTGGCGGGATACAGAGCAGTAGGGGTAAAACAGCCCATACATTGCAGTCGAGGCAATCTTGAGAATGGCTACCGAGCTAGCAACACAATCAGCGCGAGCGCCCTTCAAAATCGGCCTCAAACAAGTCCACCTGTAAGGCATACCCCGATACCCTTTTCCCCTGCCGATTCCCACTTACAACCTCCCAGACCAACCTTCAGCATCTCCCTCCACCGCACCCCACACCTCTCCCCCTCTTACGCTCAATTCTCCGTCCCCCTCTGGTTCTCCAAGCTAGACCTCCGCGACTACCTCTACAACGCCTACGCCGTGCGCTGCGTCAGCATACGCTCCTACATAAAGCTTCAACGCCTTACGCAAGGCTCTCCGACCGGCTTGAACGGCGAATCGAATCCCCGACCACAGTATAAACGATGGCATCGGCCAAGGAGTCTGAAGCGGATGACCGTGGAACTGGAGAGCCCGTTTGTGTGGCCGGAGGAGCTGGGACGGGAAGTGCTGGATGAGAAGTTTGACAAGGGACAAATGGAACGAGCTGAACGGGGGCAGGAGGAAATGCAGAGGGGGATGGGCAGTGATGGGGATACGGTTGTGGATGAGACGAGGCGGAGGAGGATGAGGGAGCAGGCGAAGGAGCTGTTGGAGGGAAGGGCGAAGTGGAAACCGGTGGGGAATCCGGCATTTGGGAGGGTGAGTGGGAGATGATGAGGGGGTGGCAGGGGTGCCATGGATGGTGTGATTCTGAGCGATGTTGAGCATACATGGGGAACAGGACCGTTGTCCATTCCAGCGACCTTTCTCACACCCTCGTCATGCCTTTCGTGTGGTCACTCGTGCTTCTCTGTGGAGCCATACAATCCCAGCGACATGCCCGACGAGAGACTTGCATTCACCCCATCGGCCCTGTCTGCTTGCCTTGCGACTCACGAGCCTTCTGGACCGCGCGCCGTCGGGCATCGTCAAAGTCATCCCATCTCTTGTAGAAGTCAACCTCGGCACAGCAATCGCAGTAGTCGATGCTGTGATTCGGCAAATCGAAACGTATGGGACACAACCCTGGGCAACTGCGGATATCTCGGCGGATGACAGGATCATCTTCGTCCCAGTCACCGTCAAGGTAGCTTTGCAGCACCGCAAAAGTCAGCCTCGTCACGTAAACGGAATTCCTGTAAATACCTTCGATACGCCACTGCGGTCCAGTGCCGGAATACTCTGCCATGTGCGATTGATGCCAGTCGATCTTGACCCCTCGAACACGCTTTCGGCGTGCTTTCTCGGCACGTTCGACTTTCTGGTCTGTCTTGATCACCATGTGTGCCTTGACGTCGCCATGGACGAGTGCCGCGATAGCCTCGACTTCATATCATCGGAAGAAGTAGCTGGTTACCTCTACGAAGGGCGGCATAGCCAGTCTGTAGCACTTGACACCGTAAGTGATGGTGGGAATGTGGTCGACAGACTTGGCTCTCGGTCTAGGCTTTCTTGACTTCAGCAAGTGGTAGTCTCGCAGATTGAACTCGGTGCGAGCATCTGTAAGTGTATGGATCACAAGACCAGCATACACCGCTCGCTCTCCTTGGAGTTGCACTAAGGTACATACAATGAGGCAGTTGCCGTCCAGATGCTTGTCCTCGCAGGGCGTGCAAACGGTGTTCATGTTCGACATGACAGCCTTCACAGTCGTGATTTTGAAGCAAAAGACGCAGCGGATAGCCAACAAGTCAAGCAACTCGTGGCGGTGGACGGGACCTTTTCCCTTCAGCTGTGGCTTGCTTGCGAGACGAGCAGAGCGACGACAACTCTTGTCGATTGGCTTCTCTCGGAGATGCATCTGTGCCCTGTTCATGTGTGTGAAGCGAGCTGCGAAGCCTTCGACGGCATGGTACATGGACGGAGACATTGCGGCTAGAGAGAGCAAAGCATGTGGGCGAATTGGCACGCCGGGATTCTTTTTGCAATGCAACGCACGCTCGGGCTCATGATCCAGAAGACAGTGTGAAACAATCTCCTCCCGGATCTCGGCGGGCATCTTGCTGATGAAGTCGCGATCAGGGCCGACATCGCCATTGAAGGCGTTCGGAAGGTCGTCCTTGTACTTTGGCTTCAGCTGACACACTCTCCAAGGTCTCATCAAAAGGGGTTGAGGACATGTCCGTGTCGTCGTGCTCGGGATCTTCACGAATAGCACTGCGGAGAGAGAGCTCTGCTTGATGGTCGCCACATCGCTTTGGGTCGCTTTCGCTGCCTTCGCAGACTTGCTAGCGGTCGTTTTCACATCGCCGGAGCGCTTTGTAGACCTTGTGGCTGCCATGGAGAAAGTCTCGCGATGGTGTCTAATGGTTGTGGACGTCTACGTTTTAAGAGCGTCGAGATGGCAAAGTTGGCATGTTCGACATCGAGGAAGAAGCGCCATATGGCTTTAGGCAGCCAAACGCGTCCAACGCGTCAAATGCTCGACTTCACTCCATCAAGGTGCCACATTGGGCATAAAGTATGGTGATAAGGAACACGTCGAGTCGCGCATGTCGTGGTGGATATCGTCAACGGAACACATCTACTCACTCCCAAGATACTCTTTCACCGCCTCCACCGCCCCTGCGAACCTCCCCGCCTCAATCAACACCACACTTCCTTGCGGCCTCACCCCAAGCTCCTGAAACGCCCTCTTCGCATCACTGGCCCCCTCATCAGCCTGCCGCTCGAACTCATAGCACCCGTGAGCAAGCGCGTGCTGCTGTAGCACCTCATCTTCAGGGTGAAAGTAGAACATCTCCTCTTCGTTAGCCTTGGCAGCAGCCTTTTTCTTCTGCTTCTTCGGCGTGGGCGGTTCAGGCTCTGTGTCGAGTGTCGAAGCGACTTCAGTGTAGACTTTCGAGACGAGCAGGTAGTGCGTGAATTCGTATGGCTCCTTTTCATCGAGTGCCCAGGAGAGCTCTTCTTGCAGCATGGCGTACATGGGTGGGACTACTTGGTGGGGCATATTGATCATTCGTTCTGTGAGGACCAAACCCACTTGCGCCTTTGAGGTTGGTGCTAGCAGGTCCTTCAACACACTCAGACTCGCTTTCGTGGCCGCTCGAGAGGTCAAATAGGCGGTCAGTTGCTTCATCACTTCTGTCTCGCGGTGCTGGGACATGTTGAGCACGGTCAGGAAGGCAAAGGGATCGCTTTCGTTGCCATCGCACTTTACAGTTGAGCCTAGCAGAGGCTGCGCGAGAATCATGTCCGTGAGTTCCGAGAGGTCGAAGAGTTGGTTGTCGACGTCGAAGAGTTGTCTCAGCAGATTCTTGAGGCCGTGGAAGTCGACAGCGGGCTGGGGATCGAACCACTCGAAATCGATTTGGAGTTCGGAGTCGTCCTGTATTGCTGTTAGTGACATGGACGTGAAAGGTTGAACGTCAAAATGGCCTACATCGTCTGAGCCACTGTCATTCTCGTCGTCGAGGTCCATCTTTGTTTTCGAAGGGACGACCTGGTCTGCTCCTGATTTTCGTTTCACCATGTCGGCGAAAGAAAACTAAGTGCCACTTGTCGGAACGCAGACTTCCAGCGCGATGGGAATTTCGACAGGAAATCTCTGTTGGGCCGCAAGTCCTTATGGATATGGAAGACTTTGTGTATAAATGTACCAGTACCGCAATGTCGTCGGCGCTACTCAATGCTGTGGTGGGAAAACCCTTATCGATAAGGGACAAAAAAGTTCCGAACCACATGCTTTCGCAACGCGTGAGTCGCGCCTTCTTCTTCGCGATGTGAATCGAGATGTAGACTTTCACAGTATCGCCGCTCATTGAGCAGCTCTCACAATCAACAACATGGCTACCAACGGCGCTACTAACGGCGACGTGCCACCGCCTCCACACAGCATCTACGACACCATCCTTGTGCTCGACTTCGGCTCCCAGTACACTCACTTGATCACTCGTCGGCTACGAGAACTCAATGTCTACTCTGAGCTATTGCCATGCACGCAAAAGCTGTCCGAGTTGAGCTGGAAGCCGACAGGCATCATACTCTCAGGCGGGCCATACAGTGTATACGCGGCAGATGCACCTCATGTCGACCCTGCGGTGTTTGAGCTGGATGTGCCTATATTGGGGATATGCTACGGACTACAGGAGATCGCGTGGCATCATGGCAAGAACGTTGCGGCAGGGGACAAGAGGGAGTACGGGCGGGCAGCGCTTAAGCTGGAGAAGCATGCGGCGACATCAGCGCACGTGTCGCAGCTGTTCGCAGACCTGCCGCAGGACATGGAGGTCTGGATGTCGCACGGCGATAAGCTGTCGAAGTTGCCCGATAACTTCGTCACGATCGCAACGACGTCGAACTCGTCGTTCGCGGGCATAGCGCACACTGAGAAAGAGTACTTTGGCATCCAGTTCCACCCAGAGGTCACCCACACGCCAATGGGTACTCGAGTGATTAAGAACTTCGCCGTCAATGTCTGCAAAGCGAGACAAGATTGGACAATGACCTCATTCGTCGACCAAGAAATCGCTCGAATCCGCTCGCTCGTCGGCCCCAAAGGCCAAGTCATCGGCGCAGTCAGCGGAGGCGTAGACTCCACAGTCGCAGCCAAGCTCATGAAGGAGGCAATCGGCGACCGCTTCCACGCAGTCCTTGTAGACAACGGCGTCTTGCGCAAGGGCGAGGCAGCGCAAGTCCACGCCACCCTCACAAAAGGCCTCGGAATCCAACTCCACGTCATAGACGCCGCGGACCGCTTCCTAGACCTGCTCAAAGGCGTCGCAGACCCCGAGAAGAAACGCAAGATCATCGGCAACACCTTCATAGACTGCTTCGAAGAGCGCGCCCTCGCCATCGCCAAGGAAGCCGAGAACACCCTGAACGCCGGACCCATCGAGTTCTTCCTCCAAGGCACACTTTACCCCGATGTAATCGAATCCATATCCTTCAAAGGCCCCTCTCAAACGATCAAAACCCACCACAACGTCGGCGGCCTGCCAGAACGCATGTCTCTCAAACTCATCGAGCCCCTCCGCGAACTCTTCAAAGACGAAGTCCGCGTTCTCGGCACCTCACTCGGCATTCCCGAAGACCTCGTCTGGCGTCACCCCTTCCCCGGCCCAGGCATAGCAATTCGCATCATCGGCGAGGTAACCCGCGAAAAAGTCCGAATCGCGCAAGAAGCCGACGAGATTTTCATCGCTGAGATCCGAGCCGCGGGGCTCTACCGCCAGATCTCGCAAGCCTTCGCTGCGGTGATGGAAGGTAGGGCCGTGGGTGTTGTGGGCGATCAGAGACTGCATGGGTATATCATTGCGTTGCGGGCTGTGCAGACTACGGACTTCATGACTGCGAGGGCGTTTCGGTTTGACATGGAGTGGCTTGAGCGGGTGGTAGAGCGGATTGGGAATGAGGTTGAGGGGGTTGCGAGGGTGGTTTATGAGGTTACTAGTAAGCCGCCGGCTACAATTGAGTTTGAGTAGGTGGGTGGGTATGAGATGTGAAGGTCAGAGAACGGAAGCGTGAGTGGGGTATCAATGGTGATACGTTGCGTGTGTCTATGCTACGACTCCGACCATCCATCCCTATGTGTCACGCTCATGCGATCCCCACCTCTTCATCCCACTCCCTCTGCTTCCGCTTCCTCTCATCGATCCTCTCAGCCTCCACCCTCGCGACCTCCACCGCATCCACCTTCCCCGTCTTCTCATCCTCAAACCTCCTCGTCTGCTCCCTCATACTAGTCCTCAGTCGCCTCCTCGCCCTCGCCTCATCCACACTCTCGCCCCACATCCCCAGATCCTTCCTTTCTTGGTCACTCGAAAGCTGCCCATAGAACACTCCAAGCTCATCTACCCTCGCCCGATGTGCGTCGCAGCACGCGAAGTTCCGAGGCCAGTGCTGGTACTCGCCTCTGTTCGCCATGGTCATGCAGCACGGCTGCCGCGCGCCGTCGACTCGGTACTTTTCGATCAATGCTTGTTCGCGATGCTGGAAGATGACTTCGTGTCGCGCGGTCCAGTAGCCGTTCTCGCAGCCGAAGTCGTCCCAACCCGATTGCGAGAGCAGCGAATTACAGACCCAGATCTTGACCGCATCTTCAGACCTCGGATGCAGATCCTCAGCCTTCAGCCTTTGGACCAGCCTCGCAAGCCGGGCGGCACGGTCATCGAGATCAGACATACACGCTGTGCGGCCGAGACATGGGCAAAGGGACGCGGAAGGAATGAAGCAGATCTTCGAGATCAAGTGCCTATGGACCGGTTCCAGAGAGCGGAGCCAAGCGATCAGGGTTTGCTCGGACTCGACGCAGAACGTCTTCTGGTTGTAGTACAACGTCCCCAACTTCGTCCTCGCGCACTGGTCCAGCTGGAGCAAGGCCGGAGGCTTCGGGTTGCTAGAGGAGATTAGTCTGTGGCCTTGGACATGGTCGAGGAATTTCGGCGCTCCGTAGGGTCGCTGGGCGAACTGGGTGTCTTTGGTTAGGTGCTGGAGGATGTTCTGGTGGAGCTCGCAGGGGAGGTCGGCGATGCGTTGGAGGAGAGGGTCGAGTGGTTTTGGCCAGCTGGGCGCAGACGTACGAGCGGCGCGTTGGCGGGAGCTGGTGGGGATGGCCATTTCGCGGTTGGTGAGGTGCTGGGTGTAGTAGCCGGTAGGCATCTTTCCGGTATTCGTCTTGTCCCGTGCTTGTGTAGACCTGGCCGTGAAAGCGGATCGAGGGCCTGGTATGTCTTCGAGAATGCTGCATTTCTATCTTCTTCAAGGTGTCTTAGTCGATGTGCTCGCTGTTGCGCGTAGTGTTAAAGATGCTCAAGCGTAACAATGATACCGCGGAGATCTTGGATAGTATGGTTTGTAGCGTGGATGTATATGTGACATGAGTTGTGACTCAATTTGTGTGTGTGACTTGAGTGTGTAGCAGTGTGTGATCAAGATCATGGATCTTGAGGCCGAGAAAGAGAGAGAATCGAACTTCCTATGTACCTAGAGGCGAAAGAATGAAGACACCTACTGACTCACCTGTTTTTGGCCTCTATTGGTCGAGTCGTGAGGACGGTCGGTGGCTGGAAAAATGTCGATCATTTGACTTTTCCGAAGGGGTGTCTCGACTTGACTGCTAGTCGCCCTGGGTATCGACTAGGCCTGCTATTGTGGGAAATGCAAACCATACAGACCGATAACAATACCTACGAAATCATTATCCGTCTCCGTTGTCGCCATCGGAGCGGAAGGGTTCGTGTATGCCCGATAGCATTGGACTTGATCGCACCGGCTCTTCGCCGCAACACCCAAGGCAGGCCTCGTGCTCAGTCCCGACACGCTTGTCGTCACTCTGTAGCAAAGCCCTGCGATAACAAGTATCGCCGCTTTCGCCGGCGCCTTCACCACTGTGTGGCTGGCAAAATTCGATAGTGGGGGCTGACCTGTCGCAAGTCGATGAGTGGTCGGAGACACCGAAATGAGGATTTGTCTTGGCAGGGTCAGCTGATATTCCGAAACTCATCTGGTGCCTGAACACCGGGTCACTAACAGACCCAGTCAGGCGGTACGAAAGCGGAGCACGATCTAAACCGATGTCAAATGGACGCACGACTCGTGCAAGTGGCCTCGTGTTTGCACATCTTCCTTATCGCGCTCGGGGGTGAGCAAGCGTCGATATGCACTGTGCAGTAATTAGATGGCCATCCACGTGCGACGCGCCACTTGCGATGACCAAACAACATCTCTTCCACGCATCCAGTCTCGGCGACGATGCTGGAACCTCGCTGTAGTCTGCCCGCATCTTCCTCGAGTTCACCCGGCCAGCTGGTCATACTTGTTAAAGTCAGTAATGTCCCCCAAGAACTCCCCAGCCAACTTCCTTACCCCCTCCCTTTCAGCCCACGCAACCCCCCATGCTCTCCACCTCTCCCTCCTCATCCTCAAACCTCTGCTCCCAGTCCGCATCAAATTCCGCCCATCCACCCGTAGCCCCAACTCCCCCATCCTCCCCCTCCTCAATCTGCCAACCTTCCAACCACATCCCCCTCGTCCAGTGATGCCAAATCCTGTCCAACTCAGCCTGGAACAGCCTCCTTTGCAAGATCCCCCGTCTCGCCTCCCGCATCGTCGGCGAAAACCAAGCCATCGAGATGACGTCGTGGGTCGCTGTCCAGATCCCCGGGACCTCGGATGGAGATTGTGGCAGCCAATACCGCGGGATCCACATCTTGAGCACATTGGGCTCGAGCTGGACGTTGTGGAACCAGAGGCGGTGCCAGAGGCGGACGAAAGTATGGGCGCGTTCTGGGAGGGACTCGCGGCTATTGCGCGGTGCGAAGCGGAAGTGCCGGATCAGAGCGCGGTGTTCCGGATCCAGGGACGAGAGGAATGTGAATGCGGTTTTGGCGTCGGGGACGGAGAAGATGTTGGAGGCGTAGTAGGCTTCTGCTGCTGCATGGCGTGTGGCGCGAGAGACTTGTAACGACGGTGGTGGATGGTAGGGCTTCGAGAGATCGATCGCAGTAGGCTCAGGGACTGGAGCCAAGTCTTGCAGCACGCAAAAATCGCCCTCTGCGACTTCGCCTCGACTTCAATGTCGGTGCGCACAGCTTCCGGTCGAGGGAAGCGCGGGAGGACGTAGAATTGGATCACGTTCCTGATCTCGGCCGGCAGTGTCGTCCGAAAGGCCTTCACGAATGCCGCATATCTGTCGGCTTCCATCCACTCCCTGAGCTTCTGAAAGTAAATCGTGGCCCGCGCATCGAGTGCAGATAGTTCGGGTGCCCTCTTGTCAGTCGAATCATTCAATCGGCGCCGCGTCGAGCCCGTTGTGTCCTGTGTGTGTAGTCTCTTCGACATCTTTGTCGCGGTGATCGCACGTATGCGCTGCCGGGAGCAGTTGCTAGATCAAAATACGGATGGCGATGGGAAGGACATAGATAGCGACAGCATCCAGGCCGAGCTGAGTGGGCATGAGACTCGTCCATGGTGTTTCGTCCTCAACTTCGAAGCAATAGACTTTCATGTCAGCAGGAATTTACACGGTATGGGTTTGAGGACACAAGAGCTTCGTAGCAACATGTCCGAGCGACTCGGGTTGTGAGCGCGGTTGAGACTCTCCCAAGCGCGACTGAACCTCATAGCAGACTGCGAGGTATGTTGACATGGTCGTTGTGGTACCGGGTGTAGTTGCAAAGAGCCTGGTCGCTCGATGGTCGAGATCTGCTGATCAGTAGAAGCTATACAATGCTTGTATCTGGGAGTGGGGGTGCAGTGAAACACAGGCAGTTGTATGAATGCTAAGTCAAGGCCATCTGTAACTGTACAAACCACATCTTCCGCCGTAGCAGACATCGCCACACCTTCGCCACATCTCCTCTCTTCCTTCCCGCTTCCCGTTCGTTCTAATACTTCATCTGCTCAACCAATCACCAGCGCACCCTCCTCAGGGAAATCGTAAGCCGGAATCTCTAAGTTCAACGGCGCAGGTCCCTTCCGAATCCGTCCCGAAATATCGTAATGACTTCCATGGCACGGACAGAACCATCCACCAAAGTCTCCGGCCTCACCGATGGGCACACAGCCCAAATGGGTGCACACACCCACCATGATCAGCCACTCTGGCTTCTGCACACGCTCAGTATCGGGCTGCGGGTCGCGGAGAGATTCCCACTTGGTGTCCTCGGCCTCCTTGATCTCGTCGGCGGTGCGGTGGCGGATGAAGACCGGCTTGCCGCGCCACTTGATGATGACGTTCTTGCCTTCGGGAATGGTGGCGAGGTCTACTTCGACCTTAGCTTGGGCGAGGACGTCAGCCGAGGCGGACATGTTGACTAGAAAGTCTGTATGGCGGGATGTTGTTAGTGATGCGCTCCTCTTTCGTATAAGTCGTCAGCCATTCTGCTGCTACTCTCTGTCACTCACCCTGCACCGTGTTCTTCGCACCCAACGCGCTCAACCCTCCCATCGTGCCCACCATAAAGTACTGAAATACCTTATTGCTCGTCTCCTTGCCAGTCTTGTACTTGCCCCAGTTGGGCATCACAGTCGTGTCCCGTGCATTACCAGTACCGCGGTGGAATGGTGACGTGAAGCCAGCGTGTGAGGTGGAGGCGTCGGCCATTGAGCGCTGCTGCTGGGTGCTCACTGCAAGGGGCGCAGCGGCGCGCAGCGAGCGCGGTGATGACCGGGCGACGGCCGTCGAGATGCGGGAGACGGACATGACGGCGGTGGAGACAGGTGTATGGGGTGAGAGTGGAGACGACGGTGGTGGATGGCGATGAGGAGGTGGTGATGTGTGGAACTTGTACTTGACGGGTTGTGCCGGGTTGCAGCATTGGAATTTGGCGGCAGCTGATTGGCTAGGCGGGATGGTCATGGACATCACCTCAAACTGGACTCGCACTCAGAGAATCTTGGGGTATTCCACCTCTCATAGGTCAACCCAAGCCTAATCTATAGGCATGGCTGTAGCTGCTCGTCGGACCACGGCGGACTCAACATCCGCCATCACAAAGGAGACAGACACCTCTTCTTCCATCAAGAAGCCGACCAAAAAGAGACCACGATCAACACAACGTCCACGTCGAGCTACACGCAAAAGTCGCACGAACACAAAGGCCACAGCTAGCATGGAAGCTACATCTACCACTCAGCCTATGGAAGATGTTCCAGTCAAATCCACACACCTGACCATTAAAGAAGAGACCCGGGACCTGTTCAACTCGCCACCCAACTCGATCCTCCTCCATGCCTGTAACTGCCGTGGATCCTGGGGTGCAGGCGTAGCAGCCAGTTTCAAGAAGAAGTACCCTGCAGGATTCGAGGTCCACGTCGCCCACTGCAAAGCCAACAAAGCTGAAAGTCTGCTTGGCACAACTCAGCTTATCCCACCTCAGGCGTCAGACGCCAAATCCGGGAAAAGCCATTGGATTGCCTGTCTTTTCACATCCGTGGATGTCGGCAAGAAGAAGGGCAGTAGGGAGTCGATCTTGGAGGCGACTGGTGAAGCTATGCAGGGTTTGCTGAAGCAGATTGGTGAGGTGGAGGACGGTATGACGGTCGGTTCAATTCGTATGCCGAAGATCAATCAAGGACTGTTTGATGTGCCGTGGGAGCGGACCCGGGCTGTGCTGGAGGGGATCGAAGTGCCAGAACTCTTGAGAAGTGCTGGAGTGGAGGTTGTGGTGGTGGAGCTGGAGGAGGAAGCGAAGCAATGAAATCGGAAAGCGATATCGACCCGTCCTCTCAGACCTCAAGCCCACCTGCTGCCATCGCAGACCTGGCTCGCTGCCTGCGATTCCCCTCCTTCTTGAACTTCTTCCTCAGAGCTGTCAGAATGGAGGGCACATGGGGAGACACCAAGAACCCCGCAGTGACCCCAACACGGATGACTTCGCCGTCCTCGCCATTCATGATTGCTTCCTTCGTGCATAGCTCTGGACAAACGGAAGTTCGCGCTCACTGATATCTATGCGTGTCCATGAAAGGATGCATGGGGAGCGCTCCGTCGTTACGATGCTCGAACAGATCGATCTCCTCGCAGGCAGTGTCAAGGGCGTCGATGTGGCCGCTCTCCGAAGCAGCCTCCTCAAACGTCCCGGTGTCAGGCGCCATATCGATACTGCAAGCACGCATTTGGCGCCCCGCAAAGAGTACAGGTCCCTGATGTGCGCAGTCGGTTGCACGCACAGCGTCCCGCAATGCTGTCCTGGTGTGGTGGTGTAAGACGTTCAATTCTTCATGAAATCGGTAGAATAGGAAGAGGACGAGAGAGTACCGCAGTGAGTCGACCGCAGCAGCACGTGTAAACACGGAGCCTCGTCACGATGGGCGACCGAATGAAGATGGATGACGCGCGATGGCGACTGATGGTGAACACCGTGTATACGCCTGCCTACCTACTTTACTTCCATTGCACTCACAGTGGTGGCCCGCAATGCCTCGACGACCCCAGGTCTTCCTAGAATACACATGTCTCAGCCCTTCATAACGCCGTACCTTGCAGGTCTACTCATGCCCTTCTCCCACGTCCTCTTCGACTTCCGAAGCAGCCAAAACATCAGTCCGATTGCTGTTCTTCCACCAATCCAGCTCATAATTGCCACAAGCACCATCGCCCAAAGAACAACTGTCCTGGTCTTATATGGTATGATCCGGCGTCCGTTAAGTCACTGTTCCTTCTCCCACCCCTCCGGCTTACTCCGTCCATTGACTTGGAGATACTTCTCCGTGCAACTATACCCATTCCAATCAAAGTTATCTTTCGGATTACAATGGCATTTTCCGTCAATCCGCTTCTGCTCCCCGGTAGGACAATGCGTAAAAGGCACATGATAGTAAGCAATATCCTCAAACCAGTGAATCTCATCTTTCGGCAGCATGAGCGCCGCAGCGATAGAGTGCACGGGCGCGTCGCCCCAACGCTCGTAGAAGAAGCCGCCGTCGCGGTCGAGGCTGTTGAAGTAATCCGTGTAGCCTTGGCCGCGGAGCCAGAGGAGCGAGCCGATTTCGAAGTTCGACCAGAAGTGGCAGTGGTTGTACGTCTTGCCGCCGTCGTTGGAGAGGAACGCCATGCTATTGTCTTTGGCGACGTGCTCAGGGTGTTTAGCCATGAATTTCGTAACGCTGTCCCAGAGCGTGGGGATCGTCTCGACGTACTCGTACAGCGAGAGCACGAAGGAGTACTTCTTCTTATTGTCGGCCATGAATTTGAAGGGGTCGTAGGGGATGTCGCAGTAGAGTTCTATGCTCGGCTCGACGCGCCAGTACCACTCGTAGTTCAGCATGAGCGGGTGGTGGAAGAAGAAGCCGGATTCGTAGCGGCACATGTGGCGGTAGGAGACGCTGTCGCCGTAGATGATCTTCTTCTCGCGCATCTCGTTGCGGACTTTCTTGGCGCGGTCTTGGTCGATCCAGGAGGGGAAGCCCCAATGTTCGGAGCCGATTTTGCCGTAGAAGGTCTTGCCTGATGTCAGGGCTGAGGTGACTTTCTTGAAGGTGTCGTCGAATTCGGCGTCGTTCAGGAAGACCCAGTCGTAGTTGAAGGCGTGGTTGAAGCGGTCTTCGACTTGGCGGATGCTGCGGGAGATTTCCCAGAGGTCCGAGTTACGAGCCAATGTCACAAAGGTAGCGTTCATCCGAGGGCCAGCATTTGTACTTGAAGTGAGATGCGAGGTCGCCGGCGACGAAGCGTACGGGTTAGGCGAAGTATCCTGCTTCGACGGCGCCTGAGTATGTGCCGGCACCGCCGCCGGCTTCGAGTCCACCGTCTGATGTGCGCTCCCCAGCGGCAGCGCATCCGTCTCCTTCTCCAAACTACTCCCCACCTTCTCCCCCGTCCCCGCATGTGCACTCCCCGTCCAGCCCTGCCCCTTGGCTAGCATCCCCTTCGCCGCCTCATGGCCCGGCACCTGTGATGAGGACGACGAGATGAAGAATATCACCACTAGCGCCACAAAGGCAAACACAATATACCGCAGATACCGCGTGCTGCCGGACATGATGCCGCTGCCTGAGCGCGCGTAGGTCGGCTCGTCTCGCTCAATGTCGCGTGCCAGTGATGATGAGTCCTCGTCCTCACGCAACGCGTACTCCTTCTCGCCGAAGGGTTGGGATGGTGTTCGCATGTGGGTGGTTTGTGGCGATTGTGGTGTGATGCAAAGGAGTGACTGTGACTACATGGAATAAGATCAAGGGGTTTGCTGCACAATGGCCACTGCATAATTCTGGGCCTTGCAGCTCGCGCACGTCGTCGTCAGCCCCATCCCGCGCGCTAGGGGGTCCTTTCCTTTCGGCTAGCAGATAAGCTTCCGGCAGCGGGCTACGTGCATGAGGTTAATTTGGTCTCTACCGAGATCTCCGACCACAGCCTCGACCATCACGGCATGAAGATGGTAATGCCTGACATGCAGCATGCAGAATGCAGCTCCAGCAGATGGTGGACGTTTCCTCTCCCTCCGCATCAAGTATGGCTGCTGGAAGTATGGCTTCTTCGGAGCCGGCAACACTCGCTCAGGCTTCCGTGTGAGTGAGACACGCTTCATCAAATGGCCGTGCAAGCAGCCTGAGCTTGAATGCCATTGTTATGTATTGCAGCATACGGACTTGCCTGTTCCGCAAATTTATGAAACGTAGATTTGGCGTGGTCATCTGGCGATCGAGATGGAGTTTCTACCAGACTGTGTAACACTGGCAGCCTGTGTGGTATGAGCTCGATAAGCTACAGAAGGGGCAGGCTGTGGAGCAGATCGCTCGCTACATCAAGGCTCTGCGTGCTCTCAAGCCGACCTCAATGCAGAGCAACAGAGTCTCGGCCACGAACGGTGATCCTTGCCGAGACGTGCGTGTATCAACAATGAACCTCTTCGGCCCCTTCGACGATGTGACTGCGTTCCATCGATGTCTGACAGGCATAACTACCAACCCGGACGCTGTGACCGAAGCCTACGGTGACGCCGTCTTCAACGTCCACGCTCGCAGCTATAACGTTCGCTTCACCCACGGCGATCTGGGCGCCCAGAACATTCTCATCCGCGACAGCAAAGTGGCGGCGATCATCGACTGGGAGTGTTCGGGCTGGTGGCCGGAGTACTGGGAGTACACGAAGGCGCACTACAACGAGTGGCGCTGTCCGCCTTTCTATGAGATGCTAAGGGAGCGCATCTCGCGCTCGCGGTACGACGAAGAGCTTACTGCCGAGCGTGAGCTGTGGGAGGCTTTCAATCGTCCGCTGAACAAGAAGGGATGGAACGCTCCATGAGCGTAATGCTACTCAGGGCAGTAGCTGGAAGCGATCCTGGATCTTCTCGGAGGGTCCATTCGTCACGATCCCGTGCGCTACAGCCATGATTGCGTCCATGATCCTCTGCACGTCAGTTGCAGAGACATAGCGGATCTGCTGGAGTGCTTCGAATGCAGCGTACACCCATGTCGCGCAGTGTTGATCCGGGTGTCGGTCCTTCAAGGGTAGAGGTACCCGAGAGAGCAGTTCGACGACTTGCTGTACGGAGATACTGTTCGGCAGCTCTCCGATGTCGAGACCACCGAGGAAGTTGGCCATTCAGAGCGGATCTGTGGCATTACGCACACGATACCACCAGTCGTGAGCTGGGTTCGAGTCAGTGTGAGTGATCGGGTCGAAGTTCATATCATCAATTGCATCGATTAGTGTACAGTGATCGATCTCTGGAGGGCTTTTGGGCGGATCAGGATAGCCCAGTGGTACATAGCCCAACCCAGACGCTCTTCAGCGCCCTTTCAAGCCGTAATTGCATTGCGGTGGAAAAGCGCGATGCATATGCGAGGCTTGTTGGACATGACGAATGATGGGAACGAGCATCATGGCATCACCATTCAGATCGCATATCCCGCAGTGCTGAGCGGCTTCGTTGACGTCGCCTGAGGTAGTATATCACACGAATGATTTACTGGAAATCAAATGACAGTCGGCGGAGGAGATAGAGAAAGGTATGCTCGTGTTCCGTGAGCATCTCTCCTTGCCTTGCGAAACAAGCTCTCGGGAGCTGGCGGCGGACGCTTGGAATTGAACCACGACTTGTGCCTGTGACGGTGAGAGAGAGACATGACCTCGTCACTCCATACATTGAATATCATCATATATCTCCAGCGTGAGCCTGATACATGTCCATGACAGGGAATTCAAATACACTACGACTCACCATCACTACCGTTACTAAGCTGCTGCATGATTGAAGCATAGCTACATCGCACACCCACTTTCACTCGCACCACCATGTCTTTCTTTGGTTTCGACACGAGCTTGCCGCGGGACCAACCACCAAAGGCTTCTCGCGGCATGTTCGAGCAACATGACCCATTCGGCAAGCTTGATGCGGGTGAGAATGGCGGAGACGACGACGTGCTCGACTTTGAGCAGACGTACGATGGCCTTGGTGCTCAGCTTAACGAGACGCACGACGGTTTTAACGATGACACATTCGGGGACGACCAGCCTGTGACAAGACAAGCCTTGGGTAGGGACTTTGACTTTGCTGGCAACACTGCAAAGGTCAGAGATACGCTGCTGGAAGAGCAGATGCTGCATCATGCTCGGGCTCCCTTTCAACAGGCACAGGCGCAGGCTGTTGCTCAGCAAAAGCCAAAGAAGACGGGGTACGAGGCTTACAAACAGCCTGACTACCTGCCGAAGCTGGAGGCGGATGCGAATATCTGGGGGAGCTCGGTAGTGAAGAAGGGCAATGCTCAGGCACAGCAGCAGCCGATGCAGGAAGCGGCTAGTACGAGGAAGATGATGAGTCTCGAGGAAGTGGAGGCGATGATGAGGGAGCAGGCCAAGCCGCCGGCGCCCAGACCAGCTCAGGACATGGAGGCGCAGAGTCAGGGACTGAGGGCAATGCTGGGAGTGGGATCTGCTGCTCCGCCGTTGCAGCCCCATCAGCCTCAGCAGCAGCAGCGAGGCCCGCAGATCTTGCAAAGACCGCAGCCGCCGCCACAGCAGCAGGAGCAGGCTCCTCAGCCGACACCTGACTATGGCACGCGGGCACCGCAGATCTTGCAGCGCCAGCATACCCCAAGCATGCCTCAGCCGCAACCCCAGGGAGTGCAGGGCCAGCCTCCTCGGCCATTGTCAAGCAACTTCCAAGGTTCGCCTCAGCCTATGCAATTCCAGCAGCAGCAACGACAAGGTCCACCTCCGCCGCATCACCAGCAAGGCCCGATGTCACACCAGCGTGGCCCATCATACAACGGTCCTCCGATCACGCAGGCCCAGCAGATGATGGACTTGTCACCCGCTGATCGTGAAGCCTTCATGGCCGAGGAAGCTCGTCGTGCGAAGCGGAACCATAAGATCTTCCTGCTGTCGAAGAACAACGGCTTGATGACTCCTCAAGACAAGAACTTCATCACGCGCATTCAGCTTCAGCAGCTGTTGACTGCAACCGGAGGCATCGACAATGATATTGGCAGCGAAGAGCAGCTGGCAGAAGATTTCTACTACCAGGTGTATGCCCAGATCCGCGGTCCACCACGATCTGGTCCCGGTCAGCCACTCAATCAGTTCGCACAAACATACCTGTTGCAAACTGGAGGTGGCAGATACGGCTATGGTCGATCACGGCATCATCCACGCGGTGGCGACAACCACGTCCAGCGCATGGAGCAGCAGGTTGCTCGCGCTGTCGAGGCTGCCAAAGCTCGTCCCAAGAACAAGGCCCTGGTGATGCAAGGTTCACTCGGCAAGATCGCGTTCTCGAACTCCAAGACGCCACGCCCACTGCTGAACTTGAAGCGCATGGACAGTGAGGCAAGATCGAAGACGACCGCCAAGCCCGTCACAATTGCAGACCGCAAGACTGCTCTCCGCGATATCGAGAATCTCTACAGCACGCTAATGCGCATGGAAGACCACGAGCGTCGCCTTCCGCCACCACCGAACGAGGAGAGCTCGCCTGAGGTCATAGAAGGACATATGCGCTGGCGGAGCGAGATGGTGGAGCTGAATCGGCAACTTTGGGCAGCGCTGAAAGTGATGGAGCCGATATCGACGCCGTAAGTCTGCATCTAAGCCGCGTGAGACTGACACCCAGCTAACTAACCTCACAGTCCCACAGCCTCCCACCCCTTCATCCGCCTCCTCTCCCACGCCAAAGGCAAAAAAGCCCTCCCGCGGACCTTCCGCCACCTAGACGACCAACAGCGCCTAACCCTCCTAACCCTCTTGAGCATCCACCTAGATGTCCTCTCCGTCGTCGCCTTAGCCTACCCCTCCGCCGATGCCGCGCCCCTACAACCCGCAGTCAAAGCCGAAATCGAGCTCTTCACATCCTGCGTCATGCCCCCGCTCTTCAGCTACGTAAACGAAGCACCCCTCGGCATCATCATCGGCTTATTGGGGTTGATCTTGGAGAGAGTGAACATGCCCGTCGTAGCGCGCACGAAAGTCGGACTAGAGGTCCTGACTATGCTCATCTCCCGCGCCGAGCTTGTCAAGGCCTCCACACCACCAACCTCCTCGGATAGCCAACAATGGGCCAGCCTCTATAACTCCCTCTTCGACACACTCGAGCCCTTACTCCCTTATCTGTTCCCCTACCCTCTCGTCCTTTCTGGTGAGGGTGAGAGTGACGTGCACGTCTGGCGATTTTTGGCCGCTATGGGTGTTGGCGCTAGCCCGGAGCAGCAACAAAGACTGGTGCTGGGCGTGAAGGAGCGAGTTATGGAGAGTGTCGGGTTGGGGAGGGAGAAGGGCGGCGAGGAGGGGGTACGGGTGCTGGGGGATGTGAATTTGTTTATGAGGAGTATTGGGTTGGATGTTGGGTTGTTGGGGTGAGAGATGCGATCCGAGAAGAGAGGAAGGGGAGGTTGACTGGAGTGCGTGCATATAGAAGCGCGCGAACAGTGCAAAAGGGGTATCGTTTCCCACCAAAACTCCGTCTTCATCCAGGCCCAGTCACACCCGTGTCTTTCGTCGGTCGTCAGATCATGAACGTAGGCACATCATCATACTCCTTCTCCTCCGCTCTCCTACCTTCTTCCCGCTTCACCTTCTTTGCCGACCCAAACCCCGCTCCATTCCTGCCTAGGGCCTTCTTCTCCCTCGCAGCTTTCTTCCTTGCTAAGAACTCAGCTACACTATCTCGCTCCGCGCGGTTGGTGAGGAGATCGTGGGTGTCGTCGCTGGGAGGATCGGTGAGGCGGGGTTTGGGGAGTTTGAGAGTGGGGGAGGAGGGCTGGTCGGTTGGTGGTGTTGGGAGATTATTGCGAGGCACCTTTGCAGTACCGCTCGGCGCGGCAAAAGAGTCCTTAGGTCTCGCATAGGGCTTGAAGATGTCCGTTTTCGCCTTTGAGTGAGCGTTTGCGGTCAACGGCTTGCTTATTGCAGACTTTACCGTGGGCTTTGATGGACCTGGACGAGATCGAGTGGCGTCCAGATCGTCGCTGTCATCTTCCTCAACCACCTCGATTTGCTTCCGCTTTCTCGACACCCCAACCTCATCCTCACCGTTCCACATCGCTTCCACATCCCGCTTCTTGACCTTCCCGGGACTCCTACCCAACCCCCTCGAAGCCCTAGTATCGCCTTTCACCCCCACTACCTTTCTCCCAACTCCGCTCCCCGGCCGACACACAACCCTCGCCTCCTCCCTCCCCTTCATCAGTCCAGCCAACTGCGGATCCAGCCATTCGTCCATTTCCTCTCTCGCCTCCTCGCTCTTGTCCCTCTTCCGCCTCTCCCTCGCCTCGTCCTCTAACCCTCCCCTAGTCCCCCTCTCCGTCCTCCGGTCCGTCCCCCTTCCCAGCTCCCTAAGCATAGCTCCTCCTCTCGCCTTCGCCCGTTGCTTGGCCTCCACATAAGCTTCGCGGTGCAAGTGCCGAGTGTACAATTTAGCTGTACTGAGGAACTCATCTTCGACCATTCGGAAGACTTGGTCGGAGGGACGCATGGAGCTGAATGCCGGAGGAGGCGTGGGATTGGCTGGAGATGGGGGAGAGGAGAAGGTGGGGAGATTGGCTGGGGGAGGTGGGGTGGAGGGGGAGAGGGGGTTGAGGTCGGAGTCGACTAGGTCGTCTGACAATGCAGGAGAGGAGGGGCAAGGTGGAGGGCGGCGGGAGGTGGAGGGCTTGGAGGGAGGTCTGGAGGGCTTTGGCGTAAGCTCGGCGAGCCAGGGTAGTTTGCGAGGCATTGTAGTTTGGGCGAGAGTAGCAAGAGGTTGATGCGGTTCAGGGTTCTGGTGTATGTCGTCCCGTCGCGCGTCTATGGCGCTTCGATTTCCTCTTTGCGCCGCTGGAGTTGCAGTGATCACGGTACATCATGAGTTGGCTGGAGATCAGATAGAATACATGTACGGGTTCAAGTGAACGCCCCGGGTTCATCGTGAGGTGAACGGATCCTGCTTAGTCATGCATGCCTTGCCTAGAGACAGTCGACTTCACCTTGATCGTCTACTCGAGAAGATCATCAAGCGGCAGCAATATGCTAGCATTGGCGCTCAAAGCAGAGCTGGAAGGGTAGGATGCTCAGTCTCGAAGTCATGGTGCACCGCTGACAGCGTGAGCAGTGTGACGGACCTCCAGCCTGTCGATACTGAAGAGAACCCCTTCTTCTATACGTTCAAGGTGCAGTGCACATCATGTCGAGAGGTGCATCCGAACTGGGTGTCTGTGAGCCGCTTCGTATGTGATCGTTGTTGTCGAAGCCATCGAGTTATCTCTCACGGTGTCACAGGAGCAGAACGAGCAGCAAGGTAGCCGGGGCGAGGCGAACTTTGTGTGGAAATGTCAGAACTGTAAGGTTCGAGCCCATCATCTCGCTACGATTCACACGATCTAATGCTGATCTACGATACAGAGGCAGCACACAGCAAGCATCATAGATGCACCCAAGTCCTACCCGCAGCAAAGCCCTCCAAAGCCACAGAACATTATCACGTTCGACTGCAGGGGTTTGGAGTTTGTGGAGTTCAAGGCAGATGTAGGGTTCCATCTTCACTACCTGTTTGTTGTTACTAACAGTGTTACAGGGAGATTGGAAAGCAGTAGGCTTAGAGTCAGGCACGAAGTTCGAGGGCGTAGACCTGTCAGAGGGCGACTGGTTCGAGTACGATGAGAAGTCGGGCGAGGAAGTGAGTGTCAAGGACATCAAGTGGGAGATACGTCGTGCTTGACAGTATCTATGAATCCCTCCACCCCCAACTCATCTCCAATCCCCGAGACGCCACGCTAAATCATCCTTGCACGGAAGCGGACAAAGACAGCTCAGAATCTCATGCTGAATGGCGTAAGTCGATTAATCATTGAACGCCTGCTCACTGAAGACATTCCCAATGAACTGCTTCAACACATTCGCAGCGTTGTGAAGGCCAGCCTGGTCCAAGCGAGCCCAGACGATCCCCAAGTGATGCAGAGCGGCTTCGTCGTCACTCTGTTCCACCTCACTCGCCTCCGATGGGGGCCCGACTGGCTGGCCCAAGCCATTGACCGTCCCGCTTGTGTACCCAGGAGGGCGGGTATTGCCATTCGTGTTGGCGGGACGGGCGGCGTTCAAAGCCGGGGTATTCTTGGGCGGCTCCTGTAATTCATTGTCAGTGGATGCGCTTACGGCGGGAAGTACTCAGGGCATGGACGGTTACGTACTATTGCGAAGCCGAAGCGGAATCCTGATAAGTCAGGATCCTTGGAGGTGAAGATTTGTCTATCAACGTTAGGACATGCCTCTAAACCCATCGTGTATGAACAGAGACTACTCACAGTGTCCAGGAGATGTCCTAGCGGATCAGTAATCGAACCACCTGATGTCGTTCGGGTGGTGATGAAAATGTCGATGAGAAGTGTTCGAAGGAGGTGGACAACAGTTCGCCGCAGCTGTGTGAACGGTGCGCTAGTGAGTGAAGGAAAGAGAAAGGAGGGCAGGACTGAGGGAAGGTTCGAGGGAGTAAAGAGGAAGGTACAAGCCGCGCAAGCGCCTGAGCGACAATCGCAAAGGCTGATGTTGAGACTGAGCGATTGACTTATGTCTCTTGAGCTGCACATTGCCTTGCTCCAAAGCGCACTTTCGATGATGTCTGAAAAACCTGGTCGTCAGTGGAGTGTCCTTGAATCACGCGGACCGGCAACTCCTGGACTTCGCTGGACGAGACTGGATGGCCACAACTCAATCGTGGAAGAGACTTCTCACGTACGGTTTCAAGCCACATTGTATCACATGTCGCAGCATTTGTTAGCAGCATGGTGTGCACACAAACATACTGGAAGACTCTGAAGGTAGTACGTGGTCTGTAGCTCTTGCAGGTCATGCCTAGCAGCGCCGTTCCTCTCGGCAGACTCAATCGATCTATCCATTTCGCGCAGCTTTCGAGGGCCTCAACGGAGGCCACACGATGCCACAGCGTGTCGACAGTACCTGGAAGAGACTATTGCAGCTGTGTAGTTTCGGACAGAAAGCCGAACTCGGTTCACGGTGGCCAATCTGACTGACTTATACCATCTCCAACATTGGCTGACTGCAAGCTTGGCAACTTGCATGAATCACAATAGCGAATTCAAAATGTACAGCCGAGCTGCAGCATACTTTCGATCGGGACATCACCTACACCCGCGCGAATTGACAACTTACGACGTCTGTACTACTGGTCGATCAAGGAGCCGCAAACCCGCTACGTTATGGCTCAGCAACGTCACATCTTCGCTGGAGCACTGATCGAGAACCTCCCGCAGGAGCTAGTGGACGTGATCGCGGAGCTGTTGTTCAAGAACGACTATACCGTGAATCAGACAATCAAAGCCGGTTATCACCCACCCAGCATCCTCCAGGTCAACCAGGCGTACAGAAAGCACCTGCTCATCGACTACTACCGCTACACGACCTTCACCACGGAAGTTCAAGCCGACAGACCAGATGTCAGTGACTGCTGGATCGACTCGATACCGCTCGAGGTCCGGGACGCACATTCATCGGCGTGGAGATTGGTGGGGTCTTCCGCTACGCTCTCCAGATCCCAGAAACCCTGGAATCCTACCCAGTCCCTTAATAAACTTGTACCGCTGGTGGGTAATCAGAGCTTGCGACATATGTCGGAAGAGAGTCAGGTATTGGAAGATTTTCGCCACTTGTAGCGCTTTTAAATCGACGATCGATTCGGAAAAGCCTAGCATTTGGCCGAAAGATCTTGAGAGCTGGCGAAAAGGCGAATTGACGCTGGAGACTGTATCACTGGCTGCAGTATGATTTGGCAGTCAACATTGACGATGCCGCCTTTGGTAGCCCTTTCTGAAGCTCTGTCTATCAGTGATCGGAGATGTAGCTGACACAGCAAATCGGCGTATGAGACGGATTAGTGGACCTCTTACCCATCACCAGTATGCGAACTCCCATTGATGCTGACCACACTCTTGGTAAAGTCAAAAGCAAGAGTACATGTCGACCACATACATATAGATACAAACTGCCCCATGTTCGACTCTCTACCTCCAGGACTACTACTGTGCGACACGCTCGACTGTGATCTATTCAATTATTCACGCTACAATTTTCGGGATTCCCGCGCCACCGAGCGAGCTACCATGGCGCAACCTACACGCACCTTCGGCGAGGTCATGAATGCGACGCTTCCACAGGAGCTAGCAGACATGGTGAAAGCTTTCGTATCCACGAATGGACCGCAGGTAATAGTATTGATCAAAGCTGGCTGCTACTCTCTACCTTCTGATCTGCAGGCGCACCGCGTCTCCCGAGCGCGCTCAGTCAAAGATTCCTACTGCCATTCGACCTTCGAAATCAAAGACGCCACAACCTGCATTCGATGGCTGGAATCTCATTGACCTGAGTCGCAGCTCAAGATCAACACCATTCGGCTCGACGGCCCGCCTGGTCTCTCTGAACCAGTGCGTGATGTGAGAGAAGCAACAGCTCCAGCAAAGTGCGCCTGCAGGGCAGACAAACGATGCCGCTGGGATGAACTCAACTATTGCTACACCGGGGAAGTAGAACATGCACCCGCGCCTGGGTGGGCCGAGCGCAGGATCATGGCGCAATCGTGCCTTTGGGAAACAGCATGAAGCGATACAGACATGCTTCTTCTTGCCTGACCACAGTGAAGCGACGCCGAGGATGGAGTGGGCGTACTACTATAGGCATGCATAGGAGCGGATCTTTCAGGTAGGTATGGAGGGCCATAATGAGACAAAGGACCAGCTGATACAGCTTCAATTGACTCGACTCGAAGCAGAGCTATGGCCTTTTTTATTCAGTCGCCGGCATACTTTCCGTGGTGGATTGACATTGGCCACTTTGTACGGCGAGAGCTCGAGAAGATTTATTCATCCAGAACAGCAAGATTCCCAATTCTGAACTACATTGGTCAATGTCATTAGCAAAGTCGATGCTGGTGGACTTCGCTCTCAATTACATGGCGAGTTTCACTCGTGCAGCGATGCGTTGGCGGAACAGACCACAGGGCAGCCGCCGACGTGGAGTCTGCCGCGGCGCGAGTCATGTCCACATGAGCAAAACCACAACCTCTTTCATTCATTCATTCATTCATACATCACGTGTTGACTTTTCTCGACACTATCGAACTCCTCAGACTGCTATGTAACGCTTTCATCTTCATGGGATCCTTACCTCAGAGTCGTCGTCGGTCATCATTAACTATCAACCGCTCCTCGCTCGCCTGTGTACCATGCCGTCAACGCCATGTTAAATGCGAGGGTAACCGGCCTGGATGCAATCGATGCGCTGCTGAGCAGAAAGACTGCTACTTCCTCGACTCCCGACGGGGTGGCCTTACAAGGAAAGCACTTGCGGAACGTCGACGCAGGGTGCAGGATCAACGTGAGAATTAGCAGGCTCAAAATTCAGCCGCTTCCCGTCAATCGAGGAGCGAGAGCGATTTTCAGCATGATACGATTGACATCAACGCGAATCTCATTGTAGAACATGCCTCACACGCAGCATTGACATCGCTTCCGTCGCCGATTGACTCGGGGCCTGCGTCGTTACAAAAAATTGCGGATCACGTTCTGGACATGCCCGAGGATTACACCATCGATCTGTATTACAGGAATTTTCACCGCTTGCATCCGTGTGTGCTTCCTTACTGCCATCTCGTCAAACTTTTCGGCCAGTTGAGCGCTCGTTCCGATCCTACTCTGCTCCTAGAGGTGATGCGATCAGTTGGGTCCTTATATACTCCCTCGGCAAACCGCACTCCCAATAAGATCGCAGGTCTTGTAACTTATGGTGCAGATCCAGTGCAGGACGCGTTCTCGGCACAGTGCCTTTCATTGAACTCTATTGCTCTGTATTGGTGCGGATCAGAACAGGACTCTCGAGATGAGATGGACCTCGCGATTCGAATTGCACTCTCGATATCCATGCAGAGCTGCACTTTCGCGACTGCACACGGGTTGGGCATGCCAGCGCTGGAGGAAAGCTGGCGGAGGACATGGTGGCAGATCTGTATTGTTCATGCTTATTACGCAGCTATGTTGCACAGCACGTCATCCTTGATATGTAGACCCGACATAACGACTGAGCTTCCATGTGAGGAGAGCGGGTACGAATCAGGTGTATGCTCGAAACCCTGTCCCAGTCGTTTGGAGAACGGTCGCTTACCTTTGACAGGTCGTGCCCACTCCCAAGACCTGCAAAGACTTCGATTCCCGGGAGTTCACCACCGAGAATCATGTGTTTTCCTCGTTTGCCTACCTCATTGGAGCTTTCCGAGCCCTAAGTCATGCAACCGACAACGCGAAAGAAAGCACCGCTATCCGCACTAGCATGCATTCCTTCGAAATGCTGGCCATCTCGACCCAAGCCTGGCTACTGCTGTTGCCGGAGTCCAAGACGCAAGCCCATCTTTGGGACTCTGACACTGACGAGCTCATGCATCAAGCGCACATGGCAATCCACGCGTAAGTCTGACTGACAGTCCGCGACTTCGGCTGCCTCTTCACGGAACATCTCACCCCGAATCTCGCTTTTCGAGACAGACAACACAACCTCAACTGACTTCGGTGTGACAGTTCCACCGTCGCATTACACAGACGTTTCTCGGGCTTACTCTTTGACCCAATGGAAATATTCTCAAGTTGCCCGACGACCTCGTTTAGCGATACACTGCACGTCTCTCCCGCCTCTGGGGAATCTCACACTACATGGTGCATAAAAGCAGCTTCGACACAGATGAAGGTACTTGCACGGCCGACTTTACCAAGCGAGCATACACCATTCACTATCTGCATGCTCGTCAATGCCACCATCTCCCTGATTGCCGCGTGCAAGTGCGAGCTTCTGGTCTCGAGTGCTGTGATGACGAGGGAACAAGTACGATTGGGCATTGGGTGCTTGAAGTCGTTCGCTAAGATCTGGCCGAGGGCGGAGCGGAGTCTGCAGGAAGTCCAAGCGATCGCAAGAGAGGTACTACTGGTTCCGGTAATATGACCCTTGATCGAGGAGGCAACAGCAGAATGTGCGGCGAGGACTACGCAGCCACGTCCCCTTCTTCCTGCGTTGACCGGGCCACAGACTCATTGTTTCTGTTCGCAGTCAAGCAGTAGCTATCACGCTCGAATGCTTACCTTTCAGAGAGCTCCCATACGAGTCTCAACAAGGCACTCGATGTGCTGGCTTCTCGAGCCTGATAGATTGTGACACAGCGCAAGCATCGAGCACAGCCTCATTCAGCAGGGCAGATGGAGGCACTCCAGATGTGTCTAATCAGAAGCTATCGTTGAAGTCCATGTAGGAGTCGGCTGATTTGTACCGCGGAGGGGAACCTCTGCTGATCAATGAGCGTTGGTCGAGTCGCAATTTGAATACCAACGCACAGGTATTGGGACGTCGTCCACTCTGAAAGACATGCTTCGGCCACTACTTGGGCCAGAACTCTAGAAACTTGACGTGTCTATACCTCTCCTGACTTGAGCCGCTGGTCAGTATGCACAGCAACCTCAGCCTCCGCATGCATGCCCTGCCCTTGGAGCTCTTCGCCCTCATCGAAGACCTCGTCCTCGATCCAGACGACACCGGGAACCCGAGGGTGATTTCAGTGGACAATGTCTGGTGCCCTCCCTTTGTGCATCAACTCAACACCGCCACTCGCCGCACTCACACAGCAGCTTACTACGCAACCCACATCTTCGACTTCAGCGGTCAAGCCGACACGACTACTGGCGTCGAGCTCTGCGCTCGCTGGCTCAAGCACCTACCCCGGTCCTCGCAAGCCAAGATTCGCCACATCCGCATCGCAGCCAGCTACGATCTACCCCCCTCTCCACCCTTGGATTGCTCAAATCTCTGGAATAGAATCCTTCAATGTCCCAACGAGAAGTCAGTACGTCTGGACCTCAATGTCTTCCAGCCCGTGACTTGTCGCAGGTTGGTAGATTGGACTAGTCGTCAGGCCGTGAAGATTGGCCTATTACTCACAGAGGAGAGTCTGTCACGATTCATATGGGAGAACGGGGGCTTGGCTATGGCACACGCCCGAGCGTACGGAGACGAAGGTGCTGTGGTGTGGAGCGGATGGGGTGGTAAGAGAGGCGTGGGTGCATGTCAATTGCTATGATGCGAAGCGAGAATTGGTCAAGGCAGTGAAGGAGGAGTGTGAAAGGTTTAGGACTAGCTTTTGACGCTGATTCGTGCCAGAGTGTCATGGGTCGCGCCTGCCCTTAGTAACCCGCTCGCATCTTGCAACATGAACTTCGACGCTTCTTCTGCATTCTGACAGTACGTGCACAAGCTCTTCAAAGACACCCAAAGACAAGCTGCCACGAGCACTTGATCGTCACGCTGAAGATGCAGCCGTCACACGAAGATGCGCACTCCTCTCATCGTCGCGTTGAGCCATCCGCCAACCCTGGTCCGTCCGCATCATCCAGACTGAGCAACATGGACAGCGCTCTCGTCACCAGCATCCACAGCCTGCCTCCAGAGCTCTACGAGATCATTAGAGATTATACCCTACAATTCGACTCGAACCAGCACACCTTCATAACAGCAATCTGGCGCCCACCCGACCACATCCACCTCAATCAAGCCACAAGAACAGCTTTCCTTAACAATTACCTCTTCACCACCATCTTTGACTTCAGCAGCCTAAGCACCGGAAAAGGCGTGATTCTCTGCGCGCGCTGGCTCAAAAGCTTGCCCAGGTCATCGCGACTTGGACGTCCCCGCCATCTCCGCTTCGCCAGCAGCTACGCCTCCTGGACACCGCCTCTCGACTGCTCTACACTGTGGAGATGCTTGCAGGTAATCAGTGACAAGGCTGCGGATCGCATTGCTCTCGAGGACGCCGATCCGGCGGCCTCCATACGTCTGAGTCAGCGGCTTAATGTGGAAATCGAGGCCTTGACTGACCCGCGCCCAGAGAAGCGTGCAGCGCATCATACGATGCGCTCTGTCTCATGTAGTTCTGGACCTAAGGTCTGTGATCACACTCCACGAGAGGTACTCTCCAGTCCAACTCTCACTTGAAAGTATTTCTTAGCTCACTGACTGCGATCTGACGTCCATGGCTCCTTGTAGTCTAAGTTGGGTCGTGCCTGCCGCAAGTGTGAACAGCCACTTGTCACCTCCACAGACTTTATCCCACGGAGCTCGCTACGCGAAGTTTACGACCGGCAATCTGCGATTCAGGAGTTGCAATATACTTTTGCCGAGTTCAACCACTGCTAGTCACTCGCGGCGATGATATTCCCAGGCACGAAATCGACTGGAGCTCGTCGTGGTCTTTCGAAAGAGGTGGCTCAGCACCAGGAAACTGATTCCATCGACACCGCTCTCATAATTAGCGTCCAAGGCCTGCCTCCAGAGCTGTTCGATATCATTAGAGCCTACACACTTCATACAGAGCTTACCGGCCGTCGGATCATCAGCATTGATACATCCTGGCGCCCACCTTCACTCCTTCAAGTCAACAGTGCTTCCCGTCGTGTGCATGGAGGAACATACTACGCAATGAACACTTTCGACTTCAGTGGGCTGGACATCACCACAGGCGAAGCTCTCTATACCCGCTGGCTCCGCAATCTTGGATCAATCTCCAAAGACCAGATTCGCCACATCCGTTTCGCGTCCAGCTGCCTAGCCCGCTCAACGCCTCTCGACTGCACTACACTATGGCGTCACCTTCAATACATCGAGTTCACACCTAGGGAGCAAATACGCCTCCAGGATCTTGAGTACTCGGGTGGCACTCACCTCGAGGTACAGCTTAGCGAACATTGTGCTGCCTTTGGACAGGAGATCAGAGACGCGCATCCCTCGAGTAACGTGGTGGAGACAAATGAATGGTGGTACTACGCATGCAGGAGGGCACAGGCGCAGTTACGGTGGCTTGGACCGGACGGGGTAGCAAGGGAGGTGTGAATTTATGGTTGGTGGCATGATGCGCAAAGGGCACTGATTGCTGCTGTGGAGATCAGTACAGGCGAGGGGAGTCGGGAAGAGTGGAGTGTAGGGACGTGGAGGGAGTGCATGGCTTGCGCTTGATCGGATATTGAGGGAATGAGACGGAAAATGCTCACTGATGCTGTTGATGGTATGGCTAGTTGTGTGGGCGACCCTTTGGGCAGCTACATAGCTTCTCACAGCTTCTTCTATGAAGCGCTAGCGCTGGGTCTGTAAGTCACCTTCAAAGCACTTCACCTCACGGGAACTCAGTGAGCGCTCTGCAGGCGATTCGATGTTCAATCTTCGCTAGTTGTTTAACTACAGATAGCCATGGAGAAAGTGGGCCAGAGAGTTGATAATACTGCGTTTGCTTCTTATGTGTACTCCCTCCCCCTCTCGTAGAATTTCGAAAGTATTTGCCACGTCACGTCTGTGATGAAGAGAAACGACAGGAAGAAGAAATCAAGACCTACCCTTGTGCACTCGGACCAGCGCGCCAGACATAGGCACGCGGCCGAAGTGCACGACCATTGTGAGGATGGCAGACAAGGCGTGATCGTCACGTGGCGTCACGCATGCAACATCACGCACGACGACAAGCGCGAAGCAAGAGAGCGAAGGTACTCTTGCGAGTTCCTCGTCGAGAGTCAACGGGATCTTCGCTCTCAGGTGTGAGACTGAGAGAGGGTATGGAAGAAGGTTGGACTTTCGAAGCTTTCACATTTCGGGCATGGCTATGGTGTCCGACCTTGCTCAGCGGAGCGCGATCTCATGCTGTAATCAAGTCCCATGCTCTTTCACAGTCGACGCCAATAGGCAGCTCAAACAGATGCAACTCTGGAATGTCACACCGTTCAAGCCTTCTTCGACGCCTCGCTCTTCTTCTTCGTCGCCTCCCGTCCCTTGGCAATCCTCTCCAAAATGCTCTCACGATCCTTGTCGATCTTCAACTTCGTGACCTCGACTTTGCTGGGCGCAATGCCGATGGGCACGCTCTGGCCATTGGACTTCTCACGGGTGACGCGCTCGATGTGGATGACGTATTTGAGGCGGTAGCAGGCGACGATCTTGCCCTCGCGGCCTTTGTTGGAGCCGCGCTTGATGATGACTTCGTCGTCTTTGCGGAGGGGGATGGAGCGGACCTGTTTGGGGTGTTAGGTTGGAGGTGGAGAGGGGTTGGATTGAAGGGGGAGCGCGGACGTTGTGCTTTTCCCTAAGTTCTGGGATGTTGTCAGTTCTCCTGCAATGCGCTCAATATGACTATACAGGCAATGCATACCCTTAGAGAGCGGTGCGCTCATGATCACGCGGCGCACACTGGAGGGGGCCTGGAAGTGAGCCTTGCGGCTCTTCCGCCGGCTGGAGGAGAGGTTTGTGTTGATCTTCGTCATCTCGGCGGTGTTGAATAAGGGATTAGGGGTGAGGGAGGTCGTCGATGTCGCTGTCGTAATCGCCTGACGTTGTCAATGTCGTCCCGCTTGTAAATTCCGAGTGTGTCGAACTTTCGTCTTGGCGCTCTAGGGTTGCGGAGCAGCGGGACAGGCCCGCGCGCTAGCAAAGATGCTTGGCGGTACTTCCTAGCTTCACGCGCGTGATAGGCGTGTGAGCGTGGAGTGTGCCCGTGGATTTATCGTCTATGTACATGCTTTCGGCCAATTCTGTACTGGCAAGGGACCGATTGCGTAGAGATGGAGAGTCTGGATCAAACGTGTATTGGCCGACCGATGCGGCGAAGCTGTGGTGAGCGATGCGACGGTCGCCGCCGTCATTACCTACCTTAGTCGAGACGAACAGGTTGAGGGCAAGGCGGACTTTCTGCTATGGCGCCGTACAACGCGAACAATCAGTATGGCGCCTACTACGATCCAGTAGGTAGCCAAGCAAACCAGACACCAACCGGCTACACTTACCAAAGTGCATCCACCACAGGATCCCAATACCCGAGCGCAACGACACCCGGCAGTCGCGCGAACACCGGCTATCAGTCTAGTGGATCAAATAACTACAGCGCGGGTCAATGTGTGACTGCACCGCAACAGCAGCATGCCAGCGTAGACAGCGGTAGCAATCGTGGGTCGGCAGGCAGCTTAAGCACTGGTCAGAACTACGGCCAGTCCACTGGGAGCAGGTCTAGCAGTACGCAGCAAAGTGGTAATACAGGCTGGTCGAATGCGGACTACGGTGCTTCGACGTATCAAAACAGAGGTACGGGACTTCAAATGTCCAACCGAACACAGTCTCGCACTTCTCCACTCAACGCGACAAACACTCCGTCCACAGCTACGTTCGGTCGTCTGAGCTACCCCCCGACTGTGCAATCGCAGAGCTCCACATCTGGCTATCTCCATGCGAACACAGGCTCAAGCTACCAGACCAGCTCCACGCAGAACACTGCGAGCACCTTGAATGATTCCTCGTATCAGTCAGCCTACAACACCGCTCCGCAGAGTCAAGCCCCGACGCAGCCTCAGCGATACGCCACTCCATTGCAAGCAGTGCAAGCTCAGCAGCACCAGTCCGGTCATAGCAAGCAGGCTTCACTAGGATCTGGTCACCAGCCATCATCCCTGATGAATTCACATCAGCCGGTCCATCAGGTGAGTCACAGGCAGCAGAGCGAGTCGGTGGAACCTGCATCGACTACAGTGGACCCATCTCAAGTGTATGACTTTCGAGCTGAGCGGGAGAAGAAAGCGAAGATCGAAGCTGAGAAGCAACGAAAGCTTGACGAGGAGAAGACCGCGCGAAAGGCAGAGGAAAATCGCCTCGTTGCCGAGAGGCGAAAGGTTGAGGAAATCAAGCAAAAAGCTGAGGATGAGGCAGCGAAAGAGGCGGCAGAGGCGAAGCGAAAAGGCGACGCTGATGCCGCAGCGAAGAAGGCATCTCAGGATCGCAAGAACGAGCAGCGTCGGAAAGCACGAGAGGAGACTCCGCAAAGCGCAACTGCTGCTACAGCACTGACTCAGATGGCATCGAGCAAAGCGCCTGTGCTGGAAGAGCCTCAGATGCCCGATATGCCAGGGGCGACGCCTGAGGAGATTGAGATGCGGATGATGTTCCAGAAGCTGCGCGAGTTCAATGCGAAAAACCCGACCATGCTCGCTAAGCTTTGGGAGGAAGAGCGGCGCAGTCATGGCGCATCTCAGTCGCCACAGCAAGCAAAGTCGACTGTGGCACCGCTATATAGACCAGCAACAGCCAAGGCGCCGACAACTGCCGCACCTGCCTCATCCGCGGCAGCACTCTCAACACCAAGCGCGGCACCTACTGCTGAAAGTGCCTCAGCAATGATCACAGCGTTCAAGCCATTCAGCCGGCCGAAACCACCACCGCCAGCGCATCTAATGGGTGCTTCAGCCACGACCAAAAAGCCTGCAACCTCTACTCTCTGGCCACCAGGCAAGAAACGTGTTCTCGCTGAGCTAGCTGCGAAATGGCTCACTGGTAAAAACCCTGACAAGCCAATGACGAAGGCAGATCTGCTGGCGCGACTAGACCAGAATCCGAACTACGTTGAGCTGTGCGAGTCGCTCGAGAATGTCGGTCTCAAATTCGAGCGGGCTGGGTTCGCGAAGCAGTTGCTGCACGCTGTGCCTGGTGGTAGCAGCACGAAGTCGCCTGCGAGTACTAACGGAGGCGGCGGTGAAATGAACGGCGGTGCAAGGACAACACCCTTGAGTAACACAGGGAAGAAGCGAGGTCGGCCAACACGAGAAGAGATGCAGTGGAGGCGAGACGTCGGCCTGATTCCACGAGTAGCCAGCTCATCCTCGAATCCGATCACGAAGCCGAACGGCGACACGACAGTCTCCTACGAAGTCCCATCGTTCTCACCGTCAGACGCCGCTAGAGAAGTAAACAACATGCATCGACAACCACCTTCCGCACCCCAGGATCCATTACCAGGCCCGGCGCGGACCGCACCTTCCTCATCAGTGTCGACTCCTGCTCCTGCCGTGCAAAGCGCGTTCATCAACACTTTCGTTCCTCCGGCTGTTAGCAACACTCCTATTTATTCATTTGACGACGAGCCAGCGCCAGCACCTACAGCACCAGAGCCGAAGATGGAAGTCAAGCCCACGCCACCACCGCGTCCGCCAGCCGATAAGGAGGAGGCTGCGCGGAAGCGTGACTTCAGCACGATGGTCGATCTGACGCAAGCAGATTCAGACGACGATGAGCTGCCACCTCCTAAAATGCAGCAGACTGCACAAGGCGTTGGCATCGCATCACAGGGGTCGAAAGCAAGCGATGTTCCGCTACAAGCGATGACCGCGCAAACGCTGCAATGTCCCGGCGCTCCACCTGTGCAGATCTTCCGTCCTCCTACGCCGAATGGACGCTTCAAAGCACCACCCGCACCAATGGCAGCACAGTCCATAGCCCAGCCTGCGCCTCCACCACCTGCTCCACCTATGCGCACGGGTCCGACTCAAGAGTTCTTACAACACGAGCGCATTAGAGGGAAGATGATCGTTGAGCCTATCATGCGCGATCGCGTTGCGCGGAAGTCCCACTACGACGACAGGACCATCGCACGGGATGTACTGCTGGCTACTGGTCGTCATCCCGACATGCGCCCTCTGAACGCTCACATGAACCACGTGCAGCGTCTGCTAGGCGAGCGGGGGGGCATGATTGACTCAGGTGGCAATAGAAGCGACCTTGCGACGATCAAATGGGATGTCATCGACCCCGAGCCTGCAAAGGAGTCACACTCAAACGCAGTCGGGAACCTTATCCGCAACGAAGATGCAGCCGATGCCGACGACGAGGGCGACACCCTGAAGACCGTGCACCGCATCAACAAGACTACTGAAGAGCCTCCTCTCGCCTCAGTAAAAGAGCCAGGCTACATCCACAAACCCAAAAAGAAAGGCCGCCCTTCCAAGACCTCCAAGCTAAGCTCGGTCCGCGCGGACACATCCGGCGGCTCCACCCCGCAGCCCACTTCCACGACGCGACAGCCAAACACGTCGTCTGGAACGCGAAAGACCTCAGCACCAAACCGTGGAGCCGTAAGCTCGCCTGCGATGTCCGGCTCCGGCGCTGCTGTAGGCTACGCAGCTTTCCGACAGCTCGACGAGAATGGCAATGTGATAAAGACCAAAGGCCGACCAAAAGGCTGGCGCAAAAGCGTTCATTCGCGTGAAGCTCAGGGTCTGCCGCCCGCAGCCGCAGGATCGAAGCCTTTATCAGGTGCTGGACGGACTGCCTATCGTCCGCCTACTCAGCCACTTCAGGAACCCAAATTTCAGGTCTACAATTGCGAGTGGCAAGGGTGTAAAGCTGAGCTTCACTCCCTCTCCACACTCCGGAAACACATTGTCAAACTCCACGGCCGACCGGGCGAGGACGACGAGTACGCTTGTTTGTGGACGAAGTGTAACGTCAGCAAGGGGTTCGGTCAGCCGGCGACGTTTGGGCAGATTGAGGGGTGGGTGAAGCATGTGGAGAAGGAGCATCTGGAACCTATTGCGTGGAGGCTGGGGGATGGACCAAAGTCCGGCTTGCCAGGTATGCTTCCCCCTTCTTGATCGCAATCACTCGTTGTGTCCTTCAGGCTGATCGCGAACAAGACTGACAAGCAGGCATAGAAACGCATGACTCTGACGCCTATCTGTCTGATTCTCACGGCCGCTCCATCACGCCCATCATCCAGCCCTTCAGTGCCGTCAATCTCACTCCTGCAACTTCCATCGATACCAGCGGGCTCAACGAACAAGCTCGCGACGCTGTGAGACGACTTGAGGCGCGGAAGCGGATTGTGGGGCCTACGATGGGGCAGCTTGGATGTAAATTCGTCAATCAGAAACGGAGGCTGGGGTTTCTGGATGATGAGGATTTCGAGGATGAGGTTGCGGTGGAGGGGGAGACGGGGAGTGAGAGTGAGGGGGAGGGGATGGAGGGGGTGGAGACGTGAGTAGCTGTTGAGGGTGTGCAAGTCAGGCCACACTACTACAGGATATGAGCAGCCTCTAGCGGAGGTAGCCAGCATTGCGCGACGGCCTGCTGGATAGCAAGAGCAATCCAAGCAGCATCGAGAGATGACGAAAGCAGTCTGCCTCGGCACCATGCGTATTGGTTGCTACCTTGCCCGTCCTCTGCGCCCACATCGACGAGCATGTCTACCCTTTCTGGTAGCGCACTGAGTTCCAACGTCTTCTGCGCCTTGCAGCCTTGCCCGGCATCGCATGCAGCCGCGCTCCTCACTCCCACGCTCCCTACCCTCCACCACTCGTCTCACTCCGCATGCCCGCCGTCTCTCCTGTCCCCTCGCACCTCCAGCCACTCCCTGCCCAATACACTTTTGTCGTGCCCTTGTTCACCGCCCAATAGCCCATCATTTGACCTTCGCAGGCACAGCATCCCTCTTCCTCTCCCCACTAACCACGCCCTTCACCTCCGCTGTGTCTTTGCTGTTGATCTCGAGGAAGTGATACAGCACTATGAGCAGCATTGCCGCGCTGCCGAGGAAGACGGCTAGGCTGTAGAGGGAGTTGTCGGATATCATCGTTGCGGTCTCGTTGGATGGTTGTCGAGCTGTGGGGATCTTCTGTAGCTAGGGCTTGGGGCGCAGAGGAGGCCAGAGAGATGAGCAGTGTGGAGTCTGTGGTTGTGTGTCGCTCGGTGGATGGTGTGGGCTATGGATTGCCGGCGGGTCTGTGGTGATGGGAGGAGTGAGGGATGGGGGTCGTGATCAATGGTGATGGAGGAGCGGCGGGGAGTTTTAGACGGAGTCGTGGGCGCTGTGTTCTGAGCGCAGCAGCTGTATGAGAAACGGAGATTGTTCAGGGTGAGAGGTTGGAATATATGTAAAAGTAATGCACATTCTGTTTGACGAGCAGCCTGCCATTGAGAGGTGTCACTTCAGCGCATGACTCGCGCCCGAATTTAGGTCAGCGTCGAATATGCGTCACGTGATTGCACCCGCTCGTCGCACGGCTGTGCTTTATCATGGAAATAGATTCACAACATAGTATCTCTGATGATCAAGAGATTCATGCGCATCACAAATTAGAGTTAGGAGTATGCCCCACGTGACATTAACATTATATATACATAATTCTCCGAGTTCTGCACAGCCGCTTAAGAGACAGGTTACGCCCTGTCGCAGTGGTCAGGTGGTAATGACCGGTAGTCGCAGGCTTGGCTTTCCTGATTGAGCGACATTCGGTAGTCTTTCCTAGGAGTGCGCAGGTTCCAGGGGACCGCTCGCGAAGATATTTCCTCGTGCACTCTTTTGCCTTTTTCGCACATCTTTCGGGTTCTTCCGGCTTCGCGTTGTGTTAATTTCGTGGATAAGTTTGGTGTTCTTCTTGTGGTATTGAGAACAGAGTGCCATCTCTCTACAACCTCGCCGATCGCATTCCTCTCACTATCGGCATATGTCAAGTACTGTCAGTATGCAGCCTGCTGCACATCATCAGTGTGGGACTGCTGCTATACAAGCTTGTGCCCCTAGCGATACTCTTGCTACACACGTCCACAGCTTACCTCCGGAACTTTTCGACATCAGCCGGCGCTTGACACTCTGCCCAGTCGCTGATGTAGCGCCCAGTACAGCCTTAGGCGAGGCTGCCGAGCTGATGCCAGACAAAGGCAATTACATTAAGATCGACCGCACGTGGTCGCCGCCCTCGCTCTTACAAGTCGACGCCACCACTAGAGACGTCTGTGCCAAGGTCTACTATTCGACTCACGTCTTCGACTTTATCCACTCCGCCGGTTCCCGCGAAAGTAGTTTCACGCGTTGCATGCGATGGTTGAAGACAATCGATACCCGACATCTCGACTACATCCGGCAGATCCGCCTGCACGCCTCCCACAGACTCCGCGTGCCCATTGTCAAGTGCTCAGACATTTGGCGCGCCTTCCAGGCTGGCGTTCCCAAGTCCCAGGTCTGCACAGGGTACCATGCAGAGCACATGCTAAGCTACGGGGTCTACGCCCGTCACGAGCAATGGGAACGCATCTACCGCCGGCTCTGCCTTGGTCCGTCGGCATTACCGGTGGCCATACATCAGTGTGATCAGCAACCCAAGTGTCCGGCACACAGAGAATCTGATTGTGGTATCGTATTGTTCACTGAGCGGCGTTACCAGACTGGAGACGATGATCCTGTAAGGAGTGTCTGGATGCCGGTCGAGTACCCGACGTTTCAGGGACTACTCGACGTTTTGATGCGTGAGTTCCAGAGAGTGATGGAGCTGGAAATGCTCGTTGCGCCCGATGAGTATCACGTTGCGGATGGTGACATGGAAAATAGGCAGCGATCAGATAGATCCTGAGCTCTCCATGGCTGTATAAGGAAAAGCGACTGGATCGCCGCAAGGTTCTTCGGTGTCCAAATGGCGATTCTGGAGGGGCGTTTGAGAGGTGTGAGTAGGGCTGGATACGGCGACAAGACCACCGTGATTTTAGTTAGCAGCTTGCGGTATTATGATGGTAATGTGGTGTGTTCACCTTGACGCTGGCATTGCAAGCTGCTTCGTTGTTGTGATGTGCGAGTGACCAATTCTTATGTGGGAGGTCAGGGCGACTGATCAGCGATATAGTGGTGCTCTCACCGATACAACACTATCCTGATCTGTTCCTCCGGCGTAACGTATACAAGCACTATGACCCTGCCGATGTCCACTGAGATGAGTTAATTGCCCTCCCTTTCGCGTCGATCAGCTTCCTCCTTCGTTTCTGGCAGCTCGACCTTATCATACCCGTCCTCCAAAATACCAACCACATTGTGATCTCGAAGCTCATGCACCATTCTCTGCGCCTTTCTCTCCTTTCTCGAAGGCGAATAATCTCTCCGTGATGACTCTGGGGCGACCATCACAGCAGTAGGAGCGCGGTACGTCGTTTCAGGAGAAGGCTCTGGTAGGGCGACGCGAATGTGCGGATATTATGGGTTGTATCGCGGAAAATCAGCGACCAGCGTCAGATTGGTGCCTCGTGGTGGTTGGTAATCCAGTGCTGTTCGACCTGGTGAAGGGGGAGCGGGAACGGGCGTGCTCTCGTCGTCTGTCACGAACAAGGATTCTTCGATGATCTCAGATGCTGTCTCCGGCTTCTTCGGATTGGCGATCTCTAGTGATGCAGATCGCTTGCGCTTTCGCTGACGTGCTGGCTTCTGCACGCGAGGACGCTTGCTCGTGCTTGGAATGGCTGGCATATCGTCTTCTTCGTCGTCTTCGCCGTCTTCATCATCTTCAGACGCTCCATCGTCCACATGTTCTTCATCGTCTTCAGCTTCTTTGTCTTCAGGTTCGAGCTCAGGGCGGGTCGACGTCGATACGCTGGGAGATGGACTGTTGCGAGAGCGTTGAGGTGGCATTGCTGTTGAGAGTAGATGCGTACTGAAACTACTCCGATGTATACTGGGTCCCAACGGTATTATGCTGCAACGCGTATGCCGTGATAGGTAGATTTGCTCGCGGTCGAAACCTGACAGCAATTCATGCTGGCACCTCGAGCCATGATCGCCGTGGTTCTGATGTACACGGCAGTGACAGTCCTTGTGTTTACGAGACACAGATCAGGAGGTAAGTGCGAATCGAAATGACAGGACAGGTACGATGGTCAGATGTGCCTGCGCTTCTCCAGAACTCTGATCGCGCTCCTGTGCTACTATGAAGGCCCTCTTCATAGTGCGACTGTCACTCAACATGTGTGTGAGAGAGATGGCTGAGTTTCGTCTGGACTGAGGGCTGTCGAGGACACAGCACCGTAACGCTTCGCCACCACGGGCAAGCAAAACGGCGCATAGCCCACGACACCGACTCTGGAGAGGCGAGGTCTTACGCTGGGGCACTAAAGCCTCCCACGAGCCAAGAAACGATTCGGCAGATCAATATATCTCGACCTCAAGAACTCGGCTACGTTCTTCCCCAAGAAGTCATACGAGCTCGAGCAGCTCACGCCGCGGTCAAGATGGTCCACGAGTAAGAAGTGCACAGCCTTCAGTTCAGGCAGCTCGAAACGATCGATCTTGTGCCCAGGCTTGTACTCGTCCGCAAGCAACTCCTTGATCTTTTCGGCAGAGAGGAGCGAGCGAAGCCAGTCCCACTCGTCTTTGTAGCGCACCCAGAAACCGACATTGGCGTTCGAGCCTTTGTCGCCGCTGCGGGCGTGGACGATCCAGCCTAGTGGGCCACGGGTAGTGGATCCGAAGTCGAGCTTGGGAGAGATGGTGCTGGGCTGCGATGGCTGCTGCGATGGCCAGGTCTTGGTCACGGGCGGCGGGTCAATAGTCGTTTCGCTTCCGTCCCAGCGATGCACCTTGTGTTGCACGGATGCTTGTGGCAGCAGAGTAACATAATACTCGTACACTGGCTTGGGAAAGCCTTGGCGGAAGTCGAGGTGTGGTGTAGCTCCTGGGTAGCCCTCCATCACCGGGTCCAAGACTGGGCGGAGGAACTTGTCAGGTGTGATGTCAGCCTCATTCGCTGCTTGCGCAAAGATTCTGAGATCAACAGTCGCGGCATTCTGATTGGTAGCATCCTCCTTCGCGGTACCGTTCAGTGTGAACTCTAGCCGGGTAAAGCGGTGCACGTGCGGCTTGAGCAGTAGACGGATCTGCGACTCCATCATGCGTGCTTTCGCTTCGATGTCAAGCCCACAAACGAACCAATGAGCCTCGGCCTGGTAGCCGCCCCGAGCTGTGATGCCCACCTTCGTAGTCGGCGGCGGCAAGTCCCCTCGAACGCCGTGCATGACAACACGATTAGTACCAAGCTGCTCGAACCAGATGCCGTCAAGCACAGCCGTAACATCCGAGTTGTAGTACCACGGTCCCTGGATCTCGTAGAGTAGCTGAGAGGTGCAAGTCTGAGTGCTGACCTCGCCACCGCTGCCTTTTCCCTTCGTGATAACGACCTGGCCGTTGCTTGCGATCTCGGCGATGGGGTAGCCGATTGAATCCCAGCCACGACTCTCTAGACTCTTGAATCCAGTGAAGTTGCCACCACAGACGTAGTTCGAGCACTCAATCAGATGGCCAGCAACGAATGCGTTAGCGAGCTCGTGCAGCTGGTCCCGCTTCCAGCCATGCCACCAATATGCAGCACCAATGACCGGCGAAGCATCGCTTACTCGCCCGCACACAACAATGTCGGCACCATCAGCGAGCGCCTGAGCAATGCCGAGACCACCGAGGTAGGCTTGAGCGTAAAGAGGTTCGAACTTCCAGTTCGCAAGCTGTTCGCCTGTGCAGATGTTCTCGAATGTGCTGCTACCATTCTTGATAGCCTCCTGAATCGCAGGGAACACCTCATCGCCACTGATGTAAGCCACCTTGAGACTTAGACCTTGTTTCGCCACCATCTCCGTGACAACTTGATGTAACAGCTTCGTGTCACTTGCACCAGCATTGACAACGACTTTGATGCCATGTGTCGCAATGTCCCGGAGTGCAGGCTGGAGTGCCTCCAGGAATGTAGGCTCATATGAAGCGCCTTCATTGCCTGATCTGGCAGCACCACGGGAAGTCATGTTGGCCTCGCTCAGCCAGTCGCCGATCATCACATCGATTGGATCGTTCGGATAGTTTGCTGCCATCTGGGCCATCGCCTGCCGTCGGTCTGTAGCGGCGCCTGACACCCCAGCCATGCGGATTGGCCGTCGCGGTGATTGTGCCATGATCGGGCGCGGTCGTGAGTTTCGTAGAGGCAGAGTGAGAAGAGCGAATGCCCACCGGTCATGGCGGGCGTCGGAGGGTAGTCTCAATGACGGACGAATTCATCATGATCTGAGCGGACATCTCACATGCACTGCTTGACCTCGGGCAATGCATGTGGGGAAGTACAGTTCATCCTACAGTGTCGCCATCGCCGGCTGGATATCGGGCTCGGGCTATTAACGTTGCAGCATGAATTGTTTTGACATGCGATGCCTTCTGCGAAGTGGGCTTTGCGCTCGGCGTCAGAGCAGTGCATTGTCAGATTTGCATCTTCTGGCTATGAAGTCGATCTCGTCCACGCTGTGCTCTGTACAGGGTGGATCGCGGGCCGAAAGCGGTAAATAATTAACAAAGGAAGGCTCCCTATTGGTGTAGCAAGTGAGGGTGGGATGGCTAGAGTGGGATGAGATAACGGTCCCAATCACGTCGTTTATATGGTCTCGGGTTCTCAGTATGGGGATTGTTCACTGTAAACTCTCATCCTTCCATCCAAGATCTGGGCGCTGGCAGATAGGGAATCAGGGTGTCTGCCTGTGGGTCAGAGTTGTGCAGAAGATCGACCGCCTGACGTGCTGCATGTGAAACATCTCCGCGGCCATGGTGTAATCGCTTGTCTTCCATCGCCATGGCACACGCGGTCGCGAACGGATCTTCCGGAACTTCGGTGGTAGACACAAACGGGCTATCTCCTAGCATTGTCTCTCAGCGAGCCAGTACGGGAAGCAATGGAGTTTCGATCAAGCCCAAGCAGAAGAGCAGGCGGAAGAAGGCAGACGAGGACGAGGATGATCCGTCGAAACGACGATGTGTGTCTACCGCGTGTATAGCTTGCCGGTACGTGGCTCGCATATAGCTGCTCTCCCAGGCATGCGCTGACCACGATGCTCGCGACAGCAAACGAAAATCGAAGTGCGATGGCGCGACTCCAGCCTGCGCAGCGTGCCAGCAAGTCTACAATACCGACTGCACATACGACCCGAATTCGGACCATCGACGGAAGGGCGTGTACAAAAACGAGGTCGACACCCTCAAGACTCGGGACTCGACATTACACACCTTGATGCAGGCTATCCTGAACTACCCAGAGGAAGATGTGCCTGCATTGATCAAGCAGATCCGAACATGCGAGGATCTAGACGATGTTGCGGACAAGGTCGCTCGCAGGCAGCAGGGACAGCAGGACGTCGATAGCGATGAGGACATGGACCAGACGACGGGGGCGCCTGCAGTGCAATCATCAGTCTTCGAGACGACGCTATATGGCAAGATGGGCGATCTACGGCTTGACGACGGTTCGGTGCGGTACATCGGAGGGACATCCAATCTCATTCATCTTGGTCACGAGGACAACATGACACCTAACCCAGATGAATACTTGCAGCAAGAAGACCCGATTACTTCGTGGACGACTGTCACAGATGATCCGGAGCTCACACTACACCTTCTGCGAATGTACTTCACCTGGCACTATACGTATTTCACCACATTGTCGAGAAGCTTATTCTACCGCGACTTTCTTCTCGGATGTCCACCTGCGGGCTCAAGTAGGAAGACGTACTACTGCACACCTCTGCTGGTGAATGCCATTTTGGCACTGGGGTGTCACTTCACGGCAAACCCAGGTGCTCGCGACGACCCTGAGGACTCAGCCACAGCTGGAGACCACTTCTTCCGAGAGGCAAAGCGACTCATCATGGCCAACGATGAGCACGAGAAGCCGCGGCTTACCACTGTTCAAGCACTGGCGTTAATGTCTGTGCGTGAAGCTGGGTGCGCTCGAGAAGCAAAAGGCTGGGTGTATAGCGGCATGTCATTCCGGATGGCGCTCGACATGGGACTGAATCTCGATTCAGGCAAGCTAACAACGAACAAGCATGTCAATGGCGACGAAGCAGAGGAGGATGTAAGACGAATCACGTTTTGGGGATGCTTCCTGTTCGACAAAGCCTGGTCCAACTACCTCGGCCGACTACCGCAACTACCCAACTCGCTGATCACAGCACCAAAACCAGAAGTCTTTCCAGACGAAGACTCCGCGCAGTGGAGTCCATATACCGACTCTGGTTTCACTCAGTCGCACGCCCAGCCAGCACGGACTCGCGCTGTCGCCCTGCAGATCTCGAAGCTATGTGAAATCAGCAGTGATCTCATGCAGTACTTCTACAATCCGAGTGATATGGACAAGGCGAAAGGCAAGCAGGCTGAATTGAAGAAGTTGAGTGAGATCCATACAAGGTTGGAAGCTTGGCGGCGGGAGCTGCCGAAAGAGCTTGAGCCCAAGGAAGGAGGACTATCGAGTGTGCTGGTGATGCAGTGAGTCTTCCTCTTCGTCTGATGGACACGAGTATGCTAACCTCGGTCCAGTATGTTCTTCCAGCTCCTCTTCATTCATCTGTTCCGACCATTCCTCAAGTACACTCAAGCCACTTCGCCGCTTCCACCGAGTGTCAGTCCTCGGAAGCTGTGCACGCAAGCAGCTGCCATGATCTCTAAGCTCTTGCGGCTATACAAGAGATCTCATGGTTTGCGGCAGATCTGCAACATTGCAGTCTACATCATCCACTCAGCATGCACGATTCACTTCCTGAACTTACCGGACAAGAACGCCAAGCGCGACGTTGTCCACGGCGTCAAACATCTCGAAGAGATCGCCGAGAGCTGGCTATGTGCAAGACGAGCTCTTGGTATCTTGAACGTTCTTGCGCTGAAGTGGAAAGTCGAGATGCCAGAAGAGGCAGCCGCAGTCCTTGCGAGGACAGAGACTAAATTCGGCTCATTCAAGGGAGACGTCACATCACCTGTGGCCGAGACTCGACAAGTTGTCCCACCAACAGCAAACGGCAATCACGCTGTCATACAGCAGCCTTGGATGTCGTCGGCCACTCTACCACAGGCACCCACATACTTCACTCCCCCAGTCCCAGCACTTTCCCCGTACGCCATCAACGGTACCTCTGCGTTCCCCACGACAGCTGTACCAACAGCATCTTATCAGCTACCACCTACAGATGCCAGCACGCTTCACGCCCTTCCACACCCGTCCGCTACTACTACCCCAGCGCGATCGACTCAGGGCAATCGACAGACATCTTCGGCAAGCACACGCTCTGGCGCAAGCCCAAGCGCGATGTTTGGCGGCATCGAGCAATTGTTACGAGATAGCCAGGACTGGGCCTATCGAGACCAGGCTAGTCTGGCCACAGGCTTCGGCAATTGGGGAGGCGAACCCCTTGGCGGCTGGCTGGGTAGTCAAGCTGCTGTCTCAGCTATAACCACTGGAACCACTGCGGGTGGAAGCGGGCTGACGAGTAACGGAATGTACGGAATAAACGGATCTGGCACTTATGGACATGGTAATAATATGGGAGCCCAGTGGACTGAAGGGCCGGATGTGCAGCAGGAGGGCCTAATGACATATAATGAGGATGAATGGTATCAGTGAGTCGCGCAGAGTGGACGGCCAGATTCGAGACCTGTATCGATTGGTATTGGCTATAAGGTACTCACAAGTACCGCAGGGCTGGATATGGTCCACCAGTATCGGAGCCTGGGGATGAGGGGATTGGCACAGACTCGACGACCAGGTCCTAGGATGTTACATACATGTAGATCACGGCTGATGAAACGCGATAAAGCTCAACGCGGCTGTTCACATCATGTAACGAACGCGTGGAGCACCAATCCACCGCCGTCGAGAGCCCCTGACTGGCCTGCAACGTCGGGCAGGCGGCGGGCGGTGGGAGATCGTATTGCGGCAATTGCGGACTTCACTTCGGGTGACATTTCCAAGTCCGAACGCGCTTGCACGTGGGCTATCGTCGTCACACAGAGTTGGTCTTTGTTACCTAGGCATGGCGGTCGCGCTGTTGCATGTGTCCTATTACGTCGGGTAGCTTTTGCTTTCGAGCATGCAGCCCGGTTGTACTTGCCCAGCAGCGTTGCCCTTGAACGCCTCGCCGCTGCAGCGCCGGTGGGTTTGCAACTTTCTGATCTCATGGCGTCGACCGTAGCGAATCATACCTTATGAGGTAGTCACCGGGCTGGTGAGATCGCAAAGTCTGTGCGAAAAACTGGGGAACCCACGCCCTCGGCGAGACAACCGGACGGTATGGATTTCATGATAGGTTCACATCATCTAGCGTGCTGTGACCTTCGCCAACGACACCGCGGCCGCGTACGCTCAAGGTGCTTTTTCGCACAGGTCTTCAATCACTTACCGGGCGAACACGCACCAGACACTTTGGGGCGGCCGCTCTGATCCTAACCCCGTGACCAGCTGCCGCCCACTATTCCTCCGCTGCACTGCCGAGTCTGACGCAGTCTGGCCCTCGAGTCGCCGACCACATGTTCGGCTCCCAGTCCGGGCCGGCCTTGCTTCCATGCACACCGCAGCTCAGAGGAGAGGTAGTCACCACGAGAAAGCTAAAGCACCTTCCTGCTTCAGCCATGCCGTGGCTCTACGCGCACGCGCCTCGTCTTGCCTCACCTCAGCGGCTTCGACCTGAGGCGTCCCTGTAGCGGCATGCTCACCGTTGTCTAGCAGGTTGTTGGCAAGGGCGATTTTATCTGATCGTTTTACCACGGGGACGCAGTATAATCAATCAGTGGTGAAGCCGCGTAATCGTTTTTATTCTACTCCGCTTGTGCGGTGCGGTTGGTGAACTCGGTACTCTTCATATACCTTTGAGTTGCATGGCTGGAGTGCGATGGGATTGGCTTTGACTTAGCTACCGTCCCTTCGCTACTGCACGACAAAACATGCCACGCCGACAAGCTGAATGCCAGTAACACCCAGTCGACTGATTTGAGCGACTAAGCTGCAGCAGTGACATCTGAGGGGAAGGTAAGGGTTCCAAATACTTTACAGAAGAAGGAGGTAGCGACTGTCAGCCGAACCTTTCGATACGAGGGTGCTCGTTGGCCAGCATGAGTGAGACGCAATCGCAGGTGGGTCCATGCTCACCACGTTAACCCAGGGGCCGAGTTGGCCTGTCCACTTTCGACTCCCAGACTCTGACTTGTGTATGTACAGAAGAGCTCCAACCTTGCACGGATTCGCGACAATCAACGTCGATCTCGCGCGCGACGTAAGGAGTACTTGCAAGAACTCGAGACCAAATACCGAGAATGCGAGCAAGCTGGCGTTGCTGCATCTGCAGAGATCCAAGCCGCGGCACGACGAGTCGTTGATGAGAACAAACGTCTACGTCAATTACTACGAAAACATGGCCTCACGGATGCTGAGATCGGCAACTTCGGCGGCGAAGACACGTCGTCGGCGCTTGATAGCATGCTAGATGCACGACGGAGTTGTAATGCTGTCTGCAAGTCCGAGAACAGTCGAGGCGTAGACATCGACCGCACCAGTGACAGTGTCAGCACATCAGATTCCCCTCGGCCGGTGCCTTCACCACTGCCAGCCTTTGCCTCGCCGCCGCAGCAGCAGCTGCAACCACGACTCCCACAGCTCTCACAGCTCCAACAGCACCAGCAGCTGATATACGGACAGCAACACCACCTCACGCCTCAGCCGCCCTACCCACAGGTAATTGGCCACCACGGTCACCAACCGACGTGGCCGCCAGAGCTGTACGCCCATGCGTCGCGCACTGCACAGCTAGGAGTCGACTACACGCAGTACCCTCCTCCCCCCAGCACGACAGCGACGAGCCTACCGCACCATCAGCTCCCCGATCCCTACAATCATCACCTCCAGAACACGCCCTACAGCCAACAATCATACCAGATGTCTCCATATCCTGTCGGCGTGCAGACGCTGCCACAAGATCACACGCTCTCCTGGCTGCAGAACTACCCCACGGCCGAGTTCCTCAAAGGCGTGCCGCACCCTCACTTACAGCCTACCCCGTCGAGTCACTCTGGTTCACACGCAAGCACGCCTGCTTCGGCCGCTGTGAACCAGGGTCTGAGGACGATTAAGCCAGAGGAGAGGTTCGGGCTGAGTGAAGGGATGGGCTGCCGAGCGTGTGTAGAAGGTAGTGAAGGATGTCAGGATTGTCGGGACGTCTGGGGTGGACGAGGAACGTTTGGTGGTGATGGTGGTCCTGGGAGTTGAAGATCTCGCGCTGATTTCCGACGATGGCTTCTCCTGAGTACCCAGCCTGCCTTTACACGCAATCGCTCGCGTCGATTAAAAACGGGTAGGAACTCCGATAGGTACGATCGACGTGGAGGAAAGTCAATTTCGAATCACTGTGGCGAGGTCTGAATGCTGGACCACGCCGTTATTGAGTTGCGGTTGTATTCGCTGAACGAACCCCGGCCAGTCGTTCCCTAGGACATCAACAAGACAAGGCTACAAGCAGAAATCACAGCAGCTTCAACACCGACTCTCGCCTCGATATGCATCGCAACAACGACTCCCAATGCGGCCGGACGTAACTGAAGATGTCGCAATCCTAGGCCACAGGAGGCATACCTCTACAGATAAACCTTGGAACCAGCTGCATCGGCCGAGTCCAAATACGCGAGGATTGATATACTGGACAGCGACATAGATCCGAGTGAGCAAAGAATACGATGCTTGCTCCAAGTGACACGACAGATCTAAAAGGACAGCAACGATGAATGACGGTAGAGCGTGGGCAGAAGAGAGATCATTACACTTCACGTTCAGGCCCAAAAGGCATACAGTCTGCATCGCCACTGCGCGATTAGAGTCAGCTCCAAGCGCCCGTCGCCGGCCTCGAAAGCAGATGGCAGTGGGTCCAGCTGAATATAGAGAGAAAGGCATAAAGGAAGCACGGTACAGATACAAATAATGAAAACAACAGTAAAATCGCAACACATGAAACGAAGTACTGCATCTCTTACAGCGGTTATTTGACAAGATACTGGCACAGCCATTCCCCATGCGTCCCCATACCCAAGATCTCTTGAGCCTATATTCGACGGGCATTCGTACGTTCGTGCCACTTCAACGAGTTGGTACTGGGGCAGGAAAGTAAGCAGCTAGCTTTGATTCGGATTACATAACCGCCTAAACCACTCGACCCTGGTATCTTTCGCGAGCTACTCCTGACTCCGTATACGTTGAACAGTCGAATAGTCCCATTTTCCCTGACAACTCCCTGATTGACTGCTGCGTCGACTCCCAGCTGGCATTGGTCGTACAAGGTACGACGATCCGCTCAACCAGCAACACCTTCCGGTGCCGGGTAGAAGAATGCAGCAGTGGCGATGATGATGTACGTGATTTGCAACATCACGCCCTCGAGCCAGTGCGACTTGCCGTCCTGCAGACAATGTTAGCAACATGCGAGACACTTCCTCTAAGAGCAGAGAGACTTACCTGGATCAGATAGTTGACCAGAATAATCGCAATAAACAAGACGGCAACCTGGAACCCATCAAAGTCCAGCGTCATAACCTTCGGGTGCCCGAGTCCGATCCATCCGATGACCACCATCAAGGGCAAGACCAGAAGTGCGATCTGCAAGCTTGATCCGACGGCGACACCAATAGCGAGATCCATCTTGTCTTTGATGGCCACAGTGACAGCAGTAGCGTGCTCAGCAGCATTACCGACGATCGGAAGCAGGATCAAGCCAACGAACTCCTCCGAAATTCCGCCACCTTTCGTGATGGCGTCAATAGAGCTGACCATGTACTCAGCGCAGAGGGCGACAAGGACCGTGGAGCCAGCGAGCGTGACCAAAGCGCCGAGACGAGTGAGTTTCGGCGTCTCCTCTTCCTCCTCATCTTCCTCTCGCTTCTGCACGTGCTGTCCCTGGTTCACCTGGCCGCCTGTCGAAGCCGCGGCGCTGGCGCCCATAGTCGCCATGCCACGCAGAGCGTCACCAGAATCCTTCTTCTTGGAAGATTTGGGCACCTTTTGCGAGGGCTCGTTGTACATGTCAATGTGCGTGGAGAGCTGGAAGAACAAGTAGCAACCGTACGTGATCAGGAGCAAAATCGCAGTCCCGCGGGAGGTAGGCGCAACACCCGTATCGTCCAAGGCGAAAATGCGGAAAGCCGTAGGGATGATCAACGCGCCTACGGCGAGCGAGAGTAGTGAGGCGGCGGTCTGCGCGACAGTTATGTTGAAAAATTGTTCGCGGCGTTTGAGTCCGCCGAAGAAGAAGCACATTCCCATCACGAGCAGCAAGTTGGACAACATGGAGCCGATGAGCGAGGTCTGGACGATGAGGATCTTGCCTTGGGCCAGGGCGATGATTGAGACGATCAGCTCGACTGCGTTACCGAAGCTGGCGTTCAGCAGGCCGCCGAGTGTTTCGCCGACATACATGGCCAGTTCCTCGGTTGCGTATGAGAGCATAGCTGCTAGCGGGATGATGGCGATAAAGTTCACGACGCTGCGATTGTCAGCAATCATCAATTACGCCGTTTCGAGATCAGATACTTACAACACCGCAATCTTGTTGACATGCGCATACTCGAGTGCAATGCCAACTGGCACAGCAATGAGCAGGATGTTGATATATGATCCGAAGACAGCCTTGGCCTGCGACATGATCGAGAGCTTTGGGTGGTTCTTCTTGTAAGACTCCGATCTCTCCACCGGCTCGCCGCCCTCCTCTTCCTTCTTCTTCGTAAACGGAATGTGGAACTTTCTTGATTTCCTCTTCTTCGCTCCCTCTGAGCCGCCCACAGACTGTTCCACGACTCCATTTGGTGGAGACCGCGTCTCTGTCGGAGCGACAGTGGACCCGCTAATGCCACTCGCTTTCTCCTCCTTCTCCAGTGAATTCGGGCCCTGGAATTCGCTCTCCTCGAACGAGCTTCTCTGTGGCTGCGCGTTGGAACTCGAGGCAGGGTAGGTTCCGGCATGCTTTGGCCCACTGAAGCCTTCTTTCTCAGCGTTGTAACCTGACCGTCGCTTGGCCTCTATTGGCGACACGGCGTCGTTCTCCGTTGCAGTGTGCTCCAGCACTCCGCCATCGCGGGAATTGCTCTCGAGATCTCGCGTCCTGCGCGGCGCGTTGCCGCGGCCGAAGGGGTTATATGTTGTATTATCTCCATCGTTATTGTGGTACCACGCTTGCCGTCTTGCGGCGCGTTTGATAGTGTCTAAATTATATGTCATTAGCACGCCATTGGTGTTGCTAGATATTACACCTGATGTGCTGCGATTTCGGAAATCGTATTGCAGTATTGCCACATCTACAGTTGATGACAGGGAGACTCACGCATGTTGCAGTGTAGCTGTGCGACCTCGGGTCGTCAGCCGCCGTGCAGCTTTGAAGTGCCTGATGATGCCTCGACTATCTGCACTTCACTCCTGCGGGCCTCGATCGCGGGATTGCGATGGGATGCCGTGGGTGCTGACAGGTTGCCTTGTTATTGTGGCGTCGATGCGCACTTTCAATTGGTGATGTCGTGGAGGCGCAGTGCGAATTGGCGCGTAAGAAGCGCCGCTGCAGGAAGGTATGTCAGATGTAGCGGCCGCCGTGATTATTATTGCGAAGGAGTGAATGAAGTGACGATGTAAGACGGGGAAGGTGGAAGACTTGGCTACCTACAGATTGATTGAAGCGAGTAAGGGCGGGCCAGAGCAATGTCGGCCAAAGTGTGTGCTGATTTGTGTGGCTGAGCGCCGTTTGATGTCCCGTCGATCTCGGTAGCGTCGATGTGCCCTGATCGCAGCGTGGCGTTGCCTTTCTCCTTTCAATATCCTAAGCTTGTAGATTGAGAATGAGTACGTGAGATGTACACCGGTCAACGGTGTTACGATGGACAGAGTACTCAAGCGCACGCAAGACTTCTGCTAGAGTTCGCTCACCATCATCCCCAAAGCTTGCTCGCAACGAATACGCAACGCGAATTCAAAACACGCTAAGTTAAGCATGCTCCTCAAGGCTGGGCGCGGTAATCGTGGCGCCGGCGAAACCCCATCATTGGAAGCGCGAATCTCTCTCCCGCCTTGCATTTCCCACTTTTCTAGGGTTGTAGCCAGTCAGCCGTCATCGTGCAGCTCTTGGAGCCATCATGGCCAAGCTGACAACATCCTATGCGTTGTCCAGGGCAGCGGGTTGTTGAACTGTGAATGGCGGATACTTCATTCGCAGATGAGGCGTCTTCAGACCGCATGCAAACAGGTAGGTATATTCAAGGAGAGACGCAAGATGCAAGCGTCCGGCCATAGCCTGTCCAGACAAACGCAGTGTACCACCAGACGACGTCGTGGAGAAGCTCCGTCGCCAGCAACTTGGCCCAACTTGGCGTCCACCAAGGCGAATCTTCGACGAGCAGCGCGTTTCTTGGTCAAGCTTCTATCTCTCGACTATGATGGAGAATTCACGACGGCAACGAATAGAATGTGCAGTTCGCGCAAAGAGCTGTCGCCAGATGTAGCATCTAGGACCTCCCAGATAGCGACAGATTCTGACAGCACGCTCGTCAAAAACACGTGGACTGTGACGATGTAGGTATCGAAGAAGATCTCGCATCTCATACGTAACCCCAAAGCTCCGGGTCGAGACTAAAGTCCATCCACTCCGTCTCCGCCACATCCTTCAGCTCGACTGGTATATCTCCAGTGACACCGCAATCCTGTTCAGTCAAGTCGAGCACGGAGTCGACCCTCTTCCTTTTCATGCCACAGCCAACAGATCCCTCTGCAGCCGCACTCTCTATCTGCGCTGCCAGCTCACCTCGCGGTCGTGCGGCGGCAGCAAGTGGACAATGTAAATTGAGCCCATAGTTACAATATGAGCAGCTCATCGGTATGATCAAAGTGGAGTCGCCATGTACGATCGTCCAACATGTACCAGTTGACGCTGCGTAGGAGCAGACTTTGATGGGCATAAGCTCGCCATGTCCGCAAGAGCACCAGATAAGTTCTTGTGTGCACATTCGTCTTTCTCCAATCTCGTCTGCTAGTTTGCTATCAGCTTTGCTTCATTTGATGAGAGGTCAGAGGAAAGTCCAGGCTTACCAAATGCGCGTGGCAATAACCCCTGTCACGGAAAGCTGCTTGCGTGCCGCAGCCATGGGGGCTACAGCTGGTATTTGGCTTGTGAGAGGCAAACCTGCTCGTCGGGACTGATGCCGCGGTCGCTCTAGATCCGTCGGGTGTACAGATCAGACCGCGGTGCCACCTTGCTACCATGTGAGTGGTGCTAGCCGATTGCTGAGAGAGTGATGAGTCTGAGGGCACTTCAGCTGACTCTAGCAATCGGCTTCCACTCATCGCTCTGCACGATCGCGAAATTACGAGCCTTTGTGAGCGTATACAGCATTCGAAGGTACGGCACAGCGACATTCTGCTTCTCTGCCAGTCGCACGGTGTAGCCCAAGATGGCTTCCACTTCTACAGGCCGATTCTGTCGGACATCTACCAGCATGGAGGGCTCCTTGCCGTTCACTCGCTGCTCGTGGCGAAGCATGTGACGATCGATCGTAGCCTTGTCGACGCCATGGTAGCCGTAAGCTGCTGCGACGGCGCCGACTTCACGCATCACGTCTTTGGCCACCTCGAGCGCACCGGGCGATGAGCGCAAGAAGTTGGCATCGTCACATAATGAAAGGGCGGTGATCGGGTTCAAGGACGCGTTGACGGAGAGCTTCTCCCATCGCTGGGCTTGCACATCATCGTAAGCGATGCATGTGCCGCCGCCTTTAGCAAAGAGTTCAGCCAGCTTGGTGACAGCGTCTTCAGCAGCAGAGCCCGCAAGCGATGGGTAGCTGCCTATCTCGAACCGTTCAAGTGGAGTGCCGTGTTCTACAACGCCTGGCTCGACTTGCGTTGTTGGCAGGTAGACGACCCCAGAGATCATCGTATTGGAAGGGTAAGCCGCGGCGTACTCAGCTTCAATACCAATGCCGTTTTGAGCCAGCACTACGGCGGTCCCTCCAGTCACAGCATCTCTGATCAGCTCCGACGTCCCTGGGAATGCCTTCGAGCAGACCAGTATGTAGTCGAAGGGTCCGTACTGCGCTGCTTCCTTTGGTGATCGTGCAGCATGTGGCCGAGCTGTGACTGTGCCCCATTTAGCTGAGCGGATGGTGACGCCGTTGGCTTTGACTTGTTCGTAGTTTGAGCGGCAGACAGCGGTGACTTCCACGCCGCCCTGTTGTAGAATGTAGCCGTATATGCAGCTAAGGGTGGTGTTAGTAGAATCCCGTTGTGTAAGTCGGGATGAGCATGTTACCCGACGCCACCCAGACCGAATATCAGCGCACGGGTCATTATGTTGATTTATCGGGACGTGAGCGTCAACCGATCGTCCAAATTGTCCAATGGAACCTACTTGCACAACTATGAATATGCCCGAGCCATTGACGATTTTGGTGTTCATAGCGTGAACCAGAACCCCCACGCTGCCAAGCAGTGGTCGTCTTCCTGCTTTCCTCGACGTCACCTGCTTTGTCCGCTATCCATCATAAAACAGTGTGTCCCATATGTTCTCTCCAGCTATCAGGCAATGCGCCTTCGGGCCCAAAGCATCTGAGTCCCTGAAGTGATCACGGAATCAGGCGTGCGATCCTTCTGCGGCCCACAAAGTGTGAGCGCGAGCGCAGCACAAGTGGCAGGCGGCACCGGACTCGGCGTTAACATAACTCCTCCGTCGTCTATAAGATGTAGGTGAGACTTCTGGGTCCTGCTTCTCGCTACTCTCCTCTGTTCACCAGTCACATCCGATCATCCTTCTCAACATGTCCGTCAAGGAGATTATCCTCATAACGGGAGCGAACACGGGAATAGGCTACGAAGTCGTCAAGGCTCTGTACAACTCCAGCGTGAGCTCCGACATCCTCGTGGGCAGCCGCAAGCTTGAGAATGCCGAGAAGGCTATCGCTGAGCTTCAGAAAGAGGGCTCGAAGGGAGACTCAGGTCTCACACCATTGGTCATCGACATCTCTTCGGATGACTCCATTCGAAAGGCAGTCGAACAGGTCTCCAAGTCCCATGGCAGGATCGATGCTTTGATCAACAATGCCGGGAGTAGCTTCGATGGCAAAGGGCAGTCTGGCGAGATGACGCTCCGCGAGGCATTTAACGCTTCTCGGGATGTGAACGTCTCGGGCACTCATGTTCTGGTCAGTACATGTAGCAAATTGTCCTTTAGGGACCGAGTACTGATTGGCTAGACCCACGAGGCAATCCCGCTGCTGCTCAAGTCCTCCAACCCACGTCTCCTTTTCGTCACAAGCGGCACCTCCGCCCTGTCGGAAACTGAACGCTTCGACTACCCTCCTCTGGCACGTCTGAATGCCTCTCCAGAAGCCGGGTGGCCCAAGCCCAATACAGGGAACCCCGTGATTAGCTACCGGAGCTCCAAGACGGGCCTCAACATGCTCATGCGGGAGTGGGCGAAGACGCTCAAGAATGATGGCGTGAAAGTATGGGCGATCAGCCCGGGTTTCTTGGCGACTGGACTGGGTGGTGTGGGGGCCGAGCAGCTGAAGAAAGTGCGTTTGTATGTATGGCCGAGTGATTTGCTGACGCTGACACGAAGCAGATGGGTGCTCGGGATCCATCTGAAGGTGGCCAGTTCATTAAAGATGTTATTGAGGGGAAGAGAGACGAAGATCAGGGTAAGGTGATCCGAGCGACGATGGTGCAGCCGTGGTAGAGTAAGTATCACGTCACTGGGCCTGTAGGTACTGATCGCAACCTACAATCTGGGAGATCCGACCGCCTATCCGTAGGTTCGGGCAAGTACGATCAGCAATGTAAGTGAAGAGTTGTTGTCCCTCCGAGTGGCTACACCGGCTACCCCCGTCCTTTCACATAACCTGTCATTCACTTGCAAATCTGGTGGCGTAGGAAGGTGTGTTCGGAGAAGCATCGGAGCAGACTCTTGATTCATTGATGGCGCTGAAGTGAAGCTTGACTTTGGTCAGTGAGATGGAAGAAGAGAGCTTGCGCATCCACATGTCTGGCCCCGGAAGACTGGCATGTCATATGCCATGCTTCGAATGTCACTGTAGACGAGCGGTGGAAGTCCCGTGCTTTGTCGCTCACCATTCTCTACTCTACCACTTCACCTCCCAACCTGTCACTACTTTGCCAGCTATACTGCATAGATATACAACATGGACTTCATAGAGAAGCAGACCGGGCAGCGACCGCGCCATCGACTTACCGGACTGTTCACACACTGTACGGAGGATCAAAGGGTGAGCGGTCAAGAGACGGATACTTCGGAACACGTACCTGACGCTCTTCGCAAACCTCTTAAGCGTAGACTCAGCGTGGAAGAGTCAACGGGAGAGGATTGGCAATTCAGCAAACGTGCCAGGACAGAAGCCAGAGAATGTGTGGTGTGCATGGAAAATTTCTCGGAGCGCGACTATCCCAAGTTACCACACGGCTCCGCTCATTCGCATGAGTCCGAGGTCTGCTACAAATGCTGGGGTAGCCACATCAAGTCAGAGATGAATAGCAAGGGCCCGAAGAGCATTGGCTGTCCACAGTGCAGCAAAGCTATGGATGCTGACGAGCTCCGCAAGGTGGTCAGCAAAAGGTCATATTCCATGTAGGCCAGCCAGAGTACTCCAGACTTCGAATCAGAACTACTGACAACGAGCCAGATACCTCGACAGATCCGCGGCTACTTACCTAGCCAGCGAGGAAGACTTCTTCTCGTGCACAGCCGCCGATTGTCAATTCGGCGGCTTCATTCAGTCGTCCATAAAGCTCAAAGGAGACCGGGAGAGCCAGGAAGAGCGATCTTTGGCCAAAGTCAGAGAGATCAGCAAGCCTTGCCCAAGTTGCAAGACAAATTTCGACAAGTATACAGGCTGTGATCATGTCACTTGTAAGTTGAGCCCATGGAAACATACCCAAAGGCGACAGACGGACATCTCGACTCAAGGTCCGATCTGCAGGACACAGTAGTGCTGGGCGTGCTCGGCTCTGTATGGTGGCAACGAGGGCATTCATCGGGTGGGCAATTTAGCTCACCATGCCGAGTGTCGCTATCACATCAACCGCTTGCCAGTACCCTTGGCCAAGGCTGAGCCAGATGTGGCCGGCCTTGGCGGTCCCTTCGACGGTCCGCCTCTGGTCCTCAATGAAGAGTTCGCTATCGATTGGGACCTGCTCGCTGCTGCGAATGCAGAACTCGGTCGTGATTGAGAGGCACCTTGGTCATCGAGATACGACTGCTCGAGCGAGGGCAGCTTCGAAGTATGTCGGCAAGGAGACCTAGTTCTACACGTACGACTCTGGCATGGCTGATAATTCTCTGGAGGCGTCCTACGCAGTGGGAGTCGGAGGGACCCTTACAAGAGGGTGAAGCGAGCTTGCATGATCGAGGCTCATCCTCATGACACAGACAAATGATACCAGGCTATGCGATACCTAAGTGAATGGAGTGACCGAGGTATAGAAAGTGATCGAAACGCTCGAGTTCTGTCCTAGCTGTGTCGAAACATGTCTTAGCTGATTTCACCTTGTGAGTTCCTGGGTCATCGGAGCATTAGCATGGGGTACAGTCATGAGTCACGGGTCAGGTGAAATCACAGCCCTGCCACAGAGAAGTGAAGTGATTGAGGTGATGCATGTAGGTACACGTAGAGCATGAAGCTGGAACTCTTCACCACGGCTGTACTGCATAAATGATCGCTTCTGGCCCATATCCACCATCACGTTCATGGGATCATATCTGTCAAGAGCAAGGGTCGTTGAAGAGATCTATCGCCAGTCGTCAGAAGCCATGAGCTCGCCAGGCGATATGGACCAGCAGTCTGTGCAGGTGATCGAAGAACCTACGACATGACGAACGCCACCACCCACTGTCAAGCGCAAGCGCACTCGCAATGCGGACTCTCAAGCACCGGTGCAGTCTCGCAAACGGAGCAGAATCGGCACCAAGGAGTGCATAGTTTGCACCGACGAGACCTTCAAGACCCGCTTCCCTAAGCTCCAACACGCCGACGCTGACCAGCAGACCTCCGACGTTTGCTTCAAGTGCTGGGAAGTGCAACTGAATGGCCAAGTCGCAACCAAAGGGTTTGACAGTATCAGATGCCTGCAGTGCACGCACTCGCTTGATGCTGAGGAGGTTCGCAAGCTGGCCAAGGGCAACACCTTCGTGGCGTAAATGCCATAGTTCACTTAGTGATGAGATGAACGCTGACCCAGCTCCAGGTATCTCGATGAAGCAACATCCAGCTTCCTCACAACGGAAGAGGAGTTCTTCTCCTGCATTAGTGCAGCCTGCTCGTCTGGTGTATACATCGGTAAAGACGATGGTAATATATTTCGTTGTCCTGACTGCTACACTCGCAGCTGCACTTCTTGCAAGGCTCCCTTCCATGAGGAGAAGACGTGTGAAGAGCACCAAAACGCCTTACGAGTGGCAGTAGATCACGCAGAACTCAATAGGGAATCCGCAGCCCTGGTCAAGAAGATCAGCAAACCGTGCCCTAAATGCGGCATCAGTGTGCAGAAAGCCGGTGGGTGTGATCACATGACCTGTGAGTGAACATAGATCAATTTCAGATTCAATGAATGCTGACCTGTTGTGCCAGGCATGAAATGCAGGCATGAGTTCTGCTGGTAAGAGCCATTCTGTAGCATTGACTCTGGATCTTACTGACGGAATGACTAGGCCATGCAGCGCGGCATATAGAGGCATGATAGGCATCTGGGCGAGGGGCAACACAGCGCATCGAGATGATCGCAAATACCGCCCAAGAAGGCTGCCGAAGGCTCCGGCGGTGGTTCGCAGAGGCTGAACGAAAAGCGCACACGCAGCATATAGCGGGTATGAAGCGTGGTTCGGGACCATGCCAGGATGGAGGGAAGGAACGAAGGTCTTGGCAACGAACAACACCATACAATCAGCTCGCTCAAAAAGCCAGGGTATCTGTGAGCCCTCATTACAAATACAGTGTATGCAGCAGTACTGAACCTGCGCTCTCATCATCATCATCAAAATCCCACATCGCGCCTACACGTGCTCACAACGCCAGCCCAGTCCCATCACCCGTCCAGCGGTACAGTGCTAGCACCTCTCTTCTCCGTAGTTGTTGCTCGCCGAAGTCTTCGATGATCCTGCCTCTCACTTGGGAGAGGGCAGATCGCATGACTTTTCGGAAGTTTCTCTGTTACGAAAGTCAGTATATTTGTGTGGGGTCTACCTTCGTTCCGGGGAAGCGCTCACCTGATACTCGGTATTCAGTGTAACGACACAAGCCTCATGTGCCCTCACAATAGTTTCACAGGCCTTGACCACACTCGGACTCGCCTCACCCTGCAACTTATCCGCGATGAGTAGCAACAAGAAACTTCCTTGAAGGAGGTAGATGCCAAAGAAGAATGGCATGAAGCTCAAATCCGGATCGTACTCAAGAATCTCGTTGATCGCTTCGGCGGCCGAGACAGCATGCGAGGTGGCCGATATGAAGGACTGCGAAGAGATCCAGAGATCGTTGTCGTCCAGCAAAGCGATAGGGTCCCACTTGCCGTTGAGTAAGATGTGCAGTGTGTGCATCAAGTGCGTGCCGTAAGCAACAACGACCTTGGACTGGAGAATCGATTGTGTCATGCGTTGGGCAGATTGATGGCTGCCTACAGACTTTACCGATGGCGTGTTAGCATCGTGCTCTTCAGTCGGCTTCTTCGGCTCAGGCGGTGCAGCAGTGGTGAAGCGTGCTTCGAATTCCTTAAGACTTCGGCCGTAGGCCTCAAGCTGCTGGCTGATCTCGGCAGCGTGGTCGTCCCAGTCGCTAGGGTTGCGGAACCTCAAGCCGAAACGAGGGTGGTTCCGGGCATGATTCAAGTCGACGATCTCGCCCATGATCGTCATGAGTGGCAGGAAGTGGCCAAAGATGCTATGCCCAGTGCACTCGAAACTCGGTCCTCGTCTTCGGAAGAAGCTGATCTCGGCGAAGTTCTCAGGTGGATAGTACTCTCCGGCTTGCCAGATCGCGTCGTTCTCGGGTTGGAGCAGGCCATCGCATTCGACGTCCAGTAGGAACAGAGGTCGATTGTAGCAAAGCGCAAGGTGTCGGTCCACCGTATATAGGAGCCACCATATCCGCCTCCGCTCTTCTCGTTCCTCTTCTGAAATTACGCCTGGTGGGCTGTTGGCGCCTGGCGGTGCGCCGTTGATCGGTCGGTGCTCATTCATCCTCATACCTTCATGCTCGCCATTGTGCTCCCCGCTTCCGTCGGCACCATCTTGCTGGGCTTGAGGCTCTGGACTAGGCGGTAACTCACGACCCAGCTTCAGCTCTCTAGCCAATGTCCATGCTGCGTTCCACCATCGGAGACTGGCTGCTTTGTATTCGCTCGCTGACACCACTGTCGCAAGATGTATGTATGTCGCAACATCGTCCAGTCCGCCTGTAGCACCTGGCGAACCTCCTTCCATCTCTTGTACTTGCGTGGGAAGTCCGACGCCGAATCCGCCGAGTGCGACACCGTTGATGACTGTATTGGCGCCGTACGCCGACGGCGAGTCCGACGACCGATGGATCAGAGGCTTCAGCAGACCGACTGTGAGCTCGAGCAGCTTCTGGCAGATCTTACCACGAGCAGACGGAGGGGAGGTGAGGAAAGCTGACTCGCTGGTTTGCGCTGCGACCCACAGCATGCTGGCAAGGAGCGCCGGACTGCATTGTCGTGGGTTCGTGACTCGCAGGAATGAGCGTTTGCGGAAGATGTAGCCGAGTATGTATGGCGACTGCGGCTGCATGAAGGCCGAGGATGTGCTGGTGAAGTAAAGCTCGAGAAGATCGCATGCGAGGGTAATCGGGATGATCGCAGCGATGTGTTGAAGTAGCGGTCGCAAAACAGGGTATCGAAGTGGCTGCTGCATTTGGCCCGCATGCAGATGGTTATACATGCCGTTTGAGGGCGATGGCAGAGAAAGCCAGCCCGGCGAGTTACCCACAGGCGACTGACCCATGAAGCCAGCCGACAGAGGAGACTCACCCATCCGGAAGTGACCATGTCCCATACCCTGCTGACTACCAGGTGATGGGACGCCGTATTGACTTTCTGGATAGCCTGGCATCTGTCCATTTTGCATCATCGAGTTCGGCATTGCAGTTGCTCCACTGTGCAGGATGTTCTGACCGTTCACTGTATTGCTAGCATGTAGCATACTTCGGTGGTAGTCATCGATGGTGCTGTACTCACCCATCGAGACAGACATGGTGCGCTCAGGCATGCCATTGTTTGGCAGTCTTGGAGTGGGTAAGGGCATACCGGGGGTTTGCGCGTTCATGGGCATGTGATTCGGTATTTGCCGTTCCATGCTCTGTATGTCAGGGATGTGGTGGCCATTCAGCGCGCCGTTGTGCTCCATGCTGGGCAACGGGTGCATCTCGCCAGGATGTCTTTGGCTACTCATGCTCTCAGTCCTGTTTGGTGGCAATCTTGGCGGCGGCAGATCAGCACTTGATCGCCGTCGCTTGATGCCTTGCTGTAGAGTCTCCTTTGTATCATTGCTCTGATCCTCGGAGGAGTTGTCTTGGAAGACTGAATTTGGACTGCCATCTTTGCCCTCGTCACCGTCGGTGCCACCATTGGCGGCTTGCTGTGCGGCAAGATCCTTACGTGATGCTTTGCCACGCTTCTTGCGTTCCCGCACATATTCACACGTTAGTCCGAATTCGACGCAATGAGCGCATGGCGTTTTGCCGTCGCACTTAGTTCGCAGCTGATTGCACTGATCACATGCTCGGCTTATGCGCCTCCGCACCGGCTGACCACTGCTGCCACTTCGACCCAGCTTCTTCTCCCCACCGTGGATGGACCCTCCAGTAGCACTTTCAGCGCCGTAGCTAAGACGATGCTTCATAGGGGGTCTAGCAGCATTGTTGAGGTTCTGTAGGCCTTGTTGTCCTTGCGGGTGTGGCAGCTGTTGCGGGTGGACACCATGCTGCATCTGGTACTGACTTCCGGCCTCGGCAAGCGTGTCCAGTCCAGTAGTGGCCATCATAGGCGTAGACATGTGTGCAGGATGCAGTACATGCTGCTGTTGCATCGCCATGGCCTGATACCCAAAGTGATCTGGGTATGGGTGGTGTAAGGTGGTAGTAGAGAGCATTTTCGCGGTCAAGACGGTTGTCGAATCCTCGCTAAGGGCGCCTAAGGTTTTAGCGCATTGCGATGCGGGCGTTCGAATCGTAAATGCCGATCACCTCTCCCACTCGATGATGTGAGCGATAAGCCACATACACCACAAATATGAGTTGTTCTGCTGGGAAGACGTGCAGGTTCGCTGTGCTGCAAATGCTATGGCAAGGCGGGAGGTGTTGGAGACTGTGCGAGATCCGGCAGCGGCGATCCATCAATATCTTGCTCTAGAGACAGAAACGCCATCGTCAGGCAGGGTGGCCGATGCTCATCCCCATAGCGCCAATAATCAAATCTGGGGTGCATGTGCGAAAGGACCGGACCAGGGTTCTCTGGCACACACAGACCACGAGACGTGAAGAGGCTCGCTGGCCCTGACTACTATTGACAGGCCCCTCCTGCGTGACCAGGCAGAGCTGGCGAGACTCGAATGATCTCAGTCTCTCTCAGCCTTTCCTCATCGTGGGCTATGGTCAGGTTGTGCTGCTCCATGATGATTGCGCGTGCCGAATTAGCCCTCGAGAGTACCGCTACTTTCCCTCCTCAACGATAAAGGTAAATAGACACACCGACTGCAGTTGATGACAAGCTCCCGCAACGGTCAGACCTCGACTCGACGCACAATTATGCCACGCGCTTGCTGCATCAAGGTGAGATCGTCCACGAGCTCGCTGCAGACTGCCGTGAACATGCGTGTGAACATGCGTGTGAACATGCGTGTGCCTGCCACGACTTCTGCTCTCCATGCACGTCCAACGGTCCCACAATGTGATGTCCTGACCGGTGGCGTACTACGAGGCATCGCGGCTCCGCAACAGCCCCATACCGCCATGCGTGGCAAGCAAGGTTCATGCGGAGCCAAAGTCATGTGGTCTTGCTCCGCGAAGGTCTTGCCAGCCAGTCATGGAGCCAGCACATGCAAGGGCAGACCTGACATCTTCGATACGTTGCTGACCGCCGAGAGTAGGCAGCATGAATTTCGTGTTCGCGGTGCGAAGATCCGTTCCTGACAAGTCATAACGGGCAACGCTCCTGCACGTCACCACCTTCGCTTGCTGTCATCATGCATGCTCCTGGTCAGAAGAGATGACCTTGTGAGGCTCCGGATGAAGGGAGATCGTTTCTATTCAGGCACGGGCCGAAGTTCCACTTTGGTGGCCAGGGTGTAGCCCTGTGAGTGGTCGCATGAACGGACCGGACTATGCAGGTGGTTGTCGGTCTACACCACCTTGAGGCAGGAGAAGAGTTTTCACTAGATGTCACGGAGAGAAACGCTGAAGACGGCAATTGTGTGTGGCGTCAGCATGTCGGTAGTAGGCACATGAGGTTGACAGACTTCGAGAAGTCTCGACGCGATGTGGCAGGTGCCGGCAGTCGATCTCGGACGTGCCTCCCTCTGCTCTGTTCAGCTCTCACCATCATCGAGCCACTCGTGTTTGACCAGCTGATCCTGAAAGGATCGAGCACTTCATCTCCGCCTGATCAGCTGACAAAGTCATGATCACTGCTCGATCGGATCGCACATTGCAGGCCTACCATCTCGCTTCCACGAAACTGGTATTGATTGCAGGGTCTATGTGCATACTGTAGTCAAGTCGTTCGATCACCTACAAGGCTACAACAGGGCTGGCAAGCTGGCCACGCGCTAGAACATGTAGGTGCCTGCTTCGTAATGTCACGATGTGCGAGATGAGAATCGGGCGTGTGACAAGGGCAGCCCCTCTACCCTCGTCATGTCTTATTTCCCCACTACTATCGACACGTCGATCTTGGGGTTTCAGATCGGAGCCGCGTACAAGGCTTCGCTGCAACGTGTTGATGGAAAACGGCGGCGTTGCCAACACGCTTGCGCTCATCTTGTTCAAGACATGGCTGTCCCCCGTCAGCGAAACGGGAGCTGACTCGCACCTGAGTTCGGACCTGCATGCATTCGAGGCTTCAGGCGTGTCATCTCCTCGAGAGCTGCAGATACGTGATGAAAGGAGGACTCGATGTCTTGGGTGCCGAGCGGAAAGGTGGGTGCTTGAATCATGGTAGAGGGGGAGGATATCCACTACTGCGGCTCTCCGAGTGCGCCTCGGATTGTCTCGAACGTCTGGTCCCGTGATTGCCTTCGCTGACGTGGAAGATGATCATTTATCGTTTGACACGTGCAAAATACACCACAGAGCGCTGCGTCGCGGGGAGGTGATGGCTCGGCCGCTTGCAGCTACGTGACCGAGTTGAGAGGCCAGCTCATCGGGTCTGTATTACGATGAGGGGTCGAATAGTCCAATGCGAGGCCGGCGACAGCATCACACCGCCGTATGCTGTGGCTTGGGTCATACAGCATGAAGTCGCGCACGTGGCAGGGAAAGTTGAAGATCGGGTGCTGGTGTCCGGCACACAATGCCGTGCGTCGATGCTGTGCCCCGGCTGGAAACAACGCAATGTCTGCTTTCAAGAGAAAGTCAACATTTGATCGCGACTTTGGACAGAAGTCGACAATATGTGCCCGTCGCCTGCCATCGCCAGTTCCCAGCTTTGCCCGCGTTGTCCTCGCCGAGAAGCTCGATCGGTCCATAACATATAGTGGGCCTCCTCCTCACGCCAATGCATGTGTTCCACACCCCCTTCACGACGTTTGCACCGCGGAGACAGAGCTCTCCCCAGACTACGCACCCCACAAAGTATGTGACATTGACTCCGATACAAGGCTACGGATCGGACAGAACGGCAATACTGCTGCTGTCTCTCCGCAATACCCTCCGATCGCCTGTGGTGCTTTCTGTTGCACCGGACAGCAATCCGGGCAAAGCTCGGTTTCCGAGAGATCTCTCTCGCCCAAAATCTCGCGACACAAAGTAGCAGCAACCATGACCCCCAAACCAGCAATCAGGTCGTTCATTGCGCCAAACTTACTTCACTGTCCGGGTAGTCAGTGCTCTTGGCGTCCTCATGGTAGCTTGATTCGCTCACTCGTCAACCCTTCAAGCATCAGTCCCAACCGTCTCTTGGCTTCACTTCTCCCAAGCACTCCTCTTCTTACGATCGCCAGCACTGCGCCCACCCAACAGAGTAAGTTCGGAGCCCATACTACCGCGACGCTTGACCCTCTCCTTCTGCTTTTCCTTCTCTTCAGCAGGATACAGCACCCTATTCCTGAAACTCCCCAATTCCGACTTCAGGTTCTTGATCTTATCCCTACAATCTCATCAGTATAAATCCCTTCGTTCCATTCCACCAGCTCGACTCACCTATACTGCGTAGCCTTCCTGGCCAACCTCCTCTGATCCTCACTCAGCAAGTTCCTCCCACATAGCAAGCACGCCAGCCACTCCTCCGGTGACTTCTTCCTCAGACCCATCGCCATGCCTTCATTCCAGCATCCGACGCAGAACTGCTCTTTGCTCCCCTTGCAGCAAGCCGGATTGATGGCGAGCGCCTTCTGCGTGGACTTGCAGGCTTTGCAGGGACGCGGACCTGTACCGTCGGAAGCGTCTTCAGAGCTAGAGCTCCAGTAATGGTAAGATTTGTCCATGGGGTGTTCGTGACGCTTCGGCTTGGGCTGTTGAGACTGGAGTGATATGTCAGGGTTGATGGAGTGCGAGATGTCGTGGTGAGTGAGTATGTGCGCAGAGTTTGGGCGGCGACGGATGGGAATGCGACCATTCGGATTACACGTGCCAGGGCTGACTATTGATCCGCGAGTGAGGGCAGTGGTAGGCGAGAGACCCGCTCTGATTGCTGTGACTGAAGCGCTGCGTTGATGCGTACGCGTGGTCGGCGTTGGCGTGACGATCCTCAAAGATGAACGCTGCTCACTGTAGTGGTGCTCACAAAGCGTCTCCTCATTATCGGGCGATGAGATCGTGGGCCGACGCTGCTTTTGGTGAGTGATCTCTCTACCCTTCTCTGCACTGGCGCTTGATGGTATAGCTCCGTCGGTACTCAGCTCGGCAGCTAGTGGCGACACAGCGTCGTCACTTTCAGTGGCATGCTGAGAGTTGTAGCCACAAGGCGGCCGGGCCACCTCCAGCTCATCACTCTCATTCGGATTGAAGGAGAAGCGATCGCGGTTCATGTGAGTCGGCACAGTGACGGTGCGCCTGGCATCACTGCGGGCTCGATCGGCCACAGTATGAACTCTTGCAGGCGTGCCAGGAGGGAAGCGAGCATTCGGATGCTCGCTACCATCGGACATCGCACGACGCTGGATCTTGAGAGGCTTGGGGGTGACATTGTCCTCTGCCAAATTCTCCGGAATGCATGGTGATGAAATATTCCTGCTCGGCGTCGATGGCGGACGACGATGCGAGTGGCTTGGGAAGAGATCGTTAGAAGTGATCGGGTTCACGAGAGCTGGCGATCTCCCTGTGATGTTGCTGTACTGGCTTGCTGTGTGATTTTGCTGAGGTGTGGCGGGACTTCCCTGATAGGCCCTGGTACTGAGGTCGAAAGACACCGAGCGACTGGTGCTCACTCGCCTAGCACTGCCGATCGGGAATGGGATGTTGCGGTCGATACTGCGGACGCGAGCTGGATTGCGAGCAGGAATCTCTGGCGGCGACGGTGCTCGTTGCGAAGGTGGTGGCCCAGAAGGACTCACCACCTCACTGCCCTGCAACTCCGCCGGCTCAGTCGGGAAAATTGGTAATAGAATTGACTCCCAAGGAGCGATACTGTTGGTTCTCGTTAGCGATCCGCCTGCCTCCATCGAGTCGATATCAGTGCGTTCATCTTCCATATCGTAGCGAGGGGTGAAGAGTGTGTAGTCCATCGACACAGTGGTGGCGGCACTGCGGCGGTGTTGTCGTGGGAAGGTTTGCAAACGTCAAGGGATGAGTGAGGAGCAGTGAGCAAGCGAGCGGCGGAGATCTACCTACCTCCGTGTGTTGGGTGGCTCCTTCCTTGACAAGAGGGAGACTTGGAGCAAGCATGTGACTTTGAGCTGAGGGGTTGAAAGACTACATACCACCCCACTCAATGCAAAATGTTCTTACCCCCGTCTTACCGTTGGTAGCGTCGCTATCTGCTTTGTTGATGGTAAAGGAGGTCTCTTGTCCGCCGATCAAGAAGCCCTTCTTGACACCAGTGCCAAGTCTGCCGCCACCTACAATGTCCAAGAGGTCGAACTCTTGGTCCCAGTCCATACCATTGCAGAGGAAATGGCTGTGGAATCGTAGAGGATCGCCTGGGTAGGCCATGTACTGGCAGCCAAATCGCAGACCTGGAGCCATGAAGTACGACTTATCATGTAGGTGCTTGTACAGCGGATACGAGGGTGGTACCTCGGGGAGAGGCGGTACTTCGTCAGACCGTGGAGGAGTTGACTGTAGTAGCGGAGCTGAAGTTGTCGGTGTTTGAGGATACGGCGTGAGCATCAACGAACCAGCCGCAGACGACGCCCGAGACTCGCTGCGCCGTGGCCCTGGTGGTCTCGGATTCGTCACCGACTCAGCAGGCGCCGAGAAGAGACTCTCGTCCTCTTCGACAGTAGGCGTCACGGCACCAGATGCTTCGCCAGCAGGTGTGTTCGTGCCAGTGCCGCCTGAGCTCGTAGGTCGACTCCCGGTCTTCTTTCCCTTCTTTGCACGCTTTCCCGTCGGAGCCAGCATCTCCTCAGGAATATCATTCCAATCTCCCATCCCAAACTTCTTCTCCAGTGCCACCTTCTTCCGATCATCACCCCTCTTCGCTACGTCTCTCGCAGCAGCCAGTCCCTGCCTTCGCAGTGCGCTCTGGAACGCCTTCTTCTCCTCCGCGCTCAGGCCGTTGTCCATAAAGGCGTGCTTGTGCACTTTGACATCGTCCACGAGGTACGCAATGCCCTTCTCCACAAGCAGGCGAGCTTCCTCTGGCATGAGCTCGAGCGGAATGCCACTGAAAACATTCTGCTGGGGGGCTTGGGGCAGGGTCCCGATCAGGACACCAGTGATGTTGTACTTGGCGCGGATGTAGGAGACTACATTGACGTCGTAGAGGATGTATTTATGGGCAAGGGAGAAGATGGGGAACGGCTCAGAGATGGACACCTCTGCTTGCTGCCTCATGGCCGCCATTTCGCCCGACTGATCCTAGTGAGGCTGACTTGCTTGTTAGCTAGATTCTGACTGGTACGGGCGAGCAGCAGCAATGAGTGTACGAGGAGATCAGTGTTTTGAGATTGAATAGTGTATCATCAGAGAAGTGAATCTCAGGGGATTGACAGATTATTTGGAGTTCATCAGGTGTCGCGAAGAGCAGTGAACGGAGTACACATACCTGATTGTGCTGCTGTAGCAGCTCTCACGTGTCTTCAAGGCATGTTTGGGTGTGAGTCCCCGGGCGAGGTTGCTGTCAATACATCAAAGAAGATGGTCGGGATGACGAAAACAGCAATTCGTGCCTGCCAAGCCTCGTCCTGATCCGACTATGATTGGCTGCTAACAGACCTCACTCCTGCGATGGTCGTGTCCTCTATCCTCTATGCATAGTGCGCCTCCGACCTTTGGGCTAGCCTGTTGAGATGGACTTGATCAGGGAAGGCATCAGTATTGCCCAAGACCCGAAGCAGATCAGATGGATCGGACCCGCACTGGTAGCATCTGACGCGGTGCTTTGCCTTTTGATCGTCTGGAAGATCCCATGTACGCCATGAGCACCTCGACCAGTGAGGCAGAACAATTAACGAACGCCTTACTGACACTTGCAAGACACCGAGATAGACTGGCAAGCCTACATGGAACAGATCGAGACCTACATCGCCGGCGAACGCGACTATGCTAAGATCTCTGGCTCGACCGGGCCCCTCGTCTACCCTGGCGGGCACGTCTACATTTACAGACTACTCTACGCTCTCACGGACGGAGGCAAGGACATCCGTTTCGCCCAGTACGCTTTCGTCGCCCTCTACCTGGGCACTTTAGGTCTCGCCATCGCAGCGTATCGACGAGCGAACGCACCGCCGTGGGTTCTGCCCATGCTTATACTTAGCAAGCGCATGCATTCAATCTTCATGCTGCGGCTATTCAACGATGGGTTTGCGGTCTCTTTCCTGTTTGCTGCAATTCTTGCCTACCAGAAGCGGTGGTGGACGGTTGGTAGTTTGCTCTTCAGCGCGGGACTAGGAGTCAAGATGAGTTTGCTACTCGTGCTCCCGGCTGTTGGACTCATTCTCATGCTTGCGATCGGTCGAGATCGGGCCGTCAAGCAAGCAGTTCTCATGATGCAGGTGCAGGTCAGTAGCTTGTCTGGTGGCCGTTATCCGATCCCGTGCTAACATCTACCAGGCTATGCTCGGCTACGAGTTCATTGTTGAGGATGTCTACAGCTACTTCGGCCGCGCATTCGAGCTCAGCCGACAGTTCTTCTTCAAGTGGACTGTCAACTGGCGTTTCGTCGGCGAGGAGACCTTCCTGTCTCGAAACTTCTCGCTAGGTCTGCTAGCAGCACACGGCGCCTTGCTCGTCACTTTCCTGGGCACTCGATGGCTCAAGCCTGCCAGGATAACGCTCGGTGGACTTGAGTGGATGCTCCTCGAGCCCCCAAGAGGCGCTGCGCAAGCGAAGATCGCCCGAAGTGTGACACCAGACTTTGTGCTCAGCGTCATGGCGTCGGCGATGCTCGTAGGCTGTTTGTGTGCACGGAGCTTGCATTACCAATTCTTCGCCTACGTTGCATGGGTATCGCCGTACGTCTTGTGGCGAAGTGGCTTGCATCCAGTCGCCGTATATGCCGTTTGGGTAGCCCAAGAGTGGGCTTGGAACGTCTACCCAAGTACAGACACCAGCTCGATAGTCGTAGTTGGCAGCCTGGCAGCCTCAGTCTCCGCCAGTTGGTTCGCAATTGGCCGGACAGAAGGCGTCAAATTGGCCATCAAAGACCCAGACCTCCACGTAGAATAATCATGAAGGCACCCCTCACCCCTCACTCTCCTCCTCAGACTCAGAAGGTGGCATCATCGGCCCCTGGTCCTCATCCTCACTCCCGCTCCCACGTCCCCACCCCTTAGCCTTCGCCACAAACTCCACTGGCCACCACTTTGCTTTCCGCCACGCCTTCTCATCGCCGACTAAATTCACAATCTCGCCTCCGAGCTTGTTGTCTCGGTCAGCCATTGCGGAAGTGTCAACCAGAACGTAGCTCCCGCGCTTCATCCAGATCGTGGACCGGAATTTTGAAGGAAGCTCGGCGAGAAGTGGTGAGGTGTCGGGGAGCTCGAGGTGGTAGAGGTTCTTGCCTGCGGCTTGTTTGACGCGAGCGATTTGTTGGCCGGGTTCGAGTATGCTGGGCGGGAAGAGGGTTTCTTCGGCAGTGGCGTTGATGTTGCGCTTTGGTTTGGGCATGGCGCTTGTTTATTCCAATAATTAATGATACCTAGTATCAAGCGAAGTGGTGCTTGAGCTAATTGCTTGTGTTGGAAATACTGCAGAACTTCAAGTGGAGTGTCTGAGGATGTACCTCGAATATTTCACCGCTGCTTGACGTCTATTTGGAGGGGTGTTGTTCAACTCGCCCTGTCGAAGGAGTTTCGCTGCAAAATTCTGATATTGCTATCTCTTATGTGGTAGTATCCTTCTCTCGAAGCATTTTGAGGTGCTGTGCTTTCTCAATCAATTCTTCTCGCCAAATGAATTTCGCTAACCAAACTTTACTCCACGCGTAGATCTCGGGAGCGACCGTTTTGCATGTGAAGTGTCTCTGTCTTGCAGTACTAGCGCGAAAGCCTCGAAATAACGGCTTTGGCAACGGATGTGAATTCGCAACAACTTCCATCGGAGCAGCCGCCCATACAGGCAGGTGGAAGACGCATTGCTCACCACCTGATGTCCGATCAAGACCCTTGACCGCCATCTTCTAGCATCTGTCTCCGCCCACAGGCCAGATGACATCTCACATTAGCGTGCTACATTCCCGAGCTGTGCAGGAGCCTGCACGAGATCCAAGCTTGTAATTGGTCAATGGGCGCTTTGATATGACCCCCTCTAAGAATTCACGTGGGTCGCCTTTCGCTTCTTGTCGTCTGATCTGTGTGGTAGCGGGGAGTTGTTACGCGGGTGTGAGTGTGCTGCAGCAGAGGTTGCACGCGCAGAGAGGGGCGTTACACGGAGAGTTCATATCCTTCTTGGGTGTAGGGGAGATTGGAAAGAAGAGTGTATTTGAGCCACTTGTTTGTGCTTTTTGCTGCTGGCTGGTGGGTGTTTTGGACTGCGTGCATATGAGCTTTAGTGAAGAGATACGTGGCAGCGTGCCGGAGGCTCTACATGCAAGCAACGTCAGCATAGTGCGAGCGCATCATTGAGAGATAAGATCCGATGCTAGGGATGTGGAAGAGGTCGAAAAGTGACCAACGCGATAACCAAGAGGACGACTCCGACCAGCTCTCACCCTTTGCTGGATCACCTGAAGTCACTCGATCTCGGGTAGTAGGTGGAAAGCACCAAAATGCAGAAGAAGAGCTGAACACTCGCGGCCGCGGCCGTGGTGGCTACTTTCACACAAACCACCGTGAAGAGGTAGGGGAGGATGCCGATGAAGGTGCCGACGAGGATGACGAGGATGATGATGATGATGAAGAGGATGGGGACGAGGACGATGGCCACACGCCACTGTTACCCATCTTCTCTGCGGCACACCTAGATCGGCTACCGCTGTACAACATTACGCATGCTATCCGCTTGCTGATCGTGCAGCGTGCCGAGACGACACTGTCGTGGGAGCAGCTGCGGAGTCCACAGATCAGCCAGTTCTTGGTAAAGCCCATTCAAGAGCAGATCAGGACAAATCAATTCAATCGGGCAACGCTATGCGCCCTCATAGCCAACTGCTTACAGTTCCAAAAGGAAGGTCAGCTACAGCCTGGCAATGTAGGTGTTTCCAAGACTCGAGCGCTCATCAGTGAGCTACTCGCGATGAGATTGGTGAAGGAATTCACCACTCGAGAGCTCATCGATGCCCTCTCATACGACTTCGATCCACTGCAAGGTATGACAACCGCAGTTGCTGTCGGAACAGTGCCCGGCAACTATACTCCCACAATGCGCGACGATGCCCAGGCACAGCGCGTACGCGGTCGAGGGGCCAGAGTCAGTACAATCGAGATCGCCATTCGAGCGCAGGCCAAACGCTTCCTTGCGCATCCTCTGATTGTGCAGCATCTGGAGGCCATCTGGGCTGGCAGCATCGTCTTCCACTCCGAAGCCGACAATCTTCACCGCAAGCCTGTTCGCGAGAAGGGAGAGCGCCGTGGTAGAACTCGAGAGCTCGGCTATGGCACTACTGATCTTCACTCACCCAGCGCTCTGCCCGCTGACGCAGTGCTATCACGAAAGTCACATGCTACACGCGCGACCAAGAAGCCCGAAGTGCAGCATGGCAGGCGCTCGGTGACACTATACGATCCGCACGACGCTTCGCTGTTCAAGCTGAGTCGTCTGCGGGTGCCTCGATACCGTCAGCTGTTCTCGACTATCTCTTTCGCCACCATGCTGTGCCTCTACATCGCTGTGCTGTACGACCGCAGCCTAATGATCACGCCCCTTGAGATAGTGTTCTGGTTCTGGTCGATAGGCTACATGCTTGACGAAGTCATTGGCTTCACAGAGCAGGGCTTCGGTTTGTACATCCTGAGCTTCTGGAACGCATTCGATCTAGGCATCTTACTGCTCTTCGTCGTCTACTACGTCCTGCGACTCTACGGCATACTACTGGCTGAGTCCGGCCGGCGTCAAATCGCAAACATGGCGTACGACGCGCTCGCCTCGACTGCAATCCTACTGTTTCCTCGACTGTTCAGCGTGCTTGATCACTACCGCTATTTCTCGCAACTCCTGATCGCGTTCCGCATGATGGCTCAGGACCTCGTGGCCATTCTGGTGCTGATTCTGATCTCTACGTCCGGCTTCTTCGTCGCTTTCACGCTATCATTCTCCGACGAGCGCTCGGATAGCAATGATGTCGCTTACGCCTTATTCCAGATCCTGATGGGCTTCACGCCAGCTGCCTGGGACCGATGGTCGAGCTATAACATACTCGGGAAAGCGATCATGGCATCTTTCCTCATCATCTGCCACTTCCTGATTGTGACAATCTTGATCACGGTACTGACTAACAGCTTCATGGCCATCGTCCGCAATGCAGAAGAAGAGCATCAGTACCTTTTCGCCATCAATACTATTAGCATGGTCAAGTCGGACGCGTTGTTCAGCTACGTTGCGCCCACGAACGTCTTCGCATGGCTGCTCAGCCCGCTCAGATACATCATGCCTTTCCGCCGCTTCGTCAAACTCAACCGGACAATCATCAAGATCACGCACTTCCCAGTCCTCTTCATTATCTTCGTCTACGAGCGCATGATCTTGGGCAATCTTGCTTTTGAGCCTACGGATCTTGTCACGAAGCCGGTTCGCAGTCAGAAGAAGCCTGTAGCATTCTCGCTCAACAAGGTGCCAGAGCTGTTCAGTCCTGGTGTCAGGTTGCGTGAGCCATCTGTCATTAGCCTGCACAAGGACCGTGCCCTCGAAGAAGTGTTCCGACGGCCCTTCAATGGCAGTACCATGCGCACAACGGATAAGGACATGGATCCCGATCGGCGCAATAGCGTGACTGTAGTCGATCGGTGGATGCAGGGCGCCGATGATGAAGGAGGCGCAAGTCCGCCTCTGGAGCAGCCGAGGAGCGTGTTGGAGAGGCTCGAGAATCGCAAGCCACGGTTTAGACGAGCACATACAGGTGGCGTGCGGTCAGGTTTGGGCAGAGATGGGTCGCTCGCCACACAAAGCATGGTCTCAGAGCCTGACATGCTATCCTTCACTGCACCGACACGCCCGAAGAGGATTGACGAAGAGGAGGAGAATCCTGGCGAGAGTATAGAGACTCTGCCGCTCGATACTGAAGCAGATGGCGATGATGAGTCCGATGCCGAGCATGCCACGCGAAACCTTGGCGAAAGTGCTGTCTCTGTCAGGGAGAAAGAGAACCGGACGCCAGCCGAGGATAGCGACAGCGAGTATTTTCACACTCCGATCGCTGCCCGAAGTCCGCTTCCTACACTCTCTAGCGCTGCTCGGGCGCGACTGCAAGGCTACCCGGAGCTGGAGTCCTCGGCAACCACCCAACTTCAAACGGTCAATGCGAAGCGCGGTGCACATAGCCGCAATCAGTCAAGCGCAACAGTCATGTTCGCCCCCAAGCAGATCACAGACGGCAGCTTGGCCACTCGCCCCATCACTCGTCTCTCACGCCCCGCGACCTCCAAACGCCCGAGCAGCGGCGACACGGCTATTCCAGTGTTCGCTCCGCATATGGCTCCGTCCGGGACTCGCACTCCAAAACCAAAACCTACTCGTGCTCGTCCCATCATGCCACCCCGCCAGCAAACCGCTCCGATGGCCGTAGGTGGCCTCTCCTTCCTCGACACAGCCCGCCAACACCCCCGCATCCCCTCATTCAACGCCAGAGCTCTAGACCTCGCCTCCGAGATCGGCGACAACAAATTCGTCTCCTCGGGCAATATGATGGACCCCGGAGCCTTCGACAACATGCCTGCGTCCTTCTCGGAGCAATTTCTTCGATCTCGCGATCTCGAACGAATGCGAGAGGAGGAGCGGAGAAGATCAGAAGCGGAGGAGAAGGGGATGGTGAATCGGATCATGCTCGCACGCATGAACACGCTCGAGGAGGGATTTAAAGACATCCTCAAAGAGATCAAAGGGATCTCGAGTCAGAGAGAGAGCAAGAATGGGAGTTCAAGGCAGCAGAGTGAGGTTGAGTTTGCTATGGGAGGGGGGCCGAAGATGCATGTTCTGCGACCCAGACAGCAGGTTGAGGGGAAAGCGAAGAGTCCGAAGAAGCTGAGGAGTGGCGTTCGCGAGAAAGGTAAGAATAGGGAAGGGGAGAGACCTGGCAGCGGGCTGAGAGACAGTGGGTCTTTCGAGGCGGAAAGTCCGATCAGTGTCGTGCCTGCTGAGCAGAGGACTGTGGCTGAAGGGGATGTCAAGGGAGAGGTGGCTGGGGGCACCGAGGGAGGTGCGGCTGAGCTCGAGTCTGCGAAGAAGGAGGATTGAGACGGGTTGGTCATTGAAGTTTCGGCGTCTGGGTGGACTGCTAGGTCGAGCTCATGATGGCGAGGTTTGCATCTGATTTACTTGTGAGCGGGTTTCTTGGGAGTTTCAGCGTTGTGGCATCGCGTCCTTCTCTTCCATGCAGTTCGTTCGGCATACAGCACGCAGTTGAAGCTTTTCCACAGTGGCCTGATCTATCCCTTCACGTCCGGTCTTCACCTTGAGCTGCGGCCCCAACAGCCATGCCGGATACCGCAAGCTCTCGTCTTCCAAAAGTACGCAGTCCTTTAAGCCTCCCGGCTTGCACCGCAGGCGAGACGAGATATGGAGGGTGTCGATCGACATACTGCTTACAGATCAGTTTCTCACGGCCGTAGCACTTCTAGCTATTTCAATGCTACGGCCGAGCAGAGATGCGCACATCCTTCGACATTGGTGATCATTAGGCTCTCGGCACGCCAAATAAGCCTCAGAATCAGCTGTACCCCAGATCTGCATTCCATCATCGCGGGGTGCATCGCTCCATCTGCGCGGGATTAACATAGCACATATATTCGGCCCATGTAAGCAAGGTAGCGTCCATAGTCTACCAACAGAAGTTCCATATCTACCTCACCATCACCACCGCGACCATGCCCTACTACCACATCCACCACGCCTGCACCCTCACCGAGTCCCAAAAGTCCGACCTCGCAAACGCCATAACAACCTTGCACTCCACCTCCTTCAGCACGCCAAAACTCTTCGTAAACGTCCGCTTCACATCTCTCAAAGACAGCACGGACTTCTACGTCGGCGGCAAGCAGAGCACCAAAACGCACATCCTGGCCCACGTCCGCACGGGCGCCAGCCGCACGACAAAGGACTGGAATAAGCTCTGCGCTGATTTGCAGCAATGCTGGGATGAGATCGTGCCACTTCCTAAAATCAAGCGCTCCGCGCCGGACGAAGACAGGAGTCTCTACTCTATCTTTGTGCTAGGCGGGATGGCGGCTGGGAGGGAGGCGGGGTTCGCGATTCCGGCGGCGGGGGAGGATGTGCAGTGGTTGAGTGATAATATGGCGGAGTTCAAGAGTAGAGCCGCTGACGGCCAGGAGGAGTTTGGTGAGCTTGTGAAGGAGGTTGAGGGAAGGGGGTTGATCAGCAGTAATGGGAAGGCGGCGAAGGATAAGTTTGAGGAGGCTATGGGGTGGGGGGACTCGGCTTGAAGATTTGTCGTGCTCAATAGCGAAGTGACAGATCATGATGTACAAATCGCTATGTTAACGCCGGGTAACTCAAACAAAGGTATCGCATCAGACAGACTCATCCACTCCCAACACACCTCCCCCAAGCCGGCAGCCCACACCCCATTCCCACAAGCAAATACATAACAAACACCGCCACCACCCCAAGCAGCACCATCAACTTCACATTCTTCCACCAGAAATGCCGCTTCAGCGCTTTACTCCTCATCCTAAAATCCCTCGCGCTGCCCCCCAACCGATCAGTCTTGTCAACCAGCAAATCGATCCTCTCCCCGCGTTCCAACACCCGCTCGATGTTCTCTGTCATGATGCCTCGCACGTTGTCGATCTCGCTCTGTACGTTCGCGAAAGCGTCTTCTTGGCCGGCCTTGGTGGTGCCGTATTCCACCATGAGCTGTTTGAGGACCGTGTTGAAGGCTGCTGCGCCATAGGCTGGAAGGGTGGCGAACTTCGTGGTGGAGGGGGAGTATTGCTTGAGGAAGCGTTTCTTGATCTCGACTAGGAAGCCAAACGGTACTCGTCGCCCCAAGTCCGCTTTCGCGACGACCATATACGTCAGCCCCGCTCCACTCAGCCCGTCGGCTGACGAGGAAGAGGTCTCGGCATCAGAAATATAGTGGATCAAGTTTGCGCCGTGGGTGTATGTGAGTTTCTGCGCGGAGTCGTGGGAGATTTTGGGGAGGATGACGGAGGCGAGGCTGCTGGCGCCCGAGGCGGCGGAGGTGGTGTGTTCGGTGAGGATTGTGTTGTGATGGGCTATGCAGGCGTAGAGGAGAGGGGTGGCGGGGGTGGAGGAGGAGGCCATGATGGTGGTGGTGGTTGGGGACCGTCGCTGCTGGGCGCTGATGTGGAGGGGTGGTGAAGCTCGCGCCTAGACTTGGCATGAATGCGGCACGATGGAGGGCGATGATGGAAGCTCTGGCTCGGCATGGATGAGCCGGGCGGTACTGGCCGCGGGAGGTATCTAGCGTGAATCTAACCCGCATTTTACCCCACAAGGATCCACGTCCTCGGTCACGGTGTCATGATTCAGGTAGATATTAAGGTATCTTCAGGCCGGTCCTGGACGTGCGATCATCATTGACAAGTGATCTGAGTCCTTTCCCCCATTTCGAGCTTACGATCTCTCATTCCGCTTTCAAGACTACATTGTCATCAGCAGTGATCAGCATGGCGTACCCAGGGTATGGCTCCTGGTCGTCTGAACCAATAAGCTGTTTCTGACCCAAGCAGCGGCCGCAATGGCATCTTCTTCTCGATCGCCGCAGCTGGAAGTGCGTTCCTGGCCCTAGCATACAGTCGCTCGCAGAACGGCAAGCTGAACACGCCCGCATCCTTCCACGTCAAACCGGAGCGAAGTGGTGAGTCAGCCTGAAGACTGCTGGCCGCGATCAGTAACACACTAGCGATAACGCTGACTTCTGGTCGAAGGTGGTGGGATATGAATGCGGCCATGTGGCAAACATCGGGCGGTAACCTCTGGCGAATTGCATGGGAGGAGAATAGTGCCTGAAACATAAGATTTGCATTGGGACATTGCGGCGCTCACGTTGTAGCAATGGAGGACATGGAATCAGGAGACAAAGGACATGAACAGGAGATGTAAGAGTATCAGGGTACTTGCCTGCCCATAAAGTGGTAGCATCGATATTGTGCCTCCGTGCACTGCATAGGGATCGGATTTGCAGGGGATACACTGCCTCACAGGGTTCATCTCACCCAAGCGTTGGACACTTCGGAGTTCGCGCCTGCGTAATATAGAATGGATCCTCCGGGCGATCAGGCATGGCTATGGTAACGATAGACACGTTCGAAAGAAAGACCGAATGCTCGAAGAGGGACCTAATGCAACATGCATCCCACCATGCTTAACATCCCACCATGCTTAGTCAGCACTCCCCAATGCCCCCACGCCGCAACCATCAATACATTTGGCACTGCGACTTGCGATTTTCCGCCGTCGTATATGTCTCGTGCCTCTGCACACGAGTGGCCTGCACGCCATTCTGTCAGTCAGACAGCGGTCGAGCTCAGAGCGAACAGATCCACGGATCGGAGATAGTACACGCTCGTACCCATGCGCGTATCAGCCCCAGAAATGATCTACCACGCCGCCCCTCAATCCATCGCTCGACAGCTGCATTAGGTAGGTCGTTGCTCGGACTATACCTCACTACTGCGCGACTCTCTCTCACATCTTCGCTCATTCCTCTTCTTCATTGCGTATCAAGTGTACTCTCAAAGGCTTCGTGCTATTTCTGTCCATTGGTACGGTCGAGTAGAAAGCAGCATAAGAAAGTGGGCTATCTTACTGAGTGTTATACAAGCAGTAGTCCCTTCCATATCATTGATCACCCAGTGCTTAAATTTTGATCATGAGCCAAAGCATAGAGTCTGGCTGGACTCGTATCGAGGCTTCCACACCACTTCCTGTCCGGAATGCCAAGGATGTCTATAAGGCCACAGAATACATCGTCACCGCGGACCTCCTTATACCTGGCCGTGGCAAACCACTCGAGAACACTGGGATCCATATCTTTGGCAGCAAGATCGTCTCTGTTGGCCCCTCCGCCGCTTTGCTTGCAGAGTCGCCAGACGTTTCAACCACCCATGTCAAGGTCCTGATGCCGGGCATGTGGGACTGTCACGTCCACCTCCTCGGCGTGCACAAGGTTTCGGGCGATGCTTTCATCGACGCCTACAAGAACCAAGTCCTCTCTGGCGCTCGCTCGGCGCGTGATGTGATGCTCCTCCTAGACGCAGGCTTCACATCTGTCCGCGAAATGGCCGGATGGGGATTGCAGCTCGATCGTGCCATACAAGAAGGTTCGCTCGTAGGACCAAAGATATATAGCTCGAACTGTATCATCAGCCCTACAGGTGGGCACGCCGATCTGCAAGATCTGCCTGTCCCGTGGATGCAAGACATGTGCTCGCATGGTGCACCATTCCTGACCGCGGATGGACCGGATGAGTGCATGAAAGCTGTTCGCCTCCAACTGAGAGCAGGCGCAGACGTGATCAAGGTATGTCTCTCCACGGCCCTGTAGCCAGCCAACATGATAGCACGGCTTTGCTTACCCATCCTCAGATCTGCGGCAGCGGCGGCGTCGGCTCCGAACGCGACAACCCCATCGACCGCCAATTCGTCGACGCCGAGCTTGAAGCCATAGTCGAAGTAGCAACCCAAGCCCAACGCCTAGTAGGCGCACACTGCCACGGCAAAGCCGGGATCGTAGCCGCTCTCCACGCCGGCGTGAAAACGATAGAACACGGCTCTTACCTCGACGCCGAGGCCGCTGAGCTCATGAAATCGAAAGGCGCCGTCTTAGTAGCGACGAGGTTGATAGTCGAGAATGCACTGAAGTTGAAGGACTTTCTGAGTCCGTCGGGCTATGCGAAGATCGAGGCTGTGGCGAAGGCGCAGTGGAACGCCATGCAAATCGCCATCAAGAAGGGAGTCACAATCGCCATCGGCACTGACACCGGCGTGAGTATGCCTAACAGTATCGCCACGCAGGGTCTGAATGGGAAGGAGCTGTACTATCACGTCAAAGCGGGTATGAGCGAGCTGCAAGCCATCGAGTCCGCGACAGCGAATGGGCCTTTGACTTTAGGGCGTAGGGCGCCGAAGGCAGGGCAGTTGAGAGAGGGATTTGATGCGGATTTCATTGCGTTGGATGCGAATCCGCTGGAGGACATCAAGCTGCTGATCGGAGGGAAGCATGTCACGCATGTGTGGAGGCAGGGCGTGGCGTACAAGTGGCCGGGGCATGCTGTGAATATTATATAGAGTGTGTAGAATGGGTATACACACTTTCGAATCAATGTCACCGTGCACTGACTCCGCCTCTTGCGGGCTCTTAGACGACTTGCCGTGTACTTACGACTCCTCCACTTACACTCCTGGCACTTCACCCACGTTCGCCCATGGCGCTTGCTCGATGACTCGAGCACCTTCAGCGCCTTTAGGGCTGCTCGAGAACCCTCCACCAGGAAGATCCTTCTCTACTGCAAGTGACACCTTAGCGCTAACCTTCGTGCCGCTCAGACTCAGTATCGCAGTGTGCATAGCCCGTCCAGACCCGGAGTTCCTACTTAAGTTGTTAGCAAAGCCTCTCACGTCTCCAAGAACGGGATCAACATACGCATGGAACACAGCACGATCCCCATTAATCGCCACATCGATACCCCCGGGTGCCGTCAACCCCAGTGTCCCCGTTTCGAACAACGGTCCATACTTCGTGTACGGCCCAGTAATCTTGTCCGAGATAGCATAGCTTACATCGTATTTGGGCATTGCATAGCACTGGCTGCTGAAGAAGAGCACGTACTTCCCGCCTAGATACGTCAGCGAGGGAGCTTCGACGTATGGTCCGTCCGCCGGGCCGTTGGTCAGGATCTGGATCGGCGAGCCGATGAGTTCCCGACCGTTTTTGACGTTGACTTGTTGAAGGAGTAAAGGGGTCGGGACGATGGGTTTGACGGTATTCCCGCACTCGCCGCCGTGGCCGATGCTGTTGCCGTCGACTTTGTAGACTACGTAGCGCTTATTTGGGCCTGCGTCTAGAAAGCCAGCAGGGTCAATGGCGCCGCCTTGAACTTGCGGGCAGATCCAGGGGGAGTTCGAAGTGTCGACATAGGGGCCCTCAACGTTCTTGCTCGTAGCGTAGCCAAGGCAGTGTGTGGCGGGTTTCTTTGCGAGGGATGCGCAGTAGTACATTATGAAGCTGCCGTCCGGGAGTTGCGTGACGTCCGGGGCCCAGATCTTTGGCGCAGTGGCGTGTACCCAGGGCGCGAGTTTCGGCATTGCGTCTTTGGTGCCTCGGAAGGTCCAGGACTTGAAGTCGGGGGTGTAGGCCATCTGCACGTGTATTTTCCGATTATTGGCTATGCCATTCGTAGAGAAAGCGTGCCAGCCGTCGCCTGTTCGAATGACGCCGGGATCTGGGAAGTTCTGTCCGTTCATGACAGGAGCGAGGTTACTTCGTCTGCGGACATTGGCTGAGGCAGGAGCGCCGAGGAGGGCGGCTGCTGCAAGGGCAGCAGCGCAGAGATTTCGTATTGACCGGGCCATTACTGATAGTGCGGCGAACCTCGAGAGGTGGACCTTGAATTCGAGACGGAACGTAATGAGCGTGGGTGCGCAAAGCGCAAATTTGCGAGTCGTGTATCTCTATGGTCGAAAGCGGTGGTTGCCAGACAATGTCCTTGATGCGGCGAGCACGAAGTTTCGGGGCCGAAGTACGTTCATTGTTCTACTCGTGGACGTTTCTCTTGTCGACTTCACTTGACTCCCGCGGCACGTGAGTGGACTACAAAGAAGTCTTTATCCTCGAATACTTCATACCAACACTTTAAGGACGATAAATAGAGATATGAAGGATACGAGCTTGCCTTAGCTACGATCTACGCCTGAACGCACTCATGCAGTCCTTGCGCTGTATGAGATCGCGTACTTGCGGCCGCTTGCCAACACGACGGAGGGCCAGCGCCGGCTGCAGGGACTTTGAGTGCTCGCTACACAGAGGGTGGATGACTTAACATATCCGCGCGATCACAATCGTGATAAAAGCTTCGCTGTGTACGGCCAGCGCAAGTGACGGTGCGCTGTCCTGTCCATTGTAGCGCACAAGGTCAGGACCACACGAGTTCCCACTGTGTGCCAATGTTTGGCATCTGATGTAGTCCCAAGCACTGGAATGTAGCGTATTGCAACACCTCGAAGGCCGAAGCCTGACATGAGTGACTAGTCTTATCGTGAGCCTGCGGCGGTGCGTCATATCGTAAGCGCTGCTCATATGTGGTAGGATTGAAGCAGCCACAGCGTCACGGCAGCTGTGGATCGTGACGAGTGTGACTGGCCTCGTGTCACACTCTTTCGAGAGCACTTGGCCATTGCCGACCGCTGCAGTGTGTGTTGTTCGTACCACCAGCAACCTTTGGGCGGAGGTGAAGAGCATGGCGGAAGTCGGCCGACGATGGCCTTGCTCGCTCAAGTCGCCGGTAAGACGGTCTCAGCATCGACGCCAACCTCTTCAGCGATCTTGCGAACAACACCGCGCAGTGCATGACATGCTGAAGAGTCGCCGAAGTTGTCGAAAAAGCTCTCGCCAAAGTCGCAGCTCATACCGATGCGAGGGTCGAGTGGTACAGCACCAAGGAATGGCACACCGGTCTCTTTCGCCAGCCTGCGACCGCCACCGGTAGTAGCCTTGAAGATGTCTGACTGATGCGTACACTTGGGACACACGAATCCGCTCATATTCTCAACGAGTCCGAGGATGCGGATCCCTGCTTTGCGGCAGAAGTCGATCTCCTTGCGGACATCGAGGAGGCTGACTTCCTGAGGTGTCGTCACCACCACAGCACCATCGATGCCGGACTCGCGGAGAAATGAGGTGACCGAGAGGTGCTCGTCGGAGGTTCCGGGTGGTGTGTCTACAACCAGGTAGTCCATAGCGCCCCACTCAACGTCCTTGAGGAATTGCTTGATGAGACCATTCTTCTTGGGTCCTCTCCAGATCACTGCATCGTCTCGGTTCGGCAACATGAACTGCACGCTCATGACGCCCAGATTGTCACTGACCCAGACTGGCTCCCATCCCGTGTTCGTGACATGTATCGTTTCTGTCTCGACACCCATCATCTTGGGTATGCTCGGTCCACATATATCTGTATCCATGATGCCGACCATGTTTTCAGGATTACTGGCAAAGGCGTGCGCGAGCATGGTAGTGAAAGTACTCTTGCCCACGCCACCCTTGCCACTGAGGACTAGTATCTTGTGCTTGACATCTGCAAGTCGTGCCGTGATGACTGGAATGTCTGGATCTGGTCCTTTAGGTGCTGAAGCACATATTGCTTGGTTTGGGCATCCTGCGCATGCATCTCCTTTGCCTGCTTCCTGCGACTCTGGTCCTGGGCAATGTTCTGGCTCCGGTGCGACTAAGGTAGGCGCTTTCTTCAGTGGTGCGTTGAGCACATCGTCCACCGCCTGCAGTATGGGCTTTTCTAATGAAGGTGCCATGGCCGAATCTGTACGATCGACGCTCTGTAACTCACGGAGACCTGTTGAATGCGTTCAGAAGTACAAGGTATGGTGGGTGAAGATGGCGGCATATCGGACAGACTTTTCGTAGATTACCAAGCACAAGATCGATGCCCGACATCGCATTTAGGCCTTGTGCTAGTCGTCCTGCCGTCTTATACCTGGAACTGAACACTGGCAAAGCATCGACGTGGGGCTCGACAGCGCCAGATGAGGTTCTCAAGCGCACATGGGTGGCGCCCACGGACGGCGAAACGTGCTCTGGCCAAGCGATGTCCTCCCTTACCAGGCGGTTGACCGTCGCGGCATATCGATGTTCACGGATCACAGCGCCTTCGATTCCGCATAGACGGCATAGGTCGTATCTGGCGCCGCCTTTTCTTCTGGACGACTATACTCCGAGGTATCAATCCCTGACTCCCATTCAGGAAGCTCGCATGCGCAGCGAGGCCTACGCCCATCTCAGCAACTGCAACTTGTGTCCACGCCTCTGCTCTGTCAATCGCTTCGAGCGCCGCGGCCACTGTCTGATAGGCGCTGATGTAGTCGTCAATACTATTGCTCCGCACTTCGGCGAAGAGCCGTGCCTCCAAGGCCACGACGGCAGCGGTTCGGTCTTTTCTGGGTGCAATCTGAGGTGTGTCTTCTGCCAAAATCACGACATTGCCCATCAGAGCAATGGTATGCATCTGCAACCGGAGAAGTTGGCTGAATGGTATCTCAATTTACAGGAAACTGGGCATGTTCACAACATTAACTTGGTCACGCCCGAGCATATTGTGCCTCAAGTTGTGCTGTCCATTCTACACGCGAAGACTCTAGGCTTGACATTGCCGATCGTCTACAATACGTCGTCCTTCGACTCGCTTGCGAGCATCGAGCTACTGGACGGTCTGGTAGATATCTACCTACCGGACTTTAAAGTTTGGGACGCAGCCACTTCGAAGCGTCTACTGAAGGCAGACAACTATGCAGAGGTGGCGAAAGAGTCCATCAAAGCCATGTACAAGCAATTCGGCGATCTATGCTTCACCGCTGATGGACTCGCGAAGAAGGGTGTCCTACTCCGGCACCTAGTCATGCCCGGTCTGGAAGAGGAGAGCAAGCAGATCATGCAATGCCTCGCCGGAGATGTAAGCACAGATCTATACGTCCATGTCATGGAGCAGTATCACCCACGAGCGTACGTAGGCAACCAGCGTCGTGGTCCACTCGGATGGTCGAACTCAGAGCCGAAGGTTCAGGAACAGCTGCGATACGATGACATAAATCGTGCGGTAGGACTCGACGAAGTGCATAGTGTCACTCAGGCAGCTCGTGAGGCTGGTCTGTGGCGCTTTGTCGAAGCTGCCGAGCATGGTGGACACAACGTTTAGATGCATCGCTCGATATACTGACCTTGAGCATTTGCTGAGGGGGACCGACTTTGCGTGGAGCACCAAGTTTGAGCAATGGCATGCCAATAGCGGGGATACGGGCGACTAACCTCTTTGTTCGTGTGCGACATTGGCGGCTACGCGGCCTGGGATCATTCCGTCTGTAAGCTCGCTTTACCTTAGGCTGACCACGTCCACTTCCCTACTCGCCTGACGGCGACTTCATCGTCGAATCGTGACAGAATCTAACAATATGGGATGATGAGATGCCCCGAAAAAGCAGTCGACTCATATGTATATCTCTCGAGTGGTGGTCAAAGACGTCATGTCCAAAATGTTGTTCTTTGTCTGCTTTCGGACAGACGAAGCAATCTCGGCAGAGCAAGCACTGTGATGGAGATCAAAGAATGAGACAACGCTGAGAGTCTCCCTGAGATGGCGGTCTCGCAGTACAAGCGTAGTAGGTCTGTTCAGTCTCACCACATTTCCTCATGTCACTCGCAGCACAAGAAGAAGCACTCAAGGACTTGTGTCGCAAAATACGACTCAAGATCAAGGAAGCGCTCGAGGACTTGCTACCTGGACGAAGCAGACGGAGGATTGTGGTGGGACAGCAGCGCTGATCGACTGATCGCGTGCGTTGGTACCATCTCTACTGTACCTACTTCGGTATCACGGGGTTCTCCCTCGCTGCTGAACACTATGTCGCACCCGCTTCAAGGCGGGTCGCTGAATCTGGTCCTCCTCCTTCTCGATCAGGCCCGCTCTTATACTGCACAGCTCGTACAGACCCACCTACAGCTCGGAGTGCTGTGTCGCGAGCTTGCCCACGTCGACAACCAGCTTGAACGCCGCGAAGACAACACGATCTCTCGCAAGACTAGGAAGCATCTATAATGGCGCCGGGCTTTACTCCGGGCAAAGATCAAGCGTCAGGAAGTCGACCAAGAGATCTTATATCAGTACTTGAGGGAATGCGGAAGCCTGGCTTCCAGCCTGGGTATACCTATACCCGGTTCTGCGATGCCTCCAAGCTTGCCCTGGACGACGTCTACGTCCTTCGCTGATCTCAATGCGCCTTTCAGTCCTCCACCACAGGCTCCGTGGACGGCTGGACCGTTTGGAGAGAGGAGATCGACGATGGACTATGCTGCCACTACACCGCAGTACTGGGATCTATCAATGTTACGAGAGAACAACGAACCACGTGTTTCACAACGCAGCCTTTCTGCTGCAGACTCTGGCTTTTATGAGCCGCTTATACTGGTTGATGTCGGCGAAGGGGTTGATGACCCAGCGCATATCTGGTCACACGAACGAATGGCACAGAATGCGCAAACACCCATCGTGATCGGACAATGTAGCAGCAAGAGGGCGTCCTTGTCCTCGGGAAGGGATGAGGTACCTGAACTGCCTTCGGCGTCATTGCCTTTGCCGACAAGAGAAGGTACAGAGGAGAGCACAAGACCAGGGCATCAACGAAGACATTCAGATTTGGTCGCATGCCGCACGCAGGACGGTCTGAGTGTACAGGCGGCCATGAAGCGAGCTGTATTTGTTGGTCGTGCTTCGCCTGAGCAAAACGCGAGTGCACGAACTCCTGAGAGGTAGTCTGAGTCGTTCCTTCCTACTGAACTTTTTAGTAATGTCAATACAACAGCAGTGGCTGCTATCTGACATATCTTGTAAGACTCTTCATTGTATCACCTTCCATCTAAGAAACACACCTGAAGCAGGGCTATCATCGAAGCATACACAGTACAACCCAGTATCTTGTCGACGATATGCCAGTACTTACGCGCAAACGTAAAAGGGAGACCTCGCCGCCGCCACAAGATACTACGTCTGAGGAAACAAAGCCAGGCGAGCCCGCTGCTCCTATGCATGCGCCTCTACCTATCAAAACCATCATTGATACACGCCCGGTCGAAATCTCTTTTGCCAGCCATCTCCTCGAAAGCGAGCCCTACGATTTCGGTCTTGGCCCACCAAACTTCATCATAGGCTGTGTCATGGAGCCATCGTCGCCAGACTTTGTCCCTCTGGAACCCGGGAGTACATGCGCATACATAGAGTTCACCGTAACCCTTCGTACGTCCGACCAGCTGCCCTCGAGAGCACGAGATTGGCTGCACATGCTCTCTGCTGTCGATGTCACGCCTTCGACGATCTACTCGCGCCATATGGTGCGCTATAAGATGCGCGAGATGCAGCAGTCAGAATGTGAGAAGAGGATCAGAGATGGGGGCAGAGTCGTGGAGAGGGTACCTGGGGCGAACATCTGGATTGAGCTGTTCACGGAGCCGCTGCGTTCGAAGTGCAACATGGGCTATATCTTGAACAAGGCGTTAGAGAGTATGGGGCGGTTTGCGTTCAGGAGTACGACGACCACGATGAAGAAGCGCAAGCGAGTGATGTGAAGGTCAGGCGGGGCGTGCTGTGTTGGGGATGAGTCTTGTAACTGTACCATGTTGCATGGAGAGAGCAGATTGTCCTATGCCGAACAATAAGCGCTGATTTCATTGTCTCATGACCATCAATTGAGTGCGAGCAACGCTACTGTTCGACAAGCAGTTCTGGCGAAAGGAAAGAGAGCGGACGAGTAACAGGAAAAGTGCAAAAGCTAACTAAGCGAGTTACCACCCGAGGGTTCGAACTCTTAAGCTGCGCTTCGAGGGAACAGGTTCGCGTGAAACATCGCTCAATTGGGAAACCCAAGCTTGCGACTACGGTGGACACCACCTCTGCCATTGAACAAATGTACCGGATGGTGGACTTGGTAGCGAAGGAGGGAGAGTGTATATACAGTATCATTTGTTCACCAAGTTACATTCGTGACATACACAGCCTCCTGATGGCGGGTTCAAAGCGCAAAGCATTACGGTCAGCTATCGCGCGCACATTTGGACAGAGGGGAACGTATCACGTGACGCATATCTAAACACTTGCAAAACAGGGCGCGAGTCATGTGTTGAGCCTGGCCGAAGAACCGCAAAGCCTGACACCAGCGACCATGCTGCATAGGGCGCTGTCTTGATTGATCAACATATGTCTGTTCGTAAGTCGTGTAGACCTCTGCTGCCGATATCAAGTTCTGAGCATTTGCTGATCATAAGTGCTGCGACACAGGCTTGAACACTGCTGAAGTCGGAGTTCACCCGCCATGGCTTGGAACTCAAACGCCCACCCCTCATGCCAACAATGACATCGATGATCCTGTATTTTGAGATATCGCATCTTCTTGTGTCATCTGCGATCGTCCTTGCATCAGCCCAGGTGATCCGGTGAAGCCGGTCACTGTCATAGCGATGAGGGACCGACGGCCAGGTTCCACATCCCTTGCGATGCAGATCACTCCCGTCTCCGCCGCAGCATTCATGGAGGCAACCCATCGCATCTCATTCTTCCAGCAGGTGTTTGATACATGTTCGTCTCGCTAATCTGACCTAGCACCGACGCCCAGGCTCCAAGCCATCCACTTCGCAATAAGGTTGCATGAACCGCTGTCGGCCTGTTACACACGCGCGTGGTCCCGATGCACGGCGTTTAGCCACTGCATGTACCTGTCACTTGTCATGGCTAACGACACAGCTCACATGGGAATGTGGTCTCGGTCGTGCCTTCCCTGTGTCGATGGTACGATGACCTGAGACGAGCGTGCCTTGAACAATGGGTTTCCGGGAGTGAGTATATGTCTCGGCGTACCTCCGTTCCATGTATCTCCTTGCAGCAACAGAAATACATCGTCTTCTGCATTCAGCACGTCTGTCTGCTTGTTTGACCCTTTATCGGTGGACTAGGGATGCTGCAGCGATCATTGCAGCGGAAGCGGCTCTGCTCCTCCGCTGACCCGGTTGATGCCCCTGGACACACTGCAGGATGCTTTGCATGATGCTCGATGATGTTCTCTGCAGGTACAGATCAACTGCCAGTCGGTCTGCCACCTTCCGCATACCGGTAATGGCCCTGTGCACACTGCAGCTGATGGCTTTTCGGGGATATCTTGAAACGCTCTCGGCGGTGCACCGGTCGACAACGCGTCCGCCACCAGGCTAGCTTCTCGCCTAACCAGCTTTATGTGAGCATAGAGCCTTGGTCGACAATGGCTACTGTCGGCGATCGGGTATACAGGGCTTTAGATCGACAAGAAGTCCGTTGCTACGTGAATACAAAGCCACTTCGGCAATGACCTCACCTCGATTGGTAATGCACACTTTCACTATTCACTGATGAAGTCCACCACGAACGTACATCTCGAAGTCTCTTACACTTATCCACTACCGAGGGCGTCATCCTGCAGGTAAGTAGCGTTGACAGCCGTTGATCTCCACAAAGCGCCTGTGTCACCTACTGTCGTTTGCCACCATCCTTGCATATTCTGACGCAGAAAGTCGGTAGAACAAACGATACGTGCATCTGACGGTCAAGGTCGGTCGCTGACTTCAGGTCCCAGGGTTGTACTGCAATCACTTGGTGACGGAAGAATCTGTCACGTCTGCGTTTGGGGAGTTGTGGACTACTTGAGGAGAAGGAAGTCCAGTGTCACACATATTTGAAAGTGGACTTCATCACATCTACGCTACAAGCTACCGTTTTGCAGACCAAGGCGGCATTGAATCGTTTGGACCACCCAACACTCCAACGTGCTTGGAAGGCCTCGCATATCGTCTCACAAGCTGCCCCGTCCGGCGTCATGGACCAACGGACATCACTTCCTAGCGCTGGATTGGACATCTGCGGTCCAAGTGGACCACTTCCGGCGTTTTCACCGCCTCATCCGCGTTCGATCTCCATCGGCTCGGAGCGGGAGACAGAGTCTGGGAGAGCCGACAACTCGCCATTTCTTCCACCGCGCCGCACAAGTCGGACCTCGCTTCGGCAGACCCCAGATGCTCGCTGGTCCACAAGCGGTGACTTTCGAAGTCCAAGAGAGGAGTATGATCAACGACAGCAGCAGACAGCTCCGAAATCGAGATCATCGTCAATTCAGAGCAGTCATCGCTCGGGAGTACTAACGCCGTCCGTCCAAGCCCCTGACAGCAACACACCAAGTCGTGCCTCCAGCATCCGCGAACAAAGCGCCAGCTCAGCACGCGCATCGTTGGAAACACTGCATGAGTACGCTAGGCCGCCAATCGCTGGAACGACTTCGGACGCAACGCTTGATCGCAGTTCGTCATTACCGTCGTCGACTCGTCGGCAGCGTCAGAGACAGTCAGCTCTTCGATATGAGTCCAGACTGTCAGACGAAGATGTCGTGCCAAATGCTATCTCGAATGGCCTCATTGGGGTGGCATCGTCACCATCCTCGCAGCATGGGACGACGAGGGATGGTCGCCCTTATAGTCATCCACCATCAAGATCTGCTACCACTTCGCCACCGACTGATGCATGGCCACCAGCGCCTATGGCCCCTAGTGGGCTCGATCCGCCGTCGAGCCCGCCGTCCGTGGCGCCCTCCACCCGACCAACGTCCAGTATCAGACGTCTGTCAAGTCTGCATCACATCTTCGACTACAGAGATGAGCGGCAGGCGCATGATCGTGAGTCTGAGGCGTACTCACAAGGACAGGACGGCGCTACTGATGGAGCTCAAGAGTACGAAGATGACTCGCCGACAACTCCCGTCATCGCGCTACCGCCGACACTGGTTACGAATAAGACTCCTAGCCAGCACTCGTCGGAGTACGGAGATCAGGGCCATGAACGTCAAGGCAACCGAGATCAGGGCCCGCAGACACCAGCACAGCACCAGAGCAAGTTCCGTCACTTCGCATTCGAGGCTGGTTTCTGCCTCGCAATCGCAATGACCCAATTTCTCTGCGAGTACCTCATCTCAGGCTTTGCGATCGTTCTGCCACACCTCCTCGCCCACCAGCACATCATCGGCTCAGGCTCGACAGGCGCCTTCTGGCCTGCTGCACTCCTCACACTCCTATTGAGCGCCATGCTACTGATCTTCGCCCGCATATCAGATATGTACGGCGGCTACGGCCCGTTCATGTTCGGCCTCTTTTGGCTCGCGATCTGGACTTTCATCCCCGGCTTCTATCCCACGGGCGTGGCTCTGCAAGTCTCCCGTGCCATGCAAGGTCTCGCCCTCGCTGCCTTGAATCCAGCAGTCTTCACGATGATCGGCAGCTTCTACGAAAACGACAAGAACCGCCACAACTTCGTCCTCGGCCTCTATGGTGCCTGCGCCCCCGTCGGCTTCTACATTGGCTTCCTGGTCGGGGGTGCGTTGCCGGCGCAGGACTCCAAGTGGTTCTTCATCGTCGCAGCCTGCGCATCAGTCACCACAGCCATCTTGGCCTGGATCTGCGTACCTCGAGATCGGATGGACCGCAGGAACATGGACCTCTCCATGGACTATGTTGGTGCTTTCTTTATCACCGCTGGACTGATCCTAGTGACCTACGCCCTCACCGTAGAGCCCTACGCGAACCAATTCGAGCAGTCAAGAAATGGCTTCACCTTCCCGATCGTCTGCGGCCCACTCGCAAGCGGTACTGGATGCCTCCTAGTAGCGTTATGGGTAGAAGGCTGGTACGCCAAATGTCCGATCCTTCCCTTTGACTTCTTCAAGCCTCGGGGAGTCTTCCCACTTTGCATCGCCTGCCTTTTCTTCTTCGCTTCCTTTGGAGTCTGGCTATACAACAGCGCTGAATTCTTCAGCTCTGAAATCGTCACTGGAGTGCCAGGGGGAATGCAGGGAATTGCCCTTTCAATCTGGTACACGCCTTTGGTGATTGGCGGCATCGTCCTCTGCGTTCTCAATGGCTGGCTATCACATCGCTTTCACTTAGAGATCATCCTGATCCTTTCTGGATTAGCCTGGGTTGGTGCGCCCCTGATCTTCGCCGCCGTTCCATTCCCACTACACTACTGGTACGAGGTGCTGCCCTCGATGCTCTTCGCTGCACTTGGCATAGATCTGACCTACACGGCTACTACCATCGCGCTCTCCTCTTCACAGCCGCAGAAGTATCAAGGCATCGCTGGAGCAGTCACTTCGATCCTTGTGAACCTTGCCATGAGCTTCTCGCTACCGATCAGTCTCATCGTCCAGCACTACGCAACGATCGACATGCCGATCGATACCGTTGAGCAGGCTCAGCAGGCGACGCTTTGGGGGTACAAGATGGCGTTTGTGTACGGGGCTGCGAGTGCAGGGATGGGCTTACTGATCGCGGTGGTCTTCATGGGGAGGCCTTGGTGGGAGAGGAAGAAGGGTGAGGATGAGGACGTGGAAATGCGACCGCGACGGCCCTTAGAGGCTACTACGTTGGTGCATGATGTGGATACGTAGTCCGCGGGTAGCGAGTGGAGTGTATTTGGCGATGAGTGCAAGAGGAGAAGAGACAATAGAGACGCGCATCGCCGCTAGCGACGTGTGGAGGCATCCGCTTTGTACAGCGCAACAGTGTTAAGACGAGGCTTCATGGCAGATCAGTATTGAGATAGATCAAGACAAAAGCAATGGTTCACTCCCATTCGCTCGCTCGAACAGTTGTCCGTCTGCTGTGACGGACAGTGCACTATTGTCATACTGCTTCACATCAGCTGAGCCGCGTTCGCACTTGGAGTTACATGAGTGCTGTTCTCGTCAATCATGAGATGTGCGAGAGGATCGCCTAGTCATACGCATCCACGTGAGCCATGGCTGCTCCATGCTGTCTCTAAAATTGTTACCGCATGAATGACAGCTCGTCACACTTGCGTCGTGTCTGTGTTGTTACACGCTCTAGCTCCGCACTTGCTTTTACATCATCGTGACCTCCGCCGCCACTTGTGGTATGATGTACGACCACCTCACTGTAACGTCATCATCTGAACCTTTCAACTCCCCCGAGCATCGCTGAAGGCTGATCATAAGAGTCAACTTAGGCTCACCAAAGTGTGAAGTTAAGTTTGCACGGTTTCAAAGTCGAGGAGGATCCCATATACACATCCAGTACCTCCTACGCCCCCTCCGTTGCTGGAGACCAGCCCATGCCACTCGAGCTCCATTTCAATTCACATAGGCAAATGTTTGCAGTCGTCTACTCCTCTTCAAGATCATCAGACTCCTTCCAGAACGCCGTCGGTCCCGCAGGGCCATGCATGTCATGATCCCTATCACGCCATGTCAGCAAGTCGTTACAGTCCAGAGTGTTGAGTGTGTGATACTTATCGAACCAATTTCCCAGCACGCCCCTCGCACTCCTCAACCCACCGACCTGTATGCCCTCACTCCGCCATCTCTCCTCTCCGTGAAAGATCGAGAAAGTCGTCCACCTGATCTCACCTTCGGGAGTCTGCCGCACAGTGCCTCGTTCTTGTATTAGTCTCAGTACCTTCACATACAGCATGAATCAAAGAACAGAAGACTCACCTCGTATCTTACTATTAGCATTCGGGTCCCAACTCGCATGCAAGCTTCTACTCGTCCCCTGGAAATGCACAACGGGCAGTCTCTCCCCCTTGAAGTCACTCCAGTCCATCGCCTCTCCATCCACATCCACATCATCTGGGTTCGAATTACTCGCGGGCTCGATACGTGTGACTTGCCACTTGACGCGGATTAGTCGAATGGCTATACAAAAGAAGTAGAATCAGCAAGGTGACGTACAGATTCGAGCACGCGGATCATACCCTCTTCTGTTGCGATTGGTTCGCGGGGCTCCGAGGGCAGGATGGGAAGCAAAAAGTTGAAGGCGTAGAGGTCGTTGTAGTCTAGGAAGCAGACAACGCGCATCCAGGTGCCGGTCACGCCGTATGGGTCTTGCGAGTCTTGCGATGGTGAAGGAGACGAGGGGATGGAGTTCGAGGCTATGGAAAAGTCGTCTGGAGGCGAGTCTGCTGTAGGCTGTGACATTGGCTGTGAGACGTAGGAATTCGGCGAGGCGCCGACCCAGGGCTCATCCCAGATCATGGGGAAGCGGCGTTCTGGGCGTTCCGAGAACTTGCGCAGGTTGAAGCCGAGGACGACCATGATCGCTTCGACTTTCTCCCAGTCCACGTGTTGAGATCCGTCGTCCTTGAAGGGACCCCAGAGGGTGTGCTCAGTGTATTGCCGGAGATCGTAGACTTTGGAGCGAGCAAAGGTGTGCGTCAAGTAGGGCTTCGACTGTAGTCGTGTGCACGAGCTTGGTGACAGATTCAGGCTCTCTCGATACATGTGAAATGAAGAGCGAGAGGGAACAGTCTCGTCTATCGGCACACCGTATAGGCAGTGCAATCTCGCTGACGTCTGCCGCAGCTCGTCTGTCTTTGCTGCGCTGTGCTTGTTGAGATCGCCGCCTCTGGAGAAGAGGCTACTCCCACACAGGAAGGCATTCAGGTTCGTCTTGTCGATGAACGCGTCGGCTAGGAGTTGGACATTGCGACTGTCGTCCACGATTACTGTCGTCGACTTCAATAGCTCATCAATCTGCCTAGCGACGAAATCCAAATCAGTGCGCTTCAGTTCAGCATAGGGCGATTCCAGTATTTTCTCGAGCTTGGCTAGGTCATGTACCCTCGATTGCCAGTCCACGCCAGCATCCGCCTGGAGCTGATCGTACCGCGCATCGTATATATCCTTGTGCAGCAGCCGATTGCCATCGATATAGCTGTGAAGGGTTCGACATGTCCGGCTCAGTGTTGCGAGATCTTTGGGCTCAATACTGATGAATATACAATGAAGCAGCTCATGGCTGAGCTCCAGTAAGTGCGCCATGATGTCGTGTAACAAGGCCGTGAGTGGACCCGGGTTGGGAAGATAGAAGGCGGCGTTCAAAAGGCGCAACGCACGAGTGCTTCGAGCGCAACTTATTAGACTTGCTTATCATTCGGCATCGCAGCTCCGTCGCGGGTGATCGTAGTGCATACCTATCTCCGTGCAGTCAAGGTCATTGATTCATGGGCTGAAGTGGGGTGGTCCAGAGTGCGGGGACGGATTGCTGCGGAGATAAGTTACAGTATGACCGAAGATGGTGAATGAGGGCAACAGTAATCGTACAGTATTACAGATCGCCGACATGCACTCGTGGCCCAACCCGGAACTCCTCCGTAACGCCAAGAAGTACCACGACACAGAAATTGACCCGTCTACCTTCAACGCCTAGCAACATCCCCTGCTCCTTGCTCGTCCCCTCCTCTCCTCCCTCCAAGCAGCCTTCTCCTCCCTCCATATAGCCTTCAACTCAGCCTTCACCATGCGCTTCTCCTCCCGCCTCGCAGCCTTGCGAGCCTTCCATTCCCGCTTCGTCAGCTTCCACGAGTCGCCTCGCTTGACGCCTTCTGGCCTCACTGCGCCCTCGAACTCAGACTCCGAATCCGAGACAACATCGTCCAGGGCGTCAATGTGCTTGTCGAAACTGCGCACAGCGGGGCGAGGAGTCGAAAGGACGGATAGCTCGGCGCGATTGACCATTACATCCTCGTAGGCTGGAGGAGGGATGCCCTTCTCCTGGAGTTCGAGGCCACGGAAGGCTTTCGAGAGGGTTTGCTCAGGAATGTACTTCGGCTCAGACGTAGGACCGGAGTACTGAGGCTCGATGGCTTCGGTGGAGGTTTGTTGGCCTTCTTCGATTTGTCTGGTGCGGCGAGATTGGTAGGCGCCATAGGCTGCCATGGCGAGCTGAACGGTGAGGGGTTGGCGACGGGGTCCGTTGCGGCGACACATCTTGTGGAAGGTGTGCGAGATGGTCCTTGAGTAGAATTAAGAGTCTCGATGTGGTCAATATGTTGAAGATATCGCTGCGTTGGGGTGGTATGCGATCGGCTTTGGACTAGATGTGCTTGAGACTGGAAGTGATGTTTCGCTTTGTAGAAGAGGATGTTCTTCTGCTTGATGGTGCTGGATGCTTGAGTGTGAGGAAATACTGTTCCTACCTTGTGGTTACTGCGCAATCTATATACCTGCTGCCTGGCCCCATGGCAGCTGGAGAGTTACGTCGTTGCGCGACAGTCCAGCTCTCGGCCGATGCAAAGCACAGACCGCGTCGCAATACCGTCCCAATCTGGATTCATCGCGTTTGAAATGTGGGGAAATCTGCAACATCGTCGCAGTGTCAGTCCGAAGAATGTGTACATCGACATTCGATCCTATGCTATGCGCGCGTAAGACTTGAGATCGAGGAAGGTCGGACAGATTGCAGCGGATGAAAATTGTATGTTCTGGCCGCGATGGGATCGTGCGTGCGTACAATGTCTGCCTTTGATGAACCGTACGAACGAGCGCAGCAGATATGAAAGCACTCGACTCCGAATACAGCTCAATTCAAGCGCCCCTTGCCTTTCCCACTGACCAGATCACCTGACACAGCGCGACCATTGCCATTGACCGCAGCATCAGTACGACTCCGCTCCTCCGCCAGACTGAGCTGAATAGCAAAGTCCAAATCACCCAGTTCCACACCACCGCTGCTGCCCGCGATCGTAGTAGGTGAGCTCTGTGGCGAAGTCTTGTTCGACGCAGACTTTTTCCCGCCTTTGGTCTTGGCTTTGCGGATAGGGATGTCGAAGGGTGCCGCGGCATTAGAAGCGGCGAGACTAAGCCTGATGGCTTCCGCGACATCAGCGTCGAACTCTTCGTCGCTCTTCGGAATGATGGCGCGAGGCGATGGGCTTTGTGCGGGTGTCAGCGCGTCGCTCGAGACGACAGCGGCGCTGTCAGTCGCGCTCGTCGTATCGGAAGACCGTCGGACTTGCTCCTGCTCATGCGTCTCTTGACTCAACATAGCAGCATAAGCAACCATCTCCTCTTCACTGCCATCCAGCAGCTCCGTGCCAAAGCGACCAGCGAAGCGATGAGTCTCCTTGCGGCGTTGCTGCTTCTCACGCTCAAGCTCGAGCTTCTCGTTCGCGATGTAGTCCTTAACATTACTACGCGTGACACCAGCCAGGCGCTCGCCGGCGTTGTTGCTTCCTCGCTCTGAGCGACGGAGGCGACGTTTCTGCGAACGGTACTGGTCGGCTGCGGACGAGCTGAAAGACCAGTAGAGCAGAACAGTCCCAATTGAGACCATGCCGCGAAGGACCGTAGCATCAAGGTCAAGGCAGATTGCGCCGGCAGCGAAGAGGTTGATGCCGACGCCTTGAGGAGAGGCTTGGGCGACGATCAACCGACGACGAGCGCGGGAGGCGAACTTCGAGTTGAGGGTGCGAATGGGCTCGGTGGTCGAAGCGAGAACATCCCATGCTTGTACCAGACCATCGTTGCCGCCATGTAGTAAGTACAGCGAAGATAGAGCCAAGCTAGAGATCTGAGGCGAGTCCGTGTAGATAATGCGGACCGGCTCGACAAAGTTGATCGTTTCGGCGTCTCGTGCCAGCGGCGCTCTCATGTCCCACACAATTACCGATCCTGTATGTGTACCCACAGCCATCAGCCTAGCCCGCTGACCAGGGATGTCTGCGGGCTTTGAAGTGACAGTGTCGGCTGACATTGGCGTGAAGATTGGCGATGATGCAGCAGACCGACTCGGGAAGCCGAGCAGAGGATCCTCGGTAAAAATCTGGGCAGCATGAGCGGACTTGTCTATAGCACTTGCCAAGATCTCCACATGGTTGAGGCCGCCAAACAGCATGGTCGAGATTCGCCACTCCTCAATCATTGGCCTAGGGGTAACGCTTCCATCAAAGTCCTCCTGGGACAGCGTCTGCTCAAGGCTGTCGAAAGAGAACGTAGAGGGCGCGTTAGTGGGTGGTATCGATGGCGCCTCTCCGAACAGCGATGGTGGTGTCGACGGACCGGTACTATCTGTCGTCAGTGAAGGCGTTGTCGTTTGCGGGGCGACTGGCAGGTCCTGCACGCGACATCTCGCGTAGCGTCTGACGTATGCCTCGCTCTCCTCAGCCAGCCCACAGTTGATCACGAATATGCCCTCGCCAGCGTTGTGACCGTCGTCGGCTGCAAAGTCTACTTCGAGCCTCCGTTGCATGTCCCATCCGATGCAAGCCTTCTGAAAGTGCATCGGCTTCCTCGCGGCGAAGTCTTCGATCTCTCGCGTCTCCGCAGTAATCTGCGCTTTACTCAAGCACATGCCGTTCCAAGACGAGCGTGGGGAGTAGCTGCCGTCTACTCTCGACTCGGCGTACGGGTCTGGACGGGCAACACGTCTGCTCGGCTCGACGACGTTCCAGTAGACAGTACGCCCAGTCAGCCATGCAGTGCGTTCGATAGCCTTATCGTCCATGCGGGTGCCACGATCAATGTCGGGGCGCCGAGGGAACTTTGTAAGGTAGAATACCTCGCCAAGCGCATTGAGCACAGTCGCCCAGATGCGATTTTGAGATTGCCGGACCATGCTGTAATCATTGTCGACATTGATGGCGATTAGTGGCACACCAGGACTCAGCGCCCACCGCGCCGTCATCTCACCTCGAGCATAGCGGTCTTCACGACGCCCACTGCCTGGGCTGGAGCCAACGGCATATGCCGTGAGCACACCAGCGGATGATCCAGACAACATGCCGATTAAGCCATCCGTGAGTGACGAGATTGCATTCGACTTCGCCAGCCAAATGCTGCAGATGGCCTCTCGAGCGGACAGGATCTTCGGGATTCCGACTTCGGGCTCGGTCATGGCAGACGAGCACAGCAGGAAACGACCGCGCATCTCTTCGATTGATCGGAAGTAGATCAGCCCTCCAGGTGAGCCTTCGCCATGAACCATGCCATATGCCTGGCTGACGTCCATGACGTTGGGCACGCCGACGACTTCTCCAGGACCAAGACCGTACTGCGCGTCACCAGGAAACCGCTCCGAGAACTGTAGAAAAGACTGCGGGTCTGTCAAGCCCCGCTGATCTGGCTTTGCTAGATTAGGATCGCTACTAGAGGCTGTGCCAACATCGTCGGCGCCATGGATGAAGCGAGGATAGCGCTTGTTTAATCCAGTGCCAAAAGTAGCATCGAGATGATTCACGGTAGTGAACAACTGCGAGTTGTACATGACCACTGGCGTTGCAGTATGGCTCTGCCCAGCACGAGATGAGCTTGCCGAAGCGATCGCCTGCACCGGCTTTCCACGCGACAGGGATCGCAGAAGACGGGTTCGCAGGATGTACTCGCTCCTCCATGACGCCAAGGCCGTCAAACGCGTGAATGCACGTCTTTGAGTGCGGACTACGACTTGAGCCTCTTCATCATCTGAGTCTTGCTCGAGTGCGTTCACGGATTCAGCGCCGGGAAAGAAGCGCGAGAAAGCACTGCGCCATGCATGTGGTGTCGTAACCAGTTCGTGAAATCGCTTGGAGACCAGAGACACAGAGCTCAGATCAGATGGCGTCAGATGCGCCAGTGCATGCGTGAGGACCTCTACGTAAACATCAGTAAACGCCTCCTCGAGTCCGATCACGTCCTAACATACCATTCGGTAGCTCAGTGATAGGACTCCTCTTGTCCCCTGGTGCCCTCGGCTTCTTCAATATCTCAAAAGCCGGTCCACTACGCTTCTTGTGCGTAGGTGGCGTGGACGCCTTCTCATATTCCTCAATCCTGTTGCGGATCACAGCAGATGGTGTGCTCGGTGGAGGGGAGATCGATCCCGTGGGCGAGACAGGACTCAGTCTCCTGCTCCCATGCCGTCCGCCGGGTCCCGCCTCCTGCAATGAGGCGGCAAATGCGGCATCGAGTGCGAGCTGCTCGGCTGGTGTGGCAGTACCAAAGCCATCAAGACCTCTGCGGGATGCATGAGAGTCTGGGGGCAATGCGACGCCACCAGGGCTGTCATCTTGCAAGCCATATTGGTCGGTTGAAAGAGGTGTCAGAGATCGCTGGGTTGAAGACTGTGTAGTAGATGTAGTGGGCTCTGGTTGCATAAAAGGTCCTGAAAAGTTTGTGAAGTAGAAGCGAACTGATCCAGGTCGTCTGGGTCAGTGGAATGAGCGTATCGGCAGTTGGATCGCGCTGTGGTGTATGAAGTGGAAAGGAGAAGGGAACTGATGTGACGCGTTGAAGTTGAGATGGATGCGATGCCAAGGCTGGGATGTAGATTGCCGAAAGTGTGTTAGTAATGATCGAAGTTGGCACCAAAGGACAACGCAGTACACGACAATAATGCTCCTTTGCGACGAGTTCACATGGCACGTGAAGTCATGATGGAGGGGGACATCTTCGTGTAGAGCTGCGGCGCCTCAAGGTACATACAGCCTCGAATAGGCCGCCACATCCGTCCTACAGCAAATACACTTCGTGTAGTTCCTCGTCGCCAGCCCAACCCGGCAGTCATCACACATACTCAGACATCCACAAGGCCAGACTAGAATCGTCCGTGGCGAGCACTGGCATACCACACACTGTGGCCCGCCAGCACCCATGCCCTCAGCACCAGTCTCCCAGTCGCTGGCGGCAGGATTGTGACTTAGAGTCGCGGAGCGTCGTTCAAGGATGAAGCGCTCGATGTCATGCTCTTCCTCCTCGGCTGTGATGGTGGCGCTACGTGGGCCCATTAACAGCTCTGCACGTTGAAGATCGGTGCTGCGACGGTACTGCGATCGGGTGATGGGTCGATTTGATTGTAAGCTTACTGAGAGCATGCGAGCTTCTTCGCGGTCTGCCAGAGATTGAGGATTGAGTAGTCGTGACAACGAAGCGATGTCAAGGCCACCGTTTGCTCCAGGCTCGTGCGCTGAATACGGGTCACGCTGTGTGGGTGTACGTGTGCCGCTGCCTTCAGAGACTTCTGACCATGCATCGCTCATGCTGGCGTTAGTGGACGATGAGATCACGCTGGTGTTATCATCATCGTCATCCGTAATGGATTGCTCGTAGTCGCCACTGTTGTCGAGATCACCGAACCAGCCACCACTCCGCCACCAGCTGTACACGTTCTTGTCGAGACTTTCCTCCGTAGTGTAGGTGCCGGTGTGTTCGAGCTTGCGGCGCATCTCTGCTTCGACATCGACGTTCGGATCTGTGGGCAGAGTGAAGCCGCCATCAGAGTTCAGGATGTAGAACTCAAGATTGTCAGGTTTAGCGCCTTCAGGCATTGTCGCTGCAACGACTTTGCCACCTGTGGTAGAAAGCTTGACAAGCCAAGCAGGCTTGCCATGTACTCCGATCTCCCTTAGCATCGCCAGCAAGAGATCAGCATTGGTCGCCACAGATAGCCAGAAGACGCCAGTGACGAAGTCAAAGGTCAGCTGCATCCGCGTTCTACGCTGTGAGACGCCAAGTCCACTCTCTGCCTGATTGGCGTTGCTCTTGCCGTCTTTGCTACCTCTTTGCTTGGATTTGCGCTCGCGAGCGTAGGGCGAGGTGCCGATAGCAAAGTTCTGCTCGTCAGTGAAATCTACGCCACGTGCAATCTCACCACCGAGCAGTTCGGTAGGTATACGCAGTGTATGCTTCGACGACTTTGCTTGCAACTGACCAGTCATCTCGTCGAGACGTTTGCGCTCAACCCAAGTCATCCGGGCAACCTGCACGCGAGTGCCTGCATTAAGATAGACAGCTTCGCTTGCCGCAGTCAGGACGCTGAAGCCGACTTTCAGCAGTGCAGTGTAGAAGTCTTCCGACATCTTGATGCGGATCGAAGATGGTTGTGACATCTGCACATTCGCTTGCAGGTTCTGATATGTCCAAGCAGCACGTTGCCTGATCGACAATCGCTCGCCGTCGGCGTGAGGCACGGAAGTCATGGTGATCAGGAAGGCAAGCCCGTAGATCGCGCCGCAGCCCGCGATGCCGAAGAGAACAATGACATGAGGTATGAAGCCTACCACGCAGACTGTCGGGAAGCGCAGTACACCAAGGTCCGCAATGCTCTGTATTGGCTGCATGAAGATGCGCAAAAAGCTCCAGAGAAACGCAGCCATGTAGCAGCTGCCCCATATTGCTGTGTTGACCAGTCGAACTTTATGTCGCTTGCCAGTGATAGCCAGGATCGCACTACTGAGCTGACTACAGCAAGTGATCAGACATACGAGCAGCACCTCAGGTGGGACATTCAGACGCTGCAGTATCTGTGCTCGTGTAAGTAATACCTTTGCGCCTTCGGTAGCGGCCGTACTAGTAATTTCTAGGGTTGGCAACCTCCCGAAAAAGCCTAGACCGAGTGAACTACTGATCATAGCCTCGCACTCGGCGAAAGCGAGGGAGTGTTCGAAGATCGTCATACCAGTCTCAGGTACTGGCAGTACACCCTGGAGTGAGCAGGCAACTGTCTCGAGGAACTGCGCCCCGCACAGAGTGAGGAAGAAGCTGAAGAGCAGGGACATTGAGCCACGCAGCTTAGACGAGTCGCCACTCAGTCCAGGCAAGGACATGTCCCGATCACAGCAGCATGCTTCATCGTCTTTCCAGTACAGAAGCCTCGAGCTCAGGTCGTACAGGAAGCCAGTCTCACCACCGAAGTCAATCGACAGATACTTGGCTGGATCACCGTACCGCAGCTGCGAAAAGTCTGGCGACGTCTGACATCGCAATGCTTCGAGTACACGTAGCATCTGATAGCCGAACATCATAATCACCGGCAGGTATATTGCAAGCCGGGTATGCCAGCGTATACGAAGATGCTCCCTGGAGGAAGCATAGAATTGAGCGCGGTTGAGCACGATGGCCACTGTGAAAGTCGCCAATGCCCACCTCGAAGTGAGGTACGCGAAGATACCGCCGAAGTTCTTGAGCTTGCCAACAGTCTCTAGCATTGTGCCAAACATCGACGTACTCTCCTCAGCAGAGCCTTGGGACCATGCTTCACGTAGGACAGCGTCCAGAGCTGTGGCCGTGTGCTGCGCTAGTATCCCGCTCGTGTTCGTGACTGTGCCGTTCGCAATGTTCAGCCCTCCTGTCGCCTCTGCGATCACGCTTCCTCCGCTCCATGCACCGTTGATGATGTCTGGCATGTACTGGCCAGCGAAGGAGCCGGCGCGCTGCGCGAGGCGAGGAAACACGAGTAGGAGGTCCATTGCCCCGGGTACGATCGAGGCATTTGTTGTGGTGAGGTGATCCATAACTGCCGTCGCTTCGAAGGTGCGATTTTCTGTAATCAATCCCTACATAGCACGACCTAGGCTGCCCTTCACTAAACGGAGGTCCGGTGTGTGAGCTTCTCGAGGCGCATCACGGCGGCATGTTATGACAGACAAGTCGCGCCTGCTTTCGCTTAATAGCTAGGGCTTGCTGTATTTGAACTAACGATATACTGCGCGGACGACGGCTGATCATTTCATCGCTGTCAGGATGCACATGTGAACGCCATCCCGCTGTCACACTCGGCTCGGAAGATCGATCTTGCCGAGGCCAGTGATAACATGGTCTTGATACATGTATGAACTGCATATAGATCTCCACCATGCCTCTACGAACGGCTTACTTGGTTTCTCTCGCCACGGCGATTCGCCAAATATGAGAGATCTCGAGACGTGCAACTTCCGTGCCTGTAAAAGGTCTTCCCGTGCCACTCTTCAACAGTCCGCTAGTGAATGGCATGGGAAATGTCGCACCTTTTGACGACTGCAATGCCGACCAACCATTCGAGTGATCAGGCATGCTGCGGAGACTGTCAAGCGGCTGTAGTCTAGTGTAGCAGCCGCCATGGAGGAAGGCCCAGTGGATGCCTATCCGAGCTCAGCTAGCGAATATGAGCCGCCATCTACATCACCAGAACGGCGCCGCACAAGGTTGACTGCAGTGTCAGATGCCCAGGTTGAGCGCGACACTGTCACAGATTCGAATGGTGATCCCGAAAGGTCCGTCGACGATGATGGTGAATCTGACGATGTGACTGTCAAAAGCAATGCGAGTGGCGACTCTGAGTTGTCTCAGGACAGACCACTGTACCCACGGGTGGGAGATCCTTCAGACGACGAGGACGGACGACAATATAATGCAGATCACTCCGAAGACCACGGTCCTGCGGCGGAGCAGGGAGATGGGGCATCCGGTGCGCCAACACGCCCGTTCCGAATGCACAAGTTCACACTGTATGAGACCAATGCCCGATACTGGATTGCAGGCGCCGACATCAGGGACACCCAGTTCAAACTTTTACGCATTGATCGAACGTCGCCTCCCGGCCGGCTTGCAGTCACGGAAGATGAGGCCGTCTATGATCGCCAGCAGATGAACGACAACCTTGCTGCTATCGATCGGGGCAACAAAGCGACCGGTGGCCTGCGACTCAAGTATGTCTTCTGGGGTCTGTTAGGATTCATAAGATTCACAGAAAGCTACTATATGCTTCTGATTACGAAGAGGCAACAGGTGGCGATCATCGGAGGTCACTATGTTTACCAAGTTGAGGCTACCGATCTCGTGCCATTGACGACCGGATCCAGCTCAAGTTTCATGCGAAATCGTAACGCAGAGGAAGCGCGATTCCTCAGCATCTTCAACAACCTCGATTTGAGCAAGTCATTCTACTTCAGCTACTCGTATAACATCACGAGAACGCTGCAGCAGAACATCATCTTGCAGCGCGAGGCACTACTTGAAGGCCGACACCCAGGTACTCCCGACTACAACAACGTCTTTGTATGGAATCATCACTTGCTCGGACCCGCGAGACGAGTCCTTGACCACGCTTATGACTGGTGTATGCCTATAGTGCATGGCTTCATTGACCAGGCAGCGCTCGATGTCTTCGGCCGATCGATCTATATCACCATCGTCGGCCGTCGTTCGAGATTCTTCGCTGGTGCACGTTTCTTAAAGCGCGGCATCAATGACCTGGGATACGTAGCGAACGATGTCGAGACAGAGCAGATCGTCTCTGAAATGCTGACCAGCTCGTTCCACGCGCCGGGACCGCGACTGTACTCAAATCCGACATGGACGTCGTTTGTCCATCATCGAGGGAGTATACCACTCTACTGGTCGCAGGACAATAGTGGTGTAACACCGAAGCCAGACATCGACCTGAACTTGCAAGATCCGTTCTATGAGCCAGCGGCTTTGCACTTCGATCACCTCTTTATGCGATATGGTTGTCCGATTTATGTGCTGAACTTGATCAAGTCCCGTGAACGAACTCCGCGAGAGTCAAAGCTACTTGATGCGTTTAAGCACTGCATTGAATTCCTCAATCAGTCGCTACCGGAGGGCAAGAAGATTATATACAAGGCTTTTGACATGAGCCGAGCATCGAAGACCCGAGGCGGTGATGTTATCGGCAACCTCGAGACCATCGCTGACGATATAGTCGCAAAAGTAGGCTTCTTCCACAATGGAGATGCTGATCTTGACGAGCCACACGTCCAGAACGGCGTCGCGCGCACGAACTGCGTCGATTGTCTCGATCGCACAAACGCTGCCCAGTTCGTGATCGGCAAGCAGGCTTTCGGTAGGCAGTTACACGCACTGGGCGTGCTTGGCTCCTCACATGTCGACTACGACACCGACGCCGTCAACATCTTCACGCACATGTTCCACGATCACGGTGACACCATTGCAGTCCAGTACGGTGGATCACATCTCGTCAACACAATGGCGACGTACCGCAAACTGAATCACTGGCAGGCTCATTCGCAGAACATGGTGGAGAGCTTCAAGCGGTACTATCACAACTCCTTTCTTGACAATCAGCGCCAAGAAGCGTACAATCTGTTCCTCGGCAACTATGTCTGGATATCGGGTCAGCCAATGTTGTGGGATCTAACCACAGACTACTACCTACATCACTCTGATCCGCGATCGTGGCTTAGACGCGAGCGAAGAGATTACTATCAGTGGTTCACGCCCGAGTACCTGGGGCCACGCCAATTGCCTCCGGCGGTACAAGGGCGACCTGAAACCACCGGGCACGAGATTGTTGACTATGACGACTACTGGCTAGAATTCTACAGGCCGACGACACTATCGTCCTTTCTCAAGCTGTACACTTACCGGATGAACAACACTCAGCGCTACCTGCCCGATCGCCCTGCCCGCGATCATAAGACCTTCGACTTCAGCCCATTCAAACCTCGTCTAGAGCCCCACAGACAAAACAGCATTGACTCTCCCGAGAAGAAGCCCCTGCGCAAGGGTGTGACGATAGTAGATCCTACAGACCCGCCGCCAAACACGCCACTCGATGCGCAGACTCCACGCCCGCACATCAAGTTCAACGATGAGCCATCAAGTATACTTCGCGAGAGAATGCATCGGCACTCCGTGCCCGTTGTAGCCGCCACACTGGACCCGGCGGACAAAGCTCAAATGCACCTCTGGTCGCTAAATCAGTTCCACACCAACTCGCTCAACCCCTCTGTCACAGCTTCCGAGACAGCAGAGTACAGTCGCTACATCACGCACCCTCTCACACTCCCTCTCGTAACTACCAGCACCGACATACCATCAGACACGAATTTAGACTACCTGTCGTACCTCTCGCGCGCAGATGACGCTTTAGATCCGGAGGACTTTGGCGTTAGTGACCACGATATGCGCGAGTTCGAGGCCTTCCTGGCGGAGCGAGAGGAGGTGCTGACGGTGCTCGAAGAGGATGGCGGGAAGAAGCGATATAAAGCTTACAAGCAGTGGCTGAGAGGCAAGAGTCTTTTCAAGCAGAGCAAGGTCGATCCGGAGTACTTGAGCGGGGTGTAGGATATCTCGCTGGATTGACTCGGCGCAGGTGAATGCGGCAAATAATCATAGCGACGGAGTCCCAGGCGAGCATTGGCGAATGGTTTCTGCGTATCATGGACGGCGTAATGTACGCTCTGTAGCAAGATATATAAATCTGGGTATCTTACAAGAAGTAATCAGCCACCGGTTTCTTCGCCGGCATGCCCCGACTGTCCTGCGGCGCCGCTTCAAAGACCCGATAGCGCCTCCCTGGCCCCATCTTCCTCTCCATTTTCTGATCCGTCAAAATCCCTGCACTCCTTCCCACATCACCGTTACTCCTACTCCCATAGCCTGCACTCGTGCCCTCCTCCCCAATCTCCAGGATCGCAGCCACATTCCCACACCTATAACAGTAATTCGGCGCACTCCAAACAGTCACAATGCTAGAATCGAACATTTCCTTAAAACCTTCCATCACCAGCTGGTGCGCTCGGCAGATAAGCGATAAGTCGTTCTTATGGTTGAACGACTTTACTATATCTGAGCCGAAGAGGAAGCCGGCGCCGCGGGGCGAGATCCCCCAGCCGTCTATCTCGTCCGGATCAGACCAGAGGAGATCGCACATGGCACCTTCGTGGGGGACTTCCTGCTTGCGGTCTAGCAGGCGGATCTTGTCGATGGTGTCTATGAGGGGAGAGAGTCCGCCGTGCACGCAGAGCACTGCGCCTCCGGACGTGCTGTTTGAAGGGCGAGAGGAGCCTGCTGCTGAGGTGCCTGGGGGGCCAGAGGGCTGCGGTGATGAACCGGGGTTTGAGAGCTGCAAGAGGTCTTGGGAGGGTTGTTGGGATTGAGGTGGTGAGGAAGGCACGCGTTGGAAGCGGTTTAAGATTTGGCCCTGAGAGTTTAATATCTCGATCTCCCAGTCTGTGTCGTCTGGCGCTGCGAAGGCGTGGCTTTGTGAGGGGTCTGCAAAAGGCGCGTCGGTCGGTGCAAGGTCTGTGGAAGCGCCTGTAACTAGGGCGCCGAGGGCTAGGTAGTCGAAGACTTCGCAGCAGTAGCGCCAAACGTTTGCACTGCCGTATTTTCGAAGGCATTCGTCGTAGAAGCCATAGACTGTTGTTATTTGGCGAGATTCGTGGTTACCGCGGATGAGAGTTATGCGGTCTGGGTAGCGGACTTTGAGGCAGAGGAGGAGGAGGAATGACTCGAGCGAGTAGAAGCCTCGATCGACGAAGTCACCTGCTCGATGTTAGGTCCTCGTAGCGGGTCACGGATTGCACTCGCTTACCCATGAAGAGATAGTTAGTGTCTGGCACATCGCCGCCGACTCGAAAGAGCTCCATAAGATCGTGGAACTGTCCATGTATGTCACCACATATCTGGAACACCTGCATCAGCGGCTATCATGCTTGATCATTGCACAATGTACCGACCGTCACCGGTGCATCTACCCCCGCCACATTCCCCTCTTCAATCAGTAGCTCTCGCGCCTTGTAACATAGCTCCCGCACTTGATTCTCGGGTATGGGTCGGCATGCTCGCAACTGCGCAATCGCTCTGACAGACCGTCAGTCTGAGGCGCGAATGTTTCGTTTCGTATGCGCCTACTTGTCCAGGTCACTCATTATCGTCAGCCACGCCGCCTGGCGCGCTCACTGCTACTCTAATCCAGTCCTGCTCTCTCGTTCGTCAACACTGACGCGAGTTTATGTCTCTCCGAACCAACGTCCTATGCTACTCGTGTCTCGTGCGCTCGGTGGCGGCTTTGTATTGAGGTTCGTGCGACGAGATCACTTTGCTTGCGCTGCTTCGCGAGTTCGGTAGGCGAGGAAAGAGTGATGTGAAGGATATTCGGTTTTTCACAGCAATGCCGTCGTACTACGCTCAACTCAGATCATGGTGGACTGTTGCCGTGGAGTCTATTCCTGTCGAAGTACCAGTAGCGCGGCTTACCCCAGATCCGGGATCGTCCCGGTGAGCCTTAAACTTAAAGAACATCCACGCGAACCCTAGTTTGGCTCCCTTCAAGACCTCATCCTCCTCCAATCCTTTCGCGTAAGATACTCATTTCACCCCTTCTTCGGCTGAGCGGGAGTCTACTGCACAGTGCCTTGAGAGCTCTTGTGCGATGGTGATCATTCCCTGAGCGCCTTCTTTGCACGGCCCGCGCAGCGGCTACAAGTGGCTAACAGAGTCTTCAACAGCGCTTCTTAGACGTTCATCACCAGGATCATCGCTATGTTGTCATTCGAAAGGTCTAGCAATCACAGCGATACGCTGTGTCGATGATCACACCCAAGACCAGTCGAATGAGAGTAACGTACTGGTAAGGCCAGCTGCAAGGAGCTGTACGCAGGTAGCTTCCCCTCTCTTCTTCAATGTTGTCCGGGAGCCAGCCATTGGCACCGTAGGTAGAACAGGCAAGCCTCTTATTGTGTCTTCCATTCATATCTGTCGAGCGATGCCCCGCAAATTTCCATGTGTTCCGTTTACCTGTAGCTCGAGGTACCAGCTCAAGGTACGTACTTCCGGAGCTGGGAATAAGGCAGGACAAACACCTGCAGCCTTGCCAGCTCAGCAACATGGACGGATTCTTTCACCGGGAGCTTCGAAGCGCAGCAACGCACCTGCTGCCGGCTGACTCTTCGGGTTGCTGGTAATGCGAGCCCCGCAGTATACGTACCCAGGCATCGCTCCAGCCGTGCGATCGACTGGGGAGCATATAATGCCACGCAGCACTGCATCCATTCCCTATCCTTGATCACAACCCACAGCACACCGCAACTTCTTTCACAGATTCCTACTCGTTTCAACATGGCATCCAGCACCAAGTACGACCTTGTCGTAGTCGGCACCGGCTTCGCCGGCTGCATGGCCACGCTCGCCTTCCTCGAGCAATGCAAGAAAGACAACAAACAAGGCAAAGTCGCCCTCCTCGAAGTCGGCAAAGAAGGCGAACGCAGCGGCGCCTCGAAGTGGACCATGGCCTACCTCCGCCTCGACAAGAACCTAGACTTCGACGAAGACTGGGTCAAGGAGATGCGGCTAGTCAGCAACGGGCTCGCTGACGAGGAGTACTGCGAGAAGCTGCGTGTGGAAGCCCCAATCTCGGCGAAGTATCTCGAGGAGCATGGCGTCAAGTTCGTGCACCACGATGAGCCGAATGTACTGCTTGAGTTCAAGACGGCGCAGCATTTCGTGTTTCCTGATGGAGGAGGAAAGGCTATTATAGGCAGGCTTTTCGAGCATATTCGCGGCTACAGCAACTGTGAGATCATGTACGAGACGGAGGCTATCCGCCTACTCACAGAGGATTCTGGCGCAATCCGAGGCCTCAAAGCCCGTAAGAACGACGGTCTACTCCACGACCTCATCGCGCCGAATGTGGTGCTGGCGTGCGGAGGTTTCGAGGGGAACCAAGAGATGCTCGCTCGATACATTGGACCCAACTCGCACAAGCTGCCTCTCATCGCTCCGGGACTAAAATACAACAAAGGCGCCGGTCTCCGCATGGCGCTCGAAGTCGGCGCTGGCACAGCAGGGTCGTTCGACGGCATGCACTGCGAGCTAGTCGATACTCGCGCCAAGAAACCCGACGCGGTGATCTGGGGCCACAACTACGGTATCGTTGTGAACAAGGATTGCGAACGCTTCTACGATGAGGGGAAGCGTCATCTCTTTGCCACATTCGAGATGATCGCGCTCGAGTGTTGGCGGGACCAAGATATGTCGTGCTACTTTGTCACTGATGATACGATTATGAAGAAGTTCACTGGTAGCTGGGTCTACGATACCACTGACCAACCCCCTGAGACCGGAGAGACGATTGAAGAGTTGGCTGAGAAGCTTAAGATCGATCCCAAGAAGCTGCGGAAGACTGTGGACGAGTATAATGCTGCGGTGAATGACAAGGAATTCGACCTTATGAAGCTTGATGGGAAGGCTACTACGGGATTGAAGATCAATAAGACGAACTGGGCCACCAAAATCGAGACACCACCTTTTGCAGGCTACCCAATGACCTCGAACCTTACCTTCACCTACGGCGGCGTAAAGACAGACCTCCACGCCCGCGTGGTCAGCACAAACGATGTGCCCATCCCCGGTCTCTGGGCCGCGGGAGAGCTCACGGGGCTCTTTTACAACGAATACCCCCCCGCAACCTCCTGTCTCCGCAGCATGACTTTCGGGCGTCTCGCCGGCACCTCCATAGCCCAGAGTCTCGGCAAGGGCGTTTCCGAGATAGGAGGCAAGAGCATCAAAGAGGAAGTGGCGAGCAGGCAGAGCCAGGCCATAATGATGGACAGGGATATCCTGATCGGCGAGGGACGCAGCTTGCAGGCCGAAGCCTCAGCCGCCTAGACAGAGCAGGGCGCCAATGATGTGATCGACGAAGCAGAGGTTCAGAGGGCAAAGGCTGTGTTGTGTATATACGTCTAATCTACTTGAGTTGCCAGTCCTTGTAACTCCACTTCTCCGTCTTGTCGACTTTGCGCAGCTTCCTCTGTCCCAAGCGTTTGCGAACTTCGACTTTGCCGTTCACAAGCAAATTCCTATACCGATCCGTCAATAGATTCCCCTCCGGCTTCAGCCGTCTCAGCGAATCCTGCAGATCCTCAGGCAGCACGACCTCCAGCGGCGCAGCAGGCACATCGCGTTTCCCGAACCTGTTCCGTCGGAGTGCAGGCTCGAAACCATCGTCCGAAGAGTCCGACACCTCAATCCCCGGCCCACGTGCTAACTTCGGCTTCACACCACCCGCCTTCCGTGCCAACCGCTCCTTCCGTCTCCTCTCATGCGTCTCCGCTGCCTCCCTCTGCTTCCTAGCCAGAATCTTATTCCGCTCCGCAGGCGTCTTGCGTCGCTTCATCTTAGCCGTGAAGATCCCGCTCGCCTCGCCCTCAGCACCGCTTTGAATACCATCCCACTCGCTCTCCCACGCGCTTTCGTAGTCCGTAGCCCACTCGTCCTTCTCCGCAGCCTCGACTTTCGCCGCCTCAGCCTCAGCACGCGCGACTTGGTCTTCTTCTGCGAGCTCAGCGGCTACCCTCGCTTTCTCGGCCTCGACGGCCGCCGCACCTTCGCGTTCGAGGAGTGCAGACCAGTCTTGTACGAGAGGGTTGTAGGATTTGCCTGCCGCCGGCCGTGGTACGGCAGGTACCGCCTTGCCACTCGCCACCAGGCTCACAGGCGCATGTCTCAGCGTACTCGGCTCACGAATAGGCTTCACAGGTTCCAAGAAATCCAGCTCCGCGTATTTCGCTGGACCAGCAGGCGCCCAAGGGTCATGCGTGGCTTCCGGTATCGCCAACGCGAACCCTCCTTCGCCTGTTGGACGGTTGGCGACAGTGCGGAGATGTTGCAGCTGTTTGTGGGAGATGTATTTCCCGTTCTTTGACCTCTTCGCACTAGGATCTGGGACTGCGAGGTCGATAGCTTTGCGCTTCCTCTGTTCCAAGCCGGGGACGGCGGAGCGCTGGGCAAGGACCTCGTCTGCTTTCAAGAGCTTGGTCTTAGTATGTTGAAGGGATACGGTAGAGTCTCCCGTGGTGTCGAGGGCGAAGAGGTCCGCGGCTGGTTTTTCCGAGACGACGCCGCCATGCTGGATGATTTGCGTCCGGACATCTTCGAGGTTTGCGGTGAGGTCGTTGAGGTCGACGTTTCTGCGCCAGGCTCTCTTGCCCTTGCGGGAGGGCTGTTTGTATGATGCCGGGGCGGCAGCAGCGAGCATTGTGTCTGCCATGGCCGCGATATATGTGATCAATGGTTTAATTCATTCTCTCATGAAGTCGACACGGAATTTCTCCAAAAAGTCACCGGGTCCGTGCGCCGGCATGTTCAGAACCCTGACCCTGGCCCTGACGCCGACTGCTTGGGTCGGGCATCTTACGTTCGTACAATGTATGTGGCTGTGTCTCACATTATTGTCTGTACATATATGCCTACGTTGACTACCATTCCCGCCTTTCTCGCATTTACTGGAGTCAGCATACTTCACGCGACTGGAGCGAAACCACACAGAGCACTCCCCCAAACCGCCGCCACCATGGCGCAAAGCGTAGGCTCCTACACGAATCCGCTCAAGAAGTTCAAACTAGTCTTCCTAGGCGAGCAATCAGGTAAATCTCTCCTCTAAAATCCATCTCCCCCTCCCCCACTGACCATCTCCAAGTCGGCAAAACCTCCCTAATAACGCGCTTCATGTACGACTCCTTTGACTCCACCTACCAAGCCACAATAGGCATAGACTTCCTCTCCAAAACAATGTACCTCGAAGACCGCACCGTGCGCCTGCAACTCTGGGACACCGCCGGCCAAGAACGCTTCCGCTCCCTAATCCCGTCCTACATCCGCGACTCCTCCGTGGCGGTCGTAGTCTACGACATCACATCGCGCAAGTCGTTCGAGCAAACGCGGAAGTGGGTTGAGGATGTGCGAGGAGAGCGGGGGAGCGATGTGATTATTGTGTTGGTGGGGAATAAGACTGATCTCGGGGCTGAGAGGAGGGAGGTCAAGGCTGAGGAGGGGGAAGCGGAGGCGAAGAGGCAAGGGTGTTTGTTTGTTGAGACGAGTGCGAAGGTGGGGCATAATGTCAAGGGGCTATTTAAGAAGATTGCACAGGCGTTGCCGGGGATGGAGGGCGAGGGGCAGCAGGGGGCTAGTCAGAGTGAGTTCTTGCTGTGCTTTGGTGTAGGAGATGGTGGGTGGTGTGCTAATGCGTTGCGCAGCGATCGATGTCAATATAAATCAGCCCAAACCCGAAAGCGAAGGCGGCTGTCAATGTTGAGGCATAGCGACTTGTGTAATCGATTTAGCGTATGCATATGGGCCACCAGCGCCTCTGAAAATCAGCAACCTTGTATTCAGTCTGAACGCAAGGCATTCATGCGCATGATCATGTCCATCTGCTACACATTACCTACGCACTACAAACTCCCAGGAACGCATTCCATTGCCCGCTGAGAACGCCACGAATGCAATCATCTCATCCACCTCGAAGCAGCCCCTCAAGGATCTCACAGTTCACTCCCCTTCTCCGCCTTCCCACCCAGCGCAGGCACAGCAACCGGCTTCGGCGGACCCGTCCCGCTCCTCGCTCGTCGTTCTCGCTCGCCGATCCCGCCATCGGGCACCTTGATCCTCAACCCCCTGCCACCCTCGAACCTCCCACTTGTGCTCCGGACCCACTCCTCTTCATTCTCGTCCCGTCCTAACCAATACCTCTGGCTTGGAAACCTCAACATCAATCGGCCGAGCTTTCCTTTCCAACCGGCGCCTTCCTCGCGGCCAGGCCGGAAGGGATTCTCAGCGAGTGAAGGGTCTTCGCTGTGTGTGTAGGTCGTGGAGGTCTGCAGGATGTAGGAGCGGATTGAGGTGCGGGCGAAGGAGAGGACTATCAAGATGAAATAGAGGCGGATGATCCAGAGGACGCCGATGACTGTTATGGAGGCCATGCTACCTGAGGCGAAGACCGCGCCGGTGAGAGTTCCGGGAGTCGTGGTCGGGACTGCGATGGCGTCTTGGCCGGGTAGCAGGCCTGGTGCAGGGGATGCGACGACGTCGACTTTTGTCGCATTCACCTCTGGGTCCGTGAAGCCGGCAGTCTGGTCTATCGTTTCCGCTCCCAGCGCTTGCGCAGAGCCAGGCAGCACCTTGTCGTTCAAATGCTGTGCTAGCACAATGAACCACCCCACGCCAAAGAGCACCGTGTACGCCAGATTCACCGCCGAGTCGATGACAAACAGCCACGCCAGGCCTAGTGTCTTGAGCGGTTGGTCCGTTGTCCGGAACGCGGAAGACAAGTAGACGATGAGCGCGAGGGTGAGGAGGGAGTAGATGTACTGGCTCAATTGAAGGGGGTTTAGAGCGTAGCCAGTGAAGAGGGCGAGCATGCCGTAAAGGCCGGCGAGGCGGTTGAAGCATAGTGTGAGGAAGACGAGCTCGGCGGCGGATTTGAGAGAGATGAAGTGGAGGACGGACTGTACGTATTCAGCACTGGGAATAGTTGCGCGTGAAGTGAGGGCATCTTACTTTTGGTTTGGGCAGGCGAAAGAGGTTGGGGAGCGCCATGATCGCGTGGACGTCGCGTGCGCGACCAGATTACTGGGACGCAGAGGTGTGTAGGGTGCAAGTATGCCGCTGGCGCGGAGTAGTGGGAGTGGTCGCGCAATAGCAAGGGAAGGTAGGTCAGCAAGAATGAACTCTTTCCGCCTGGCGGTTGACAGCGGATAGGGAAGGCATTTGATCCGAGTCCAAGAATCGTCATTTCAAGAAGGTGCGGCACGTTGAGCGGGCCGTTGATGCCGAACTCTATTACCTACGCGAGGAGTGCCAAGCCATTGCAGTCCATCGACTTTGACTTCCAAGGGTAAGATATCAATGGTCGATAATCAGTCACTCGCAGACGAATGATATCCGACCATGTCGACCACGAACCCCAATGGCCTAATAACGCGCTTCAAATTCCAGTCCCTCCTCAGGCAGGACTCAGCTGGTCGGAGGATTATTCTCAAGGGCACAATCAGCGGCCAGCCTGCACTCCTCTTAGTCGAGCGTGCAGCCTTCGATATCGATCCAGCATACTTGAATTCGTTCCCTCGACTGGTTACGCACGTAAACAATCTCGGCGATAATGACATCTACCGCTGGTACATGGCCAACTCGCTCCCAGACGGCACTTTAGACCAACCAACGCCACCGGATCTGAAGTTGAATCTGATCTATCCGTGTACGGAGGCTCATGTGGCGAAGTACTCGTTCCAGCAAAGTAGAGCTGTTGTCGAGACGCCTGAGATCTATACCAAATTCGTGAGGCCTTACATGCAGCGCTGCCGCGAGGAGGGGCGGTTGAACTGGGTCTTCAACATCATCGAAGGCCGAACGGAGCAGGAGAACGTTTTATTTCGGAGTGAGGAAGCTGACCTCAAGGACGACTTTCTGCTGTTGCCGGATCTGAATTGGGATCGGAAGACTATCGGGGGCTTGCATCTGTTGGCGTTGGTGGAGAGGAGGGATTTGTGGAGTGTTCGGGATTTGACGAGGGGTGATGTGGCGTGGTTGAGGCATTTGAGGGCTACGCTGGTGAAGACTGTGGAGGGGTTGTATGAGGGGGTTGAGGGGGATATGTTGAAGTTTTATGTGCATTGTAGGTCATTTTGGGTCCTGGAGATTGTTGGGTGTGTTTTGCTGATGGTTATCTTAGACCAGCCGACGTACTACCACTTCCACATTCACATTGTGCATGTTGACCTCGACCCGAGTGCAACGCAAGGTGTTGGCAAAGCTATCAGTCTGGACAATGTCATCAACCAGCTAGATACGATGTCGGGTGCTTTGACCGGCATGGCTGACGTCGACCTGATGTATACTCTCGGTGAAGCGAGCGAGCTTTGGACGAAGATCTTCTTGCCGCTCAAAGAAGGCAAGGTGCCCAAGAGTACCGGCTGAGAGGCACCGATATCGAGCCATGCTTTCATACGGGCTGGGACCTCCGCCGTTGGGCCGCCACCGTGTTTCTTCCGAATCACTGCCACTCCTCAATCGAACTCGGCGAAATCGTGCTCATCTGCGAACAGCCGTGCCCGCGACTTCGCCACACGATATCCCTTGGAGCGCATGTCTCCGGCCAGCATTGCTGACAGGATCTCCGCGCGTCTCAAGGCGCGGAAACGGCGTAGTTGCCAGCGCTCTCTCAAAAGATTCCTGGCGGGTCTGGTCCGCGTAGCTGTTCCGGCGAGAATCAGGTTCACCTGGTAGCCGCGTCTCGCGGGAGCCTGCTCAATCGAATCCATGAGCTTCTCAAGCGCCTCGTCCGCCTTGTCTAGCCAGTTGTCCGGATCGTCTTTGGGGGTGTCTCGCATGCTGCTGAGAAACCACTGTACCAGTTGATCCTTACAATTATCCGGGAGACGAGACAGGAAATTGCACATGTCGTTAGCCTCTGCAAACCAGTGCGCAAGGGGCTGGGTTTTCCAGGAGCTCTTCAGAGGATCTTCCGGTATGTCGTCAGGTAGACGTGGATGCTGGTCTCGGTACTGGTAGGCAACGATCGCGGATACCTTGTGGCCGAAGAGGGTGGTCAGCTTTTTGTGATATGCCACAGGCAGCTGGTCCATATGGCCAGTGCCGTATACATCCAATCTATGCTTGTCATAGACACCGAATCTCGCGGTGGCCTGGGCTTTGGCTGAAGCTTCTATCCTCTTAGCCGTGGCAATGCGCGCACTTACGGCGAGCTCCCGATCTTGCAGCCTCTTCTCGCGCACCACCAGCTCATTGGCCTTCGCTTGTGCCTCCCTTGCTCGCGCTACCTTAGTGGCATCTGGCGCCTTGTACCTTTGCAGCTGTGATTCTAGTTTTGCAATCACCTCAGCTTGCTCCGCCCCGACTTCTTTTCGAACCTCCTCCGTGGACTTCGTAAGCTGCTCCGTCAGTTTGGCAAATGAGACCGCGAGCTGAGTATACGCTTCTGCGTGCTTAGCGTCCGACTTTGCAAGTTCCGCATTGCTCTCCAGCAGCTTTGCGACCGTTATGCTGAGTCTCGTTCTCTCCTCGGAAAGCTCTTGAAGCTTGTCGGCTTGGCTTTCAGTCTTGACAGGCACGCCCTCGTCTTTGATGGGCTTGGACTCTGCATGTTTAGGCTTGATTCTCTTTGGTGGCTTTGCCGGCTTGGTGCTGCCATAGGAGTCCGCATCTTCAAGCTTGATTTTCTTTGGTGGACATGAGGGCTCCTTATCGCCAGCGGAACTTTCCTCGGCGCTTTCCGAAGTTCGCTCTGCCGACGATTCGCGACTTGCTTCAGTCGGCGCTGGGGTCTCGGACGCCTGACGATCTTCGGACTGGCGCTTCTTTGCCACTGATGTGCGTTGGAGGTCTGGTAGAGTGCGCAGCTCCTCTGATTCCGCCATGTCCTCAGACTTGACCTGCGCTGAAGCTTCGATCGTGTAAGGCGGTTAGTGTGTATAGTGAGAGAGGATCTGATTGGCTTAGTAATGTAGAGAATGGAAGTGATGACAAGCCCGTATGGGAAAAGGTGGTTCTGCGTAAACCGCGTCACCTGCAGGCAAGAAGCTGAACTGAGGAAAGAAGTGATTCTCACGTGCCATTCGCAACCTGTGCTCAGACTTCACCGACGTCGCGCTTGTCCATCACTCAGCTGAGCGACACTCACTAGCAGACTCACAGCTTTGACTTCACTCCCACAACCTCATCCACCAACTTCAACACCTCCATCGAGCACCCAAAGCTGGTCTGGTACCCGTACCCGCCATGCCCATAGTTATGCACCACGTCCAAATCGCCAATCCTCTCCTTCTCGACTCGAATACCACCAGACCGCATCGGGCGCAACCCAACGCCATGCCTCACGATGTCTAGACCTTCAATCCCCTGCCCTGGCTTGACCAGTGCCGGACAGAGTGCCACAGCTCGCTTCATGATCCGAATCGCTAAATTCGGGTCGACCTGACTTTCCCAGTTGCCAGCTTGCAGACTGCCACCTAGCACGGTCCCGCCACCAGCAGCCCGGTGCATGATATAGCATGCCTCGTCTGAGCCGTCGTCGGTACCGGAAGTGGAGCACATGATCCCCGGATCGTTGCGAACGACGACGATCTGACCGCGGGCAGGGTAGAGGTTCTTGTCCTGAACACCGCCTAGACGGAGGGACGAGAGCCCAGTGCAGTTGATCACTAGCTTCGCCGGAGACCCAGAATGGTGCAGAGAGGCAGCATCGGAGATATGTGAAACATCACCACGGTGTAGAGTCGCGCCAAGCTTGAGGCATTGGGATGCTAACCAGGGTAGGTAGAGGGCAGTGTTGATGCAGACCGACGTGAACCCTGTTCCGCTGTCGATTCCGGGTGGTAGCTCAGACTTGTCGAGGACACGGAAGTTGGGAAGGACGTCTTTGAACCAGGCATCTTCTCGGATAAGTTCTTTGAACCAGTCGCCTACTGCACTGTCGGCGTCCTTCGCGCGTCGGTAGATGTAGTTATTTTGGAAGTGCACGCCAGCTTCGGGGAGATTGGTTGCAAGCTTTTCCAGCTCGTACCATGTATCTGTCTCGTACTGCTGCGCTATAGAGCCGGGCTTAGCTACAGGCAGACTGTTGGCGCCTGCCCATGGGCTCGCGTATTCAATATCGTAGTCTCCGGGCATGTGTTTCGCGATGATCGTGACCTTGTGGCCTTTCCGTGCCAGCAGCAATGCGGTCGTGAGGCCGCTGACACCTGCACTACGACCACGAATTAGTTGCCTGTTGAAGACAGAAATTTGAAAAAGCTCACATACCCCAGGACCACAATGTTCGCCATCTCTGACTTTCGCTCCAAGTGCAACGAAACGGATTCTAGGTCAACTGCCGGCTCCTTGAGTGTAAGAGGTAGAGCAGAGAAGTAAAACTACTTGATCAATCAACTTATCTGTCGTCTTTGTCGCAGTCAGCCTGCTCTATCTCGGCCTAACGCGCCCTGCGTGGACAGGCATTGGATGCTGTATTGATGAGCTCTGCCACATGTCGCCCACGCGAATCTGAGTCATCAAGGCATGAGCTGTGGCGCTCAATGATGCAGGTGCCTGGTGACCTCGAACACAATACAACGCATGCAACGCACCCATTCTTTGCTGTCACGCTGTTGACGCAGCCGTGATCTGGGGCGAAGAGGATAGTTCGAAGACTGCAGCTCTCACGCACTCCTCCGTCGTACCTGCCGATCGTTCCTGGAAGATCAACACACACTTCAGCAACATCACAAGCCACACCAATACTTCACCGAGCTCTCCTGCAGCCCGCAGCACCTCGACGCGGCTCATGTGCAGCTCTTAGACACCTGCATTCACGTGCCTGTGTCAGCACCCAACGCTCGTGAATATCCAAGCGCAACTCAAATAGAAAACTGGCCGATTGTCAGCATCATCGAACACCAACACACAGACTCCTCCATTGCCGGTGCATCGGTACACCTTCGCCCACCTGCAACAAAATTTTGATTAATAAGGACCCCCCGAATTACCCAAAACGGGCTAGGTGAGCTGCACAAAACTAGCTTTTCCAAGCTACTGCTTTTCCTTACATCATGCCCGCCTCCCCTGTCCCGAGCAGACACGAGGCTCGAACAGCTCGCTTTTTGCTGCCTCGATATTGCAACAAGGAGAGGATCATACAGCCTTTCCTGTCTTGACGTTTTATCTTATTGTTATCACGTTCGATGCAAAAGTCACGCCAATGACTTCCGCTAATCGGTTGTCGTCCAGTGCTTCCGACTTCACCGCGTGGCACAGATCAGGTCGCGTGGTGTGGATTGGCCATGCCAGCAAACTCGTCGGCGGATGAGTTCCCTCTGTTACACGCTCTGGGGCTGTATGCCGCCGACATAAATGGAGATGGTGAGTTTATCTTCCTGTCTCGTCGCTCTCCACACTCCGAAAGATTACACTCGTCAACACTCGCTGGCTGGTGACCATCACGTGCTAAACCTGCCTCCTCTTAGGAAATTGCCTGTTCAATGCTCTCTCGGACCAAATGTATGGCAACCAAGCGTCACACGTCAACATACGAGCACATGTCATAGAGTATATGCGAGAGCATGCTGCCTACTACAAACAGTTCATCGACGTTCAGCCGGGCGGTGGCACGAGACGAAACCCCAAACGAAAGAATGCTGGAGCTTATTCAACACCGACAAACTTCACGCCGCCCTCAGAGGCAGACATCGACAGAGTGTTCGACAGGCATCTACAGGCCATGGCTAAGGGTGGAACGTACGGAGACAATATGGAGATCACGGCCTTCAGCAGTGCACTGGGCTGGGACGTCAAAATCTACCAACGAGACTTTGCATACATGATCTCTGGCGCTGGAGAGGCGGGAGGAGATGACACGAGGCCGGTGGCACACATCGCGTACCACACGTGGGAGCACTACTCGTCGATACGGAATGTACACGGACCACACTCCGGGCTGCCGGAGGTACGCCCAACGGTGCTCAGCCCAGAGGAGGAAGCACTGCAACGGGAGAAGATGGCAGCTACGCCCTACGTGGCTCAGGCATGGGAGATTGACCGCGTTGCATCGGTGCTGACCTTTCTTACCGACAAGCCGGCAATACGCCGGGCACTCGAAGCATCGCGAGGCAACATCGACCGAGCGGCCAACATCTTAATGGAAGCTGAAGAGAACTTCTCTGCTTCGTCTGCACAGGAGAGTTCGAGCGTGGAGCGAGATCAAGAGAGCGAGGACGATGGTCACGCAGGCCCGAACAAGAAGCAAGACCGTCGCATGAGCCGAGCAAGTCGAAAAGACAAGCCCAGATCACAGGAATCCAAGCACGCGTTCTCGAGACTACAAATCGTGCATGACTCCCAAGAGTCAATATCAAGCAGCTGGGAGAGCGAAGCCTCCTCCCAACCCGACGACGGCACCAACACGGACAACATGTCGTTTTCGACCATAGCGAGCCAGGAGCCCGATGCCGCGTCAAACCCACCCAGAAAGCCGTCCATCAAGCTCAAGCTACACGGTCCTAAGCCTCCGTTATCTTCGGACCCTCTTCATCGGCCTCCATCTGGCAAGACTTCGCTTCTACAGCCTGGTCCTCGTCCCACGGCTAGAGACCGAAAGGATATCAAGAAACAGGCACAGAAAGCTGCCAGGAAGGAGAGGCAACAGGTCGCTTTGAGGGAGCAGAATGGAGTAGCTGCCATGGCCGCGGGCTTGGAGCTGAGGAAAAGTGGCATGACTGAAACGCCACCTTTGGAGACGTTGCGGACGCTGTACATATGAGGCCGGCTATGCCATAATAGCAGTGCTCTGGGTCTGGCGTTTGACTGGATGGGTGCGCAGCAGCCTACACAAGTATGAGCATAGCGATGGCGCTTCGACGGACACAATCTGGATATTGATGGCGTTCGAGCGAATACGGAGGGGATGGGAACGACAGCTGGTGCTCTGAAGAGCTCAGGCACTGGTCTTGCGTAATGGATCTGGCGACTTTGTCGGCCAGATGGACTGATGTGGCGTTCATTGAGATTGTGGTAGTGGAATCGAAGTATACATATAGATACCGCAGTGGTATTACCACGTCGAATGACACCTCGAACTGCGGTACTACTGCACGTCGTACGACTCTTCTGCTACTGTCCGCGAGAGCTTCAGCAGTTTTTTGTGCTTCGTCATGAGGTGACTGCAGTCGTCTATCCATGGCAGAGTCTCTCGACAGCCTCAGTACTGCTGTCACGTTCTTCCTCCTTCATCCTCGACACTGCTTTGCTCACGCACGTCTGCATGTCCGTGTACGCAACCTCACTTATTCCTTGCTTCCCTGATCTCCAAGTACCTTCACACTACCGTCCTCCATCCCAAAGTACACAGCCACCGGCTTCTCTGCACCTGTCCTACCAGCTTTCTGCGTCTCATACCCATTCAAACCATGAAACAACCCAACTTCCAACACACCATTGATGGCTCTTATCCTCTGTGCCAAAGCATCCACACTCCACGCTCCGTTCTCACCCTCTCCCTTCCCCTTCTCCCCACTCTTGACATCCGCACTCGTAAGCAGCGGATGCGGAAACGGCGCATCAATGATATAAAAACTCTGATCCGTCTGAATCGGCCCCGTCTTCACCAAACTATGCTCCCTCAACTGCGGATCATTCGACCCCAGGGCCTGTAACTCCCGAATCACACTCCCATACGCAATCGGCGCCACCTCAATCGGAATACTCGGCCACTTGGTCAACAGCCTCGCCTGGTTCTTGCGATAATCAGCAATACACACGAACTTCTTACTCCGTAGCGCTACAAGTTTCTCTTGGAAAAGACACGCGCCGCCGCCTTTGATGCAGTTTAAGTCTTCGTCGACTTCGTCAGCGCCGTCGAAACAGACTTCTAGCACGGCGTCGAGGGGGAGGGAGTCGAAAGCTATGGGCGTTAAGCCCGCGGCTGTTATGGTTTTGCGTGAGGCCCAGCCCGTGGGCACGAACCAGTTGGTGTGGTGTTCTGGTGGCGGGTGGTTTTGGAGGTGATGCGAGATTGCCTCGACGCCGTAGACTATGGAGGAGCCGGAGCCGATGCCTACGAATTTGTACTCTGATTTGAAGTGTGCGGCTACGGCGTTGAAGGCTGCGGTTCGCTTTGCCGTTTCGATTTTGTCCAGTTGAGTCTTCGGGGGTGGTATGTCGATCTTTCCGGCTGTCGACGGCTTCTCTCCGTTCACGTCGACGGGGCGAGGTTCCGAGGACGACATGTGTGCTTTGCGAGTGGGTGACAGAATCCGGCGAGGAGTGGGAGGATTACTGTTCTCGAAATGCGGCGGGCGGACACGTTGGGGTTGTAGGGGTGTGATGGAGGACATGTAGTGTTGGGCAGCTCTACGTATGCTGAGCAGTCTGAGTGTGGGGCAACAATATGACCTGCGAATTATGCGACTGCTGAGCGAGCATGGGAAAGCAGTCTTGTTAAGCATGCAGACTCACGCCACCCACGCCAATGGGCCGGGAGAAGTCGAAGCAGGTCTAGGCGCTTGACGGAGCACATCAGCCTGCTCACGAATCCCTCACAAATCACATGTCATCGCTCTTTCCCACGTGGACCCCGCCAAAGCGTGGCGGTGGGGTGCAAGCCACATGGCGGGGCTACAATTGCTGCATTGGGACGGTCAGTGGCGTCGACATCCGTCAGGTACCATACGCCAAATGCAAGACTAACTTTCTGTGAACCAACCAAACACTCCCGGAGTGGTCAGCAACTATGGCGAATGACCGCGTACCGACTCCACCGCCTTTGCACGACTTGCCCACGGCAAAGGAGAAGCGATATGATCGGCAGTTGCGACTCTGGGGCGCCAGCGGGCAGGTGGCTCTCGAAGAGGCTCACATCCTTCTCGTCAATACTGGCTCTGGCGTCACGGGCATTGAAGCGCTCAAGAATCTGGTTTTGCCTGGAGTCGGACAATTCTCTATTCTGGACTCTGCTATCGTGTGCGAGGAGGATCTTGGAGTGAACTTCTTTCTCGAGGATGAGAGTTTGGGGAAGTTCAGGGCGGAGGAGACGGTAAGGCTATTGGGGGAGCTCAATCCGGATGTGAAGGGCCATGCGATTACTGAGGCACGTGATTGGGATTCCACGCCCTTGAAACGACCAGGACTAATATCGATTCGCAGCCACTCGAGTCTTTCCTCCAGAAGGACGACAATCTCAAGCCCTTTACATTGCTGCTCGTCGGTGCGCCAATAGATTACGCATCACTCAGAAAGATCCGCGATCTTGCCCTAGCATCACAGACGCCCCTGTTCTACACGCACTGCATCGGCTTCTTCTCGCATTTCTCGGTACAACTGCCTCGAGCGTTCCCAGTAGTCGACACACATCCGGATCCGACTGCAACACAAGATCTGCGTCTACTGAAGCCATGGTCAGAGCTGCAAGACTTCGCAAAGCGAATGACTGACGACCTGGAGACCATGGCCCAACATGACCTCGGCCATGTGCCCTACGTTTGCCTGCTCTTGCACTACATCGACAAGTACCGCACCCAACATGGCAAGCTTCCCGAGTCTTACAAAGACAAGACTGCCGTCCGTGATATGGTCCGCGCTGAAGGGAAGGACGAAGAGAACTTCGAAGAGGCCTACGCCGCAGTGCTGAAGTCACTCAACCCCCCGACCATCCCCTCCGCCGTCCGAGACGTCCTCTCCGCCCCAGAAACCCAAAGCCTCACCTCCGTATCTTCCTCGTTCTGGCTTATAGCAAACGCAATTCAGCGATTCGTCACCAAATACAGCGTCCTACCTCTACCCGGCGCAGTGCCAGACATGAAAGCCCGCTCAAACGACTACATCACCTTGCAACAAATCTACAAATCCAAAGCCCGCGCCGATTGCGCAGAGGTCACTGCTTCCGTTCGCTCACTTGAGAAGTCCACCAATCGCTCCGCAAAGCTCGAGATCCCAGTGAACGAGATCGAGAACTTCTGTAAAAACGCTGCGCACATCCACCTCGTGCGTGGTCGGCCGCTACAGCTCATTACGCCCGGCGAGAAGCCGTCGTTCGGCGACCGGGCGAAGGCGCTAAGATCTGAGCTCACAAATCCGGAGAGTCTAATGGGTTTGTACCTCGCATTCCTAGCCTTCGACGACTTCACAGCTACGCACACGCCTCCTGTTCCTGCGCACCCTTCTTCGCCTACCGGTGTGCTTGTCCCCGGCGCCTCAGACTCCGCCCTCGAAGCCGACGCCGCTAAGCTCACATCTACTGCTCACACTTACCTTGACGCGCTGATCAATGAGTCTGGAAACAGGCTTGAGGACCCTGAGTACTCTGACCTGAGAGCCGAGATCGAGAAGTACTGCACTGAGATCGCTAGGGCCGGTGGCGCAGAGCTGCATAACATGGCTAGTCTGACTGGTGGGCTGGTGAGTCAAGAGATCATCAAGGTTATCACTGGGCAGTATGTCGGCGTTGATAACGTGTGTTTGGTAGAGGGTGTGGCGAGTAGAATGGGAACGCTAAAGGTGTAAGGCGGGTTTGGCGAACGATCTGCTGTGGTATTTGACGGCGTTGGGTGGGCACGGGACATGCATGGCATAGGCGTCTTGTCTGGCAAGGAGCATACCGGGCGGGAAGTCTACCGATGGCCGCAGACCCAGTGTGATACTCATATAGCATCGCTTGGAGGCGGAACAAATTACACCGTACAAATACTGCATCATGCTATGTACACATCACATCGCCTGCGCATCTGCTCGATTCCTGGACGCACGATGCCTTATTTGGAAGCCTTGACAGCAGCAACCTCCTCATCCACCGGCAAAATATCCGGCACCGGTCCCAAAGGCGTAATCGAGTGCGGGTTAATCTGCTTATGGCTCTTCGTATAATGCTTCTTGATATGCGTGAACTCGGTCGTGGTACCGAAAGCTGGGTGATTCCAGTACAGATTCCTCACCCACTTGTGCAGATTCGGGTAGCCGCTGCGGATATCCCGCAGGTTGGTTTTGAAGTGCTGCACGTACACGGCGTCGAAGCGGATGATGGTCGTGTAGAGGCGGACGTCTTGCTCGGTGATGCGGTCGCCGAAGTAGAAGGGTCCGCTGCTTTTGGCGAGATCGGCTTCGGCGCGGTCGAGGGATTTGAAGAGGGTTGTGACGGCTTTTTCGTAGGCGTCTTGGGAGCTGGGGGTGGGTTAGTCGAGATGAGAAAAGGGATTGGGCTGGGGGGACGTACGTGGCAAAGCCGGACTTGTAGACACCGTTGTTGATGTCGTTGTAAGTCCACTCGTTCGTCTCCTCGATTTTGTCCTTCAAGTCTTTGGGCAGCAGATCCAATGACTTGTACTTGTCGTCCAGCAGGTGATCGAATTCAGTGTACATCATGCGAATGATCTCACTCGACTCGTTGGACACGATGCGCTTCTGCTTCTTGTCGTACAGCGTCGGGACGGTAAAACGGCCTTCGTAGTCTTTGTTGACGCTGAAGTAGACATCCCTGAGATGCGTGAAACCTTCGTGGACCGGGTCCGGGGTGACCTCCTCACCAGGCTCGTTGTCAGATTTGGTGGCAAACCGCCAACCCTTCTCGAGCATCTCCCAGTGGACTGACGTGTAGGGGAAGTATTCTTCCAGGCCTTTGAGCTTGCGGACAATGAGTGCGCGGTGGGCTGCATCAAGCTGTTAGTCTTCGCTTCACATGGTGGCGAATTAGAGCAACGGACCCCAAGGACATGCGTAGCTGACATAGAGATGGTAGCGTCCCTTTTCTGCTGGAAATTCGGCATCTGGCTTGCTCGAGATCCAGTCTCGGAAACTTGACTGCTGCCGCTTGAACTCGCCGGACTTGTCGGCCCAGGACAGGATGTCTTTCTGCGCGTTCGCCATTGCTGTAACTGAGGCGATGTGGCGTACGCTGTGCTTACTCGGGCTGATCTGTTGTGTCAGGCCGTCGAGACGAGACAATGTCCTGAACATGAGCTGCTACTTATGTTTGCGATCATTCGCAGAAAGACACCTCAAATGACGTGCAGCATTGTAAATGCCCATGCTCGATTCGTGTACCCCACCAAACTCTTTGTCGGCCGCTTATGTAACGCTGACTGAAGCACATTGGGTAAGTAAAGACCACTAATATGTGGAAGTCTTGCATCCTAGACATTCCGCTGCTCTGCTGTAGCGAGCACAAGCAAAATGTGTGCATCGAGCTCAATTTCAAAGTACCGGTTCCTTACGCTCACCTAAGCAAATGTGGCGGAAGGTGCATAGGTGGAACATCGATGTCAGCGCCGTTCATGAACGCCTTCGACGATGGGCTCGGTGCAGGTCCTTTGAAAACATCCCCCTCATTGTACAGCTTCTGCAATTTCCCCTCATCAGAGCAAAAGTCGTCAACTGACTGCATGATATCTTCGACATTACGCGATGAGCTAGCCAGCGCTAGCTTGGCAGATGCTAGACGATTCTGCAGGAGCATGATATCCACCTCGTCCTCGTCCGTACAGATTTGCCCCAGTACCAAGCCGCTTCTGTGGACGAATTGAGTCCTCGTGTAGTCCAAAGGTCCCCAGGAGTACGTAACGTTCAGCTTTGTGGAAAAGCTGTGGGCAGACTCGAAGTCAAGCACGAAATCAAGCTTGCGCATGACTGCCTTAAGGAAGTGCCTGTTGTCATTCGAGAGTGCAGATGAGTGCCGCTGTGAGATTGTTGGTGTTGTCGGGAGTTGGTGTGGTGGCCGATATGCCAATCTGACCCGATGCGGACGATCAAAAGGATGGCTCTGGTGCTGCTCGCTGGCTTCTTTGACAGGCACTTGCACAAGTGTCAGACCATGGCTGTTCGCCAAGGTCGACCAGCGCGAGATTGCATCACGTACAAGCTTGTGAGTCGTGGTCAGCCAGCTGAGTCGAATGTGATAGCAGTTCTCTGGGTTGTGGATCCGATCTGTGGTCTGTCAGTCTCAACCATCAAGCTCCCATGCTTATCTTGACACTTACCATAGTGCAATTCAACGACTCCTTGTTGATCAGATGATCTTGACGGATCCACATCATACTGCAACATTTGGCTGAGGAGCACTTGCTTCCTCGCCGTGGCGTGGACGTGTGGGCTTGCAGTGCCGTTGGAGTCGCTCTTGTCAGCTGCTGATTTCATGGCTGGTGAAAAGCGAGCTTCCATGATCGGCGTGGGAGGGACAGATCTTCCAGCGCTCTTCGTGAATATGGTTGCGGTGTCGGGATATTGTGTGGTTCGATACGGTGAGGCAATCTGGTAGAAGTAGTTGCCATCTCGGAACCTATGTTGGCCTCTGACATGATTGAACGCACCACATTCCATGATCTCATTACCCACCGCAACAGCCTCCCCTCGGGTCTGGACATCTTTGAAGGCACTGAGCAGCCAGCTGGTCATTTCGTCACCACGAAAGCAGTTCAGATGCGTCCTCGTAAACCACCTGCGATCACGCAAGTCGACTCCACGAGGCGGTGCATCCTGCATCTGCCGCAACAAGTGAGTCAGGTCGAACTCGCTGCTATGATACATCTCTGACTCCACAAACAACGGTGCCCAAGCTTCGGAACCGGTTGCGAGATATCCAGAGCTCATGTCCTGTGCGTTCACAACAATGCTTGGGTCAAGTGTTTGAAAGTCGATAGCGAGTGGGTTTGGATCTCTATCTGCTGTAGGCAGTGTCGATCGCTTCATAGAAACTTGATGGCTTCGGTCCTCTGCCGAAAATATTCTATCGCGCTGCCACAACTGCGCGAGCTTCTGTATGCCTTCAATTCGGCGTTCATCGTCCGTGAGCTCGCGTGACCTGATCGTATCGGAGTCGCCATTCGGTCGACTCACGTCGGAAGGAAGCAGTACAAGGCGCATCACACTCTTATGCTCGCTCGCATTGACACTATCTTCATCAAGGAGCGCTCGATCGAGGACACTCCATTCTTGTCCCGACGGACCACGAGCGAGGTCGATGTCTACTGGACGTGTTCCTGTACTTCCAACACGGGCGATACGGGGAAAGTAGTGCATGGTACTAAGTTCAAGACCAGGTGGTAGCAGCTCTTCGTGACTGTTTGCAGTATACTCCGTGATCTGCATCTCAAAGTCCGACAGGGCTTCGATATGATGGTAGAGCGTTCCGACCGACATCAGAATGGACTGCATGCTACATTTGCCGTTGCCTATATCTGTCAGCCTTGTCTTTGACGCTAGCTGAAAGCCTCGAGCCAGTCGCAAGGACACCAGGCGCCGAAGCAGAGCCGATGATCCGTTGGCAGTGTCATCTAGACTCGACAGCGTGAGGCGCCACACCCGTCTTTCATAGTGTTTGTCCAACTCGCGTGCGCTAGGTATTACATCGGTGGATAGCGGCAAGACAGCAGGCGTGCACATTGACTTCCACTTGAACGAGCCCGAGTTGATAGCTTTCGGGAAAACATGATGCCATTTCCTGTACTGATTGGCGATGCGCATGTTATCCTGACGTGGGTTGCTGGGATTCAACAGAGTAAGCCATGGTGTCAGAGCTTGCTGCGCGAGGTTCTGGGCCTCAATCTCTGGTATTGAGCCAAGTGAAGGAAACAACTTTGGTGTTCTTGAGAGCTGACTCTGGCTGATGCCGGCATCTGCAAGATCACCTGCTGTTAGACTTTGCCCATCCAAGGTCTCAGTCTCGGTCGCCTGTAGATCTGATGCGCGCACGGCAGGCGATCTGCTCTGGCCAATGTCAATGGGCCGCACTGTAGGCGCGATATCAGCCGTGTATTGCGATGCAAGACTCTGTTGCGAGGATCTACGAGCCAGGGACTCCCGTATCTGCTTCGCAAGTCCGCTCGATGCTTCATCTGGTTTGAAGGCTTTACTGGAGCTCTCTACGCTTTGCCCAGCTGAGTGTGTAGAGATCACAGCACTGGCAGCGCCAGTCATCGGCGCTAAGCCGCGCGGACCCAAGCTGATCTTGCGCTGACTAGACATGCGCGATCGCAGTGTACCGCTAAATGATGACTTCGATCTCACAACGTGATCGCTCGTTGGATGTGCTTCCGATTTGTTATCATCAGCAGCTTTCGGCAGCTTTGCAGCATTTGACGAAGCTTGCATCAACGTTGTTAGTGCTGCTGTCGGGACGGCTTCGTTCAACAAGATCACGTCTGTCTTCGCCGGAATGAACGCGGCAGATTGTAGACCGGGTCCGAACTGCGTCAAATCGAATGCATCCATTATCTCGTCCGCTGAAGAAAGTTCTACTTTATCAAGAAACGCCGTCTGCAAAGAGGGGAGCATCACCAATTCGATCGTCTTAGCGACGCGAGTCGAGATCGAAGCTACCGTGTGACCTGCAACTTCCGGCCAAAACGAGACATCAGCCCAGTGCGGTAGTGCGTACTCTATACCATCGCCCAGCTGATACTTGAACAGAGGCACTGGGTGCAGCGGTTCCGACGCAAGTGCGACAATGTCCACACCGATGCTGTTGCCGAGTAGAAGATTAGTAGCCCGCTTTAGCAAGCCGTGGCCGCACTCGAACATGCCAGTGCCAGCAGTCACGGCAATGATGGAGTTGCCAGTCGTTCCGAGCGCAGGATCTGAATTGTCACCCACGTAGTCAAGCGCAGACAAGTAGATGGCATGCAGCATATTGCCTTGAGCTGCATTGACGAGCCCATGTCTGGCACTGAAGTTGTGAAGGACACTCATAAGGTTTTCGATCACGTCGCGCCACTCTGCACTGGGTCTGTCCTGGCATACAATTTGGTAGAAGTCGTTTGACCCGGACGCAGACTCTGCTTGGTTGCCCTCCGTATCGTTGTCACCCGTCCTGCCAAACAAGACCATCGAGAAGTGATGCCTCGCGTCGATGAAATCCCAGCGATGGAACAACTCAATCAGGTACCCGTTCACAGCGCGCTCATACATCAAGTCACCGTCTCGCCACTGTCCGAGCATTTCCTCGGAGAGCTGAATCAGTATCGTGTAGCGTGCGCCACCGCTTCGCCAGATAGTTTTTGTGATACTTTGATCGATTAATGCAGCATCGCTCTCCTGCCCGCCTGCATAGATAGCACGGACTACTGCAGTCTCGGAGCCAGAGTCGTGCACTTTCTGATCGCGATAAATCACATCGCCATCCAGACGAAGCACCATGCGGTGGATGTCTGCGCGAGCAAGACAAAGATCTCGGAACAAGAACTCAACATGATTTGCAGTGGCGTCCTTAATATCTTCGATCCAGACGATACTCGCTGACATGCGATTCTCATAGCCAAAGCGTGTTGCGAGGGAGATATGCAGGGATATCTCCTTCTGCCCAGCTGCACGAGCTTTCGATAGGACAGTTAGGCATTTGGCTCCTTTGGCCGTCAGTAGTCCCACCTTGCCAGTGGGCAGGACATCTGTGCCGCAGAGGACATCCTCCGTCGAGGTTCGGTTTTCATGGAGGACGACTGTACATAGTCTCTCCGCTCGTCGAGCTGCCATTGACGATGTTGCCAACCAGCTCCCAGATCATGGCGGCGAAGTGGTGACCGGATTTCTCCAGTCCAGGAGTCTCCTTCGCCAGGTCACTGAGGACTCACAGCTTTGCAACGAGACCACAGCCTGCCGTGCCTCCTGCGCAGCCTTGAGCGTGTGTGATACTGAGTCTGCAACTGTATAGGTGGGTAGAGGGTACCTTGAGGATCCGAGTACATGTGGACGTGATGGGGTGTAGTCACCGCGGGCCGCTCCACCCCCTGAAATATCAACATTGAGACTACAAGGGCATTCAATGATCTACCATGCATGATAATCTTTATCTGTGAATACCCCATAACAATGCTCGCTCAACCCATCCTCCTTCTCTTCGCCCTCGGGGCCGCCGTGCAGGCTCACAGCACCCACGACCAACAACCCATCGACCCCAATGCCGATTGGGCAACAACCCACATGAAATCCGAACACCACATCGACTCCTGGGACGCCGGCTCCTTTTTCAATCTCCACGACTACAACAGCAACAACGCCTGGTCGCGCTCCGATATAGCCAAAACTCTCGGCCTCCTCGACGCCTCGACCTCTCATCTCACGCCCACAGCCAAAGACGCCGCGGTCACGAAAGTCCTCGAGCTCTTTGACCAAGATCGCAGCGGCACGGTGTCTTTTGCTGAGTTCACGATTGGCTCCGCTAAAGGGATCAAGATTCCGGACTTTGGGTATGGGCCAGGGCATCATGGGGATGATGAGTACGAGTACGAGATTCACCACTTTGAGAAGTATCATGATGAGAATACGCAGGAGGAGGACTTGAATCACCCGGAGGATATTGAGCATTTTCGGAAACATGATATGCTTGAGGAGCAGGCTGAGAGGCAGGAGCAGATGGATAAGATGAGTGTGGTGGAGGCGAACATTCCGGTGAAGTTTCGAAGGGGTGGGTGAGCCTGGCCCTGCCGATCGCGCACAGGGAAGTCTCGCGATGGATGAGAGTTACGATTTCACGCTGGAGGAGCGGTGGTACAGGAGACACTGGTCCTGGCTTGTACTCGCAATCATCTCGAGGGTGGCGTTTTGGGGACTCGCGGATCAGCATGTGGGCGATGTCAACACCCAAGTGCTATGCTGGATAGCCATCTTCGCGGCGGTGTATGTACTGCAGATGATGAAGAAGAGTGTAGGATAGGGTTGAGACGACTGCTACACGCATGTCGCTGTCAGATATGGCGGTATATAGATGTCTAGGACCACATGAAACACGCCTGGTGCGTACGTCTTCACGCGATTGATGTGCTCGAGCACGACCTCAGCATGTTCAGGATAATCCGTCGTATCGTGCATCCGCTGGAATTCCTTCCTCACTCCCTCTGCCCTGTCTACGATCTCAGAGAGCTCGAAGTTCTCGTGCACATGGACCCAGCCTCCAGCAGTTGGATCGAGTACGGCGAACGCAGTAGTCCAGCTTCCTCTAGATGTAGGCAGCAGACCACAATTGACGTGCCGCACAGGCGGCAGATGCGTCCGTAGCGTCTCGAGTCGAGCGGTGGCGTGCTCATTAGACTCATTGAAGATCAGCAGTCGAGCGTCGTTGGTAGCCATGTGATCAATGCCGCTGCCCCCATCATGCGTGACAGCTCTCCACTTATTCGCGTCAGCGCCTCGTCGGAGACCTTCGGTGCTCCACGGGTTCAAGTCCCAGCAAAGCACCTTGCTGACTCCAGCCTTGAGGTAGGAGAAGACGAAGTAGCCGATGCCCGCGTACAGGTCCACTGCAGTACATCCTCGTCCGTCTTCGACGCCCTCAGCAACAGCACTAGCGACTGCAGGCAGCTCCAAGATGCGCGCCTTCTCGCTGATGTTGCCGCGTGAGAACATCGTCCATCTGGGTGCCCAGGTCTGGAAGACGCCGTTCTGCTTCGCAGTGACCCAGTAGGCTTTGTTGAAATCGTCCTGAATTGGGGGACTTTCACAAGTCTCGCGTCCGAAGGCACCGTACAAGGGCATGAATTTGCTTGGTGAGCGTACTACGTTGTCCTGAGAGTCATCGCCATCGACCTGAGGCGGGATGGGCTTCGTGACAGCGATGTGTGTAACCTTAAGATGCTTCGCCACCAGGATGAGCAAGTCCTGGAGGGCAGTTTCATCTTGGCCGTTGATAGCTTTCCATGTCTGTGACTCCAGCAGAGATACTGGGAAGATCAAGAGTGTCCCGTAGATTACATAGGAGTGATTGAGCTGCCTGACCAGCAGGCGTTCATCGTCAATGGAAAGCGAGCAATCGGCTTGAGTACGCCACTGCTGCACAGCGCGAAGCATCTGGAGACCGCGTGTGAGACCAACTGTCCATTGCGACGATCGAATGGATCTCTGAAGCCGCGGGATGGGAGTTGATGCTAGCGAGATTTGGCCGTGAAGTCGCAACATTTTGTACATCTTGCATAAAGTTTATGCTGGTGAACTTGACCTCATGTATCTTGCTGTGCAAGAATTTACTTCTGCGCCCAGACCCAACAATGGCCATACCAAAGCGCAACAACTTCTTGGACGTCGAGGAAAGCGATGGAGGAGAGTCGGACGGGTATCAATCGGAAGAGGAGGAGGGTAGGGCGACGATAGGTGGGCGAGCGACGAAGAGGCGCAAGGTCGATACCTCGGATGAGGATAACGACGAAGTGCCAGAGAAAAGCGCACTATTCAAGGAAGCCATCGCCGGCCCTCAGGACGCTCGCTTCGATGCATCAGCTTTCCTTGACGAGGACGGCGTCCCCGATCCTGCAACAATCGACGACGACGACGACGATCAAGACGCAGAGCCAGCAGCGCTCTCCGGCCCACCAAAACGCCCGATCCCCAAATCCGTCGCCCGCGCTGAGAAAGCCGCCCGCCGCTCCGGTGTCCTCTACATCTCCCGCATACCCCCCTTCATGAAACCCCACACCCTGAAACACTTCCTCTCGCCTCACGCCCCATCAGGCCTAGGAAAGATCTTCCTAACGCCCGAATCCCACGCCTCCTACCTCGCGCGCAAGAAAAGTGGCGGCAACAAAAAACACAGCTTCACAGACGGCTGGGTCGAATTTGTCTCCAAACGTGACGCCAAACTCGCGGCCGAAGTGCTGAACGGTAATTGCATTGGCGGGAAGAAAGGCGGGTATTATCACGATGATCTCTGGAATGTGAAGTACTTGAGGGGTTTCAAGTGGGGGCATCTGACTGAGCAGATTGCGGCCGAGAATGCGGAGCGGGAGGCGCGGTTGAGGGATGAGGTTAGGAAGACTAGGAAGGAGAATCGAGGCTTTCTAGAGGATGTGGAGAGGGGAAAGATGGAGGAGGGGATGGAGATTAAGAGACGGGCGAAGGGTGGGGTTGAGGAGGAAGGGGCAGGGGAGGGGAAGAGGACGAAGCAGAGGCCCGCGAAGGTGTTTAAGCAGATGAAGGTACAGGGTTCGGGGACGAGAAGTACGGGAGCGGTTGAGCCGGAGGTGAGGAAGACGTTGAGTATGATTTTCTAGGCGTGATCCTGGGAACTCGGTCCACGCTGTTACGATCGGATGCGCTTGCAAGAGCTGCAGCGTCATCCTGCTGTTGCCCTCGGGTATATGTTTACATATGTACATTTGCAATCATTTCTTCATAGTCTCGCAGGTATTGCCGCACCTGACTTTTTGCGGCCCTTTTTGCCCGAGACAGCCTTGTCTTCCGGCATCCATAGCTCAGCAGCGACCTTATCAGTCAAATCAAGCACTCTCTTCACGACAGCTCCACTGTCTCGTCGACTCTTGCCCTCCAGTCTCCCCTGGCCGATCCTCTCACAGAAGTCCCAAAGCTTGCCTTCCGGAACAAGCTCCCCCTCACCATCTCGCTTCGGTTGCCACTCCCTCGCAAGGCTCACCTTGGGCGGCGCCTTCGCGTCGCCATCCTTCTCACGCCTCACCATGATGGTCTTCTCCTCCTCTTGCCTGGTGTAAGCATTCTTCAGAGCCTCCTTGTTCACGGCCTCAAAGTAGCTCAGATCTCCTTGATGGAAGAGCGTCTTGCCTAGCAGCTGAGCTCGGTCTTGCACCGCGGGTAGAGGCAGCCAGGCCGATGCGCCTCCGTGTTTTGCTGCGCGTGGAGTGGAGAGCATGAACAGACTTATGGCGCCGAGCCAAGCGGCTTCGATGAAGGGCCAGATGAGGAAGCAGTAGAAGTCGAAGTTCTCTCTGCCTAGTCTGCGCTCCACAGGATGAAGGGTGATAGTGTCGACTATGCCGTCTTTCGAAGTAGTCTGCAAAACTTGGTCTGCTTCGAGTCCCTGCAAAGTTTCTGCGATGTTCTCGTCCAGTGGACGAGTGTCGAAGATGAACTCGGCTCGGAAGAGATGTGATAGGAAGAGTACATACTCTCGAAGCTCGGCGTAAGAAATATGCTGAGCGTCTTCTCCGCCACCGGCTTTGACCTTTGTGTAGACTGCTGCGCAGACCAGGGCCTGCGAGATGAACAGGTGGATTGTCATGTTGCGATAAAAGCTCAACTGGAAGCGATCTTCGGCGAAGACCGTCTCTTCGGGCAGACCCTCGACCCGGCCGACTAGCTTAGGTCCTAATACGTCCAAAGCGCGGTCTACCACGCTGTCCGCATTGACAGTGGAAAAGTGCGCAAGTCTGCCACCTTTCTCGCGGACGCGGTTGCTAAGCCAGTTCACTCGACGGACTAGCTCGCGTTTTCCGACACCTCGTCCGCGTAGCGTGAGGAGCACTGTACCGACCAGCGCAGTGGGCATAACCACACTGACGTCGTTGATCTCTTTCAACACTCGGAAGCCAAGCGTCGTGAGAAGACGCCGTCGGAAAGATGCGTCTTCTGAGTGCGTGCTGACATCAGGCTGCTTCACCAGTCTGCTCCGCTGTGTCGTGACAAAGTCTCTGAGACTCCAAGGCTCATGGAAGCGCATGTCGACACGTCCGAGCTTCAATGACAGCACGTTCGATGCCGAGAGGAAGGAGGAAAGCGATTCAGACTTCTTGGGTTGGCCGAGTAGCTCGGACACATAGCTGTCGACTTCGATAACCTTATCATACTGCGTACTGACGGGCACTATTAAGCAATCTTTAACGCTGCCAGACATGACGCTGTCGAGCACAAAGCTCAGGAAGCCAAACTTGGGCTGTAGTAGCTTGCCAGTCCGAGATCGGCCGCCTTCGATGAAGCATTCCAGGTTATGACCGTTCTGCAGGAGGGTGTCAATGTATGATTGTACGAGCGTTATGTAAAGCTGATCGTTGCCAAAGCTTCGGCGTATCCACATGGCACCTGCGTGTTGCAGGAAAGCGCCAACAACAGGGAAGTTGAGGTTGTCTCCAGCCACGACAGTAGGTAAAGCCAAACCAAGTCGATAGCAGATCAGCTGCAGCGAGACATAGTCCACATGACTGCGATGACAGGGCAGGAACAGGATGCTCTGACCTTTCTTCGCCGCCTCGTCCGCCACTCGCCGCAACTGTAAAACCTCCTCGCTATTGACGTGAATGCCCTGATGATACGCTCGTGTGAGCAGTTGCGTCGCGAAATAGTACGCCCCTCGAATGAAATACTTCGACTCCATCTTACAGATCATCTCCCCTACCCACTTCTCAGCCACACCCGCCAATTGCCCCTCCAACTCGTCCTTCCTCCTCGCCCTCTTCCCCCTCCACGCCGTCTCCTCCCCCTCTAACCCAATGGGCCCCAGCCTCCCCTCCTGCAACTCCACCTCCATCCTCTTCCCCGCCAGATCCGATATTTTCCGCTTGAGCTTCGGCTGCGCCATGACCATCCGGATCATATTCTCGCTGAAACCGGGGTAGAAGACCTCCTTCCCGATAATCTTGTCGTAGCTGCGCCATCCTGTGCCGTTGACGTGTTGGCCGAATTCTTGTAGAGCAGTGAGAGGCGCGGTGCGGAAGCGGGTAAAGGGTTCGAGGAGCTCGCGTTCGCCGCGTGTACCAGTGTCGATACCGGAGGGGTGGAGGGAGAGGGAGGAGCCTTGGAGGACGAGGTCGGGAGGAGAGTCGCTTGGGGGCAAGGAGGTGGGGTTGGACATGGCGGTGGAGGTATAGCGAATTTAGGCAAGTCACGGGATCAGTTTATAAGGTCATCGTTCCAGTGCTTCCATCTTCCAAATTCGTTTGATCAATAGAATCGACCGTGGCAGCGAGACGAACACAAGGCTTCTACCCAACATGATGAAAGTAGGTATGGGTGCTGGTCATCTGGGCCGAGGCACACGCGGAATCAGGTCCGCCCTTTTGCACGACATTACCACCCGCTTCACGTTAGAAGGACTGGGACGCGTTACGTGGCATGCCATGTAGCTCTTAGTAGGTATCATGTAATGTGCGACTCGTGGGAGCAGCACGAGACGGACAAGAAGCGTCCACACGTCGTTTATCTGAACATCTCAGTCGCCCCTCCCCCAAGCTCTCAAGTCTCAAGGGGACCGCTGGAGCCCAGAGTGCTTGTCCCGGTCGGTCTCGCTATAGAACCTTTCCTGGACTCCTAGCCTATGCTCGTCCCTGTTCTTAGCGAAGCGTTGTGGATGCCCTTATGTTGAGATCCTGTCTCCGTCCTGAGACTTGAGCCCAGAGCAATCCTCTTGACTGGTTCTGTCAAACTTGCCATTTATCGAGAGTGGTATCCAGCCGAGATCACTACTCCGAATTAGATGTCTGCGCAAGAAATATCTGTTTAAACCTGACTTGCATCCATCGTATGTCCAACATGTCGCCAAGGAGCGTCCGGACTGTCCCTACCATCCTCTGCCACTAAATGTATCCGATCACGTGAAGGCGATCGGGTTTAAAGGATGCGTCGAGAGTTCCAGCGGGTTTGGGCATGCTCAATTGTTGCCTAAGTGAAAAGTCGCCGAGTCCGCTGGCACATCATCAGCCATTCCGACGTGCTGGTCGTCGCATGATCCGCGCTCCCTTCTCGGCGAGCCATGACGAAGTTCGCAGAGGCCCCTGTCGAGCGGCCAACTCTACTTGGATCTGCTTCTCAGACATGCCCTGCACGGCGTCCCCAAGATCGGCACGGACGCGGTCCGCTACCACAATCGCTGTTCTGAAGGGCCCAAAGATTTCTGTGGTCTCCTCACGGCGAGAAGGTCTGCATCCATAGCAGCGATATATGTATAGGGTAAGCGAGAGCACGATCATGGTCACCAGAAACGCGAAGAGTAGCAGGAAAGAGAAACCCCACTGATATGTCCTTTGCGGCTGGCACATGCCTGCTTGAAGGAAATCATTCGGAGTCAAAATCTTGCCGTCGTAGATGAACACAGATGCATGTTCACTGTCGATGGACACAATGTAATTGCCGTCGGTATCGTTAGCAACGATGAGGGACGAAAGTGTGAGCGTGTTGTTGTCGAGCTGATAAGTATGTCCGTCGTGGGTAAATTTGCTTGCGGCGTGAAAAGTTGTCCAGTAAGGACAACCGTACTCGCCGTGGTTGACTCCTCGATATATATGCGTGACGCTACAGCTAAGGTCGTCGAGTGACGAGGGGACCAGAGGGCCAATGCTAGCCGTATCTGTGATCGCGACATAGTCTTTAGCGCTTGATATCGGACCAGTGCTGCTGCGTACTACTCACAAGTCTCGAGATCACGCAACAGATCGCCGTCAAAACCCACGCAGTAGTTCTGGCTCAAGCCAACTCGGTCGCCGTCGGCTATCAGCATCACACATGACGACAAATTGTCTAAGGATATGTATGTGTCGTTCATCCATGGCATCACTGGTGTTTGCAAAGCCTGGTATCCAGTCATTGCAGAAAGCCAAGTCGGGGTGATCATCACCATCAACGTCGAGATTGACAACAGTGCAGTTGCTAGAGCTGCGTTTCTGCCCGTAGAGCGGTCGGTCGGACTTGCACGTCGAGAAATGAAGCCAGGGACATCAGCGACATACCGCCAGAGCGAAGCTGGTGAGACTGTCGAATACTGCATCGCCAGTGTCGTCCTGTAGGGCGGATGTGCCAATGTTCTGAAAGCTTCGGCGATGGGCGCTCGAAAGACACTGAAGACGATCACGCCTCCCAGTAGTTGACTGCCTCGCCCAATGAACAAATTCCAGACTTCGTCGATGATTCTGACTGCAGTGTAGCTTAAAGATCCGAATGCTAGTGTAATGGCAAGCGTATAATTCGGGTCCCACCACGAAGGCATCGTGGTGAGCCCTGAAGCAGACACCCAGATGTTGCCGCTCGCACCGCACCCTACTTGCGCACCGTTTGCGGTGCTGCTGCTGCTGTCACGCAGGACGAGCAGGGCTGCCAACAGCACGACGAAGCATAAGGTTGGTGCGAGGCCGACGAGTCGATGAGTGCGCTGAGCGTGCCATCTGCTGTTGCGAGGTTCGGTGGGTTGGATGCTCGTCGTGTCCGTGGTCTCGACGGAAGAGTACGATGTTTTTGAATGGACATTATTTGTGCTCATGATGACTCGCTTGGTCGGCTATGTAAGCATATGGAGGTCTCTCAACGCGTCAGTCAGCTCAGGAATGACATTGATGAGGGCACACCACGCAGCGAAGGAGCTGAGGAGCCCAACGCATCCGATGAGAGGTTGTGTCGTCCACTGCGAAGCGGGCGCACTGCATCTTGTGGCGTGCGCTAAGGATTCCGTCGCGTTGTTTATAGACTTTGTCGTGGCAGCTTGAATCACGATTTGGCCAACTCACTCTTTGCACAAGTGGTCAGTTGATCCAGCAATTTGCTAATATTGCTGTAACGCGCACTAATATGTGTGAAGAGCAAATGGTACTTGATGATGTCTTTGTATCGCTGAGCGTGCCAAGCCTTTCCCTTGCCGGTCTCTTACTACTTGACATCCTCTCATCAAATACCACCGCTTTGATGGTTTGAAAGCACAGACATGGCGTTCAGGAAGCGCAACATTACCCTAGGAAGTCCAAGGGGAGGTGCGCCGCCGGCGGACGATGCGTCTAGGTTCTCGCAAGCACCCGGCACGCGATCGTCGCCGTTGACTTCGCATACCACCACCTCAACGGGTACTGCGTCACTGGACGGGCTCCTAGGCGGGCATGGAGGGCTGATACTGGGCTCCAGCATACTCATCAGCGAGCATGGCACAACGGACTACGCCGGAGCGTTGCTACGGTACTATGCTGCAGAGGGCATTTTGCAAGGTCACATAGTACATGTGGTCGGCATGGGCGAGGGCTGGGTGAGGGAATTACCTGGAGTCGCTGAGGCTAGGTATCAGAAGACCGAGGACACTGCACCTGGAGAGGAGCCCGATCTTGCGGCGCAAGAACGGATGAAGATCGCGTGGCGCTACGAAAGGCTTGGACAGGCCGGCGAAAGAGGTTCGTACTTTTGCTGAGGGACTGCGTTCCAGTGTATGGTCGGCTTAGTGCTGACAGGTAAGTATAGCTCTTCCTGACCGTTCCCTTGGTGCGCTTTCGTCTCAGACTCCGAATGCAAAGCAAGAGATTCCCTTTTGCCACACCTTCGATCTCACGAAGCGGCTTGTCGCGCCCTCACCGCCGGAGATCAATCACATCTCGATCGCAGCGGCATCTAGCGAGCCTTTCTTGCTGATCTTGAGCAACATTACTCAGCGGCTGGCAAGTGCAGCGAAGGGCACTGTGCATAGACTTGTCATGCCTGCTCTGTTGTCACCAGCTCTGTACCCACCTCACTGCGCCAGTCCAGAGCATGTAGTGCGTTTCCTACATGGGCTACGTGCACTACTTCGTCAGTACCCTAGCCAGCTCACTGCAATGCTTACTCTACCACTGATACTGTATCCACGCAACACCGCGTTGGTACGTACGCTGGAGACGCTGGCCGATGGTGTACTGGAAGTGACACCTTTTCCGCACCAGAGCGAAGAAAGTCAGTCTACAGGTGATGCGAAGAGTGCGAAACAGGAGCGGCCACAGGGACTCGTGAAAGTGTTGAAGTTGCCTCTCGCTACTGATCGTGGCGAGGGAGGTGCAGGTGCGGGAAACAGCATTGGCGAAGATCTAGCCTTCACCCTCAGTCGCAGGAGATTCGCGATCGCAGAGTTCAGTCTGCCGCCTGTCGAAGGTGACCAAGAAGCACAGAAGGAAGCTGGGAAGGTGACTGCCAAGGATGTTGAGTTTTGAACGGGATCATTGCAATGCTCGAAACGACCGCTTGCTCCTTCTCTAAATGTGCAACACACGGCATTCGCGACTTCCCGACGCCAGCATCGCGCCTGCCGATGTCAAGTGAGACCGACTCCCACATCATAGTTCAAAGGCTGCATTTTGACCTCCTGAGTACACAGCGAGCGCCACCATCTTGCACGATGATCCAAGGGTGCGATGGCAATAGCGTCGAGAAAACTCCAGCAGCGCTACAAGGCTTTCTCTCGTCTATGTTGTCCAGATGCAAGGTGGAAGCTGGCTACAGGTAAGCCACTATCGGCGGTATCGCGACTTGGGGGTTCGGTACGATCTGACCCTCCTTTCACACAGATAGCACGTCTATCGAACCTTTGCCTGACGAGCTACTGCTTTCGATCATTGCTCTCGCTGCAACACCTGCTAGTCAAGCAATGCTACCGACAGTGCGATTCGTGCTATTGCGGCATGGCATAGGTCTGGTCAGCCGTCGCTCTCAACAGATTATCCGCGGTGCACTCGTGCACTGGACGCGAATGTCGAATCGCGATCTACCCCAAGAACTACGTTGCAGAGGATCACACATGCCCGCAACCCATCACAGGAAGACTTGGTCCGGTCATACGTACCGCACACATGACAGGCGAGTGGACGCGGTTCGGATCAGCCCGTCCGTTCGCTACCAATCTAAACATCAGGCTCGAGCTTGATCGAGACACGCCTGGCAGCAAGCAGCAGCTCTTGCGCGAAGCCGGGCAGCTTCAGGCACTGCATGAGCTTCTAGTCAGATGTCCACACCTGTCCCTCACCAAGGTTGTCTTCTGCATGCTACGTCAATTACCAAGAGCAGCTCCTCGTATCGAGCGACTGGCTCGCAGTGTGCTCGACGTGGCCGAGTGGGTTGGCCTAGGCTTACAGCAGACGGTCGATTTCGAGGTCGTTGTAGAGATCCGCCAGTATTTCGAGCTGTTCCTGGAAGAAGCGAGGGCTTACCGGGAGGCAACATGGACTGTGCGGCACGCCGAGGACTAGACAGTATACCCACCTAGAGGAGGGTCAGATGTTGCACAAGCGAATCGACCACACTTCGCGTATTCGCGCAACATCGTTGGTACCGTCCACTCCAGCGTGAGACCAAAAACGTCGCGATCACAGTTGAGCTCGATCATCCTGCCATACATTTCATTCACTGTGACAACAGCACGATCACTCTACTAGAATGTGAGAGCTTCTCACCGAATGGAGAAGACCTTTCCGCATTGTCCTGAGTTTAAAACGCCGCACTTGCGTATGTTACGTGTTCTCGCCACCGTCTACGACACCGTGGCAGCGAAACCATGGAGAATCTGACAGCTCAACAGTGGACCCGCAACCGCCGTGAAAGGAGAGCGAAAGCAGCTGCCCAGGCTGCACGCAAGACGGCGCCGACGTGACTGTCACCGCACCATACATTCCTTTGTTGTGGTTGACTAATGCTGTGTCCTTCGTCAGGCTGACCCGTGTCAACGGCTCACTTCTTCTCGGCCTACCAGAAGAGCTACTACTGAAGATCTTGTGGCTAGCGACCGTGACACCCGTACCTTGGAAGAATGAGAGCCGCTACGTGCCTGGCCCTGGTCACACCATCGACGAGTGCGCCTTCGACAATGTTCAGTTCTCCGTTCTCAATCTCGGTCTCACTGTCGTCGCTTCCGAGATCTACTCCCTGGAGTGCTCTTCACTGCAGACCTTTGCCATGTTGTGCTGCCAAGAGTGTACCATGTGCACGCTTGCTTCTGGTTACCGAACAAGGAAGTTGGGGAGGAGACGGAGCGGTTGAACAGCGGCCCTCAAGCTACTGCCCTACCGATGTGCCGCATCCCATGCGAGGAGAAGATCATGGATACACCATACTTCAGGAGACTAGCCGAGCATATCACTATGACGACAGAAATTGACGACCGATATAGTGGCGATGAGGGCTCTGTCAATGGTGACTCGATCACCGGTAGCCTACGGCCTTGCCAGAGCCTCAAGACAGTCATCGTCCGGCTGTGGAGGGGAAAGGGCTGGCCTAACTAGGGCTTCGACAAAATTGTGAAGAAGGCTAGGGATGGGGCCGTGCGTGCGCTTCGTCATGGGCATCGACCCCTGGAATTGGAGGTTTGGGGCTTGACGGGTGGCAAGAAGGATCGGGCTGAGAGCATGCAGCTCAGGTGATTGACCCACGAGAAGTTCCAGGTATAGCGGCGATGGATGAAGGTATATTTGGGTCGAGACATCCGGTATCAGTACGTCAATATGTATACAGGGAGCAAAAGTAAGTGTAAGAGGCGCACCTATGCTAGGCTTCGGCCAAGGTAGTGTCCGGGACGGCGCATGATGGCTTTGCGAGCGAACGTGATGCCCTCCTGATCATCGGAAAGCAGCCTTACGATTGTTCGGAGCCGATGAGCTCACTAACGCAGAGGGACGCAAGGTACCTCTGGAGTAGTTTCCAATCAGTCTCGACAGGTTCATTGATATTTAGCTAAGGCGGAAACATCCTACGCTCGTCAGTATCGTCACCGCAGTGTTACTGCACAATATAGTCGCATTTCGCACTACATTTTTTACGCAGTTGCTCGGCGGCCCTATGCAATCTCTCGGCACAGGACACAGAGGAGGTCCATTCTGCTGCCACCACTTCAACGCATTATTACTAGATCATCAACAGCAAAGGCTAGCAAGCTTCCCAGCTGGGCCGCAGACGTCGCGTGCTAAGCGTGGCGGACATTACACAGCATCTCGGTGAATTAGGGTGCCAGTAGGCCTCTCCGACTTCATGTTGCACCGATGCATTCTTGACTTACGCCTTATAAATACTGCTCCATGAAGAAGGCATCTCTCCTCGGACTGCCCAATGAGCTCCTCCTTATGAATTTGGAGCTAGTGACGGTCACAAGAGTCGTCGAGGGAACTCGAGACACTTCCTGGTCCGCAAGGGTCAAGTACACGAAGACGGTCTGCCCATGCTTGGAGCTCAACAGCCACATGCTCACCATCGGCCTCACCTGTCATCGCCTGCACGACTTGCTGCCGAAACTGCTGTTGACGGATCCAGCCTACAAAGTCGCCCTACCCATCATATCCCACCGCCATCTCCCGATGCCATTGAATTGCGTCAAACATGAGTGGCGATTCCCCTGTGGGGTATTCCAGAGGCGTGTCATGGGACAGTACGGCGCAGCTAGGGATGATCAAAGATGACGCGGAAGAGCCTGAGGGTAAAAGAGCGCTTGGAAGCCCGTCGCTCGGCCGAATGCATGTAATCCAGCTTGGAAGCAATCCGTCCATTGTACCGCCGGCGACCGTGGCAACGCCGCGCGGAATTCGACGGTCGATAACGCTGAAGCAAGCTCGCCATCCTCACTTCGCAGCCTTCCCCTTCGCCTCATTCTCCGCCAGCTCCTTGATCATGACCTTCACCAGTCCAGCATCCGACTCCGCATCCTCATGACCATCCTCGAACCCTGGACTGACACCGATGGCCAAGTGCTTCCCATCACCAGAAAAGTCCAGCGCAGCCACGGATGCACCTATCTTCGGGTATTGCTTCACTCTGCGCTTCGTCTGCGCGTCCCAAAACGCAAGTACGCCGTCTCCACCACCAGTGGCGAACGTGCCATGCGGCTGATTGAATGCGAGTGCATTGACAGGATACACAACATCTACCTCCTGCTCCGTGCCATCCTCCGCAGTCTGCGTACTCGTCTGTCGATGGCACTTGAAAGCGTATGTATTCGCGGCCTTCTCAGCATCAAACCATTCCACCGCAACCCTACCTTCAATGCTACTTGTTGCGAAGCCTGTACCGTCAGGCATAGTGGCGACAGCACGTGTCATGAACTTCAAGTTACTCTCCCTTGTTTGCCAGGGCGTGATATCGTGTATCTCCACTTCGCCAATGTCCGCATCGCTCGACATGCCTGTGTCCGCCGTTTGCTCTGTGAGCATCTTCAGCGCTCGCAAGTCGTAGACGCTCACTTTTCGCTCTGCCATGGCGATCACCGCACGTTCTGGAGTAAGGGCGAGGGCGAAGGGCTTGCCAGGCAGTCGTACACGAAGCAATGAGCGACCCTCAGATATGGCTGTGCTGTGTACGTGTAGTATGCTGTCCCAGCCAGTCGATAGTACCAAGCCAAGTCCGTGGCTGTATGAGATCTTGTTGCTGGGTTGCTCGTGATAGCTCAACACGGCCTGCGTTAGGTCCTCCGCTCCGAGATCCACCTTGCGTACATCGTGGTCCAGTCCGACAAAGAACAGAGTGTTGTCATCCGCACCCCAGGCAAGGTCTAGTACAGGTGCTCGACATTGTACTCGTTCCAGCAGTTTGAAGCGGGAGGACTCGTTCTCATCCTCGCGGACGTAAATCGATATCGTGCGGTCCCATGACGCGACTGCTAGTCTCTGACTTGACGTCGAGAACTGTACGGCGGAGATAGCGTCGCTGGGCGGCTCGTCGAGAGCGTAGTCTGCACTCATCGTGACATGTGGTTTGGTGAAGTGTGGTCCAACCTATTGAGTGAGGTTGTGATCAGATGGTATGGTGAGCAGAAGTCGTGTTTCGAAGGCAGGGCGTAGACAAAATACGTGACTCGATACGTGAGATGCAAACTTGACCATGGAACGACCGCAAGCTTAGCAACAATTTGTCCAGCCAGCGAATCGAGTATAAACGATATCGAGCGATATAAGTTGTCGCCGAATTCGAAGACCCCTCAACTTTACCAAATGAACAGACGATGAAAGTTGTTCTCCTGCCAGTCGGGCCACCCGGCAGCGGCAAAAGTACACTATGCAATGGCCTACAACAGGTAAGTCGTCAGTCTGTCAGTAAGGCAATTACTTGCTCACTCTCGATCAGTTCATGACCGCGATCGATCGGCCCAGTAGCGTGGCCAATATTGACCCAGCCAACGACAACGTTCCTTACGCTGATGTCGCTGCTTTCGACGTTCGTGATTTGGTCGATGTTGACGAAGTCATGGAGCGCGAGGAGCTTGGTCCCAATGGCGGTGTACTCTGGGCGATGGAGGAGCTCGAGACCAACTTCGACTGGCTGGAGGAGCGACTGGCTGAGTGTGGTAAATTTCTCGCCCCCGAGTTTCGACCTCTGATTACAAGTCCCATGAACGATCACTGACGATTATGCAGAAGAGACCATCATTCTTGACCCGCCTGGCCAACCGGAACTCACGATGCATCACATGGCACTACCACAGATCTTGCATCGAATAGAGAAGCTCGGCTACCAAGTACGCCACCCATCCCATGTAATACACCCGACGCCGCTGACTGACAACAGTCTAGATAGTAGTGATACAGCTGCTCGAGTCAGTCGTCACGACTCGCCCATCACTGTACCTCAGCAGTCTCCTGCTCTGCGTCCGAGGCATGCTGCATCTACCCTACCCAGTCGGTTAGTCTTGCCCACCAATGCAACATCGTGCTACCGGATACTAACAACCCCTCCCAGTTAACGTCCTTACCAAACTCGACAATCTCGCCTCCGTCGGTGGCGCCGACCTCCCCTTCAACCTAGACTTCTACACCGAAGTCCAAGACCTGCACTACCTCCTCCCGCACCTCTCAGCCGAACAAGGCTCCTCCCAGTCCTCAAAGTGGGAACCCCTGAACACCGCACTCATAGACCTCATCGACTCCTTCTCCCTGCTCTCCTTCGAAACCCTCGCGGTCGAAGATCGTGCGTCCATGGCCTCGCTAGTGAAAGCACTAGACCGCGCTTCCGGCTACGTTTTCGCTGGCGCGAGGGGTGTGGATGACGAGGGGAGGACGGTGGAGGGTGGGGCGAGTATTTGGGCGCAGGCCATGGGTGGGGAGTGGGCTGGGCGGATGGAGGCGAGGGATGTGCAGGAGCGGTGGGTTGGGCAGAGGGAGGAGTTTGATGAGGTTGAGAGGAAGCAATGGGCGGAGGAGGCCAGGGAGGCGGGGGCGCAAGTTAGTAGTGCGAGGGTTGAGAGGGCTGTGGGGGAGGCGGGAAAGGGTGGAGTCGGAGAAGACGGGGGAGATGAGGATTTAGAGGAGCAGAGGAAATGGAGGGAGGAGATGGCAAAAGATGCAGGAGGTGGTGCTGCGAAAATGAGAAGGCAGTGATGAGGGTCTAGCTAGATCTTGTAGACTCTGAATACATGTGCATGTCTCAGCACTCTATCTACCCTCTCCCACGACCTCGGCCTCTACCGCCGCCACCACGTCCACCCCCTCGGCCACCTCCCCTTGAGGAGCTTGCACCTCTGCTCCCGCCTCTGCTATTGCCACCTCTGCTACCACCACCGCTGCTGCTTCCACCTCGACTTCCACCTCGACTTCCACCTCGACTTCTACTTCCTCTCCCCTCCCTACTAGGCCTAGCATTCTTCTCCTTCCGCTTATCCTGCTCCCTCCTCAGCGCCCTCACATCATCAACCCCCCTAATCTCACTCTCCACCTTCCTCCCCCTAACCCCAACTCCATCCGCGAACCTTCCCCTCCTAGCCTCCTTAGCAGCATCAACAAGCTTCTTCTTCTTGTAATAGTCATCTCTAAACTTGTCCGCCTCTTTGGGTGCCTTGTCAAGTGTATGCTTGCCCCTCCTGCCACCACCACCTGCCAGCGCATCCGAGGAGAAACGGCCAGGTCGCTCGAGTTCGCCGACGCGAGGAACGTGGGAGACCTTGTTGGCTTTGCGCCAGGCTTCGAAACGACCTGCACGGAAAGACGCGAGGATCTTCTGTCCGCTTTCGCCGACGATGAATTTCTTGCCCTTGCTGCCATCCTCGTCGTTAGCACGGGAAACGTACTTCTTTCCCTTCTTATCCCAGCGCATGCCTCTAGCTTTCTCAGCAGTGCCAGAGTTCTCGTCATTGGTCAGGTCCATAGTGGCGCCTTCGGCTTGCGTAAGGAAGTGGGCGCCGGGACCGGAGGTGGCGTTCGTACCGCCTGTGTGGACGCCGTAGCCGCGGTCTTCGGCGCTGTTGAAGGAGGTAGGGGTGTAGGACATGAAGTGCTCGGTGTCTTGGAAGGAGCTGCCGCGCTTCGATGATTTGGCTTGAGTGAAAGTAATCTCGAGATCGGACTCGTCAGCAGATTCCATATCAGCTGGTTGAGTGAGGACGAGCTCGTCGTCTTCAGAGTCTGACTGGTCCTGTGCTGGCGCTAACGTTGCAACAGCGCTATCACCAGCAGGGACCGTCGCATCTGCGGCATCAGTGTCAGGAGCGCGTTCAGCTCTTGCCGCTTGCTTCGCTCTGCGCTTCTGTATGACCTCTGCAATCTCCGTTTTGTTCGCATGGCCGCGCTTGCCAACCTCGAACACCGTCTCCTGAGGTCTGAACCCGCTGACTGTGGCAAGCATCTGCAGCCTCTGAGCTTCAACGTCCTGATCGACTTCGGCGTCGAAGAGCATGTTCGTCGCCTTCATCTCTTCGGTACCAGCGAGCTGCTTCGCACGCTTTACACTCTCGGCCGATGCCGAGTTTCGTGTGCGGAGGTACTGCTTCTCGCCCTTGGCAGCGACGTCGCGCATGAGCGCAAGATCACTGTCCTCGCCGATAATCTTAGATGCCTCCTCGATATATCGCTCCATTGGCTCACGCACTAACGTGCCCAAGACGATGGTGTCGCGAAACAAAGCTGGATCTGCCTGTCGCCTCCCCACGGTGAGCTTCCTGCCTAGGAACAGCTGCAGGTCTAGCAGATACGGCAGATCATGTTGCGACACGATACTGTAGCTCCAACCTGACTTGCCGGCGCGCGCAGTGCGACCAACGCGATGTACAAAAATCTTGGGTTGTGAAGGAAAGTCGTAGTTGATGACATTTGCCAGCACAGGAATATCGAGACCGCGGGCCGCAACATCAGTGACGACGAGAATATTTGTCATGCCAGTCCGGAAGTCGTCCACTTGCAGCTTACGCGCAGTCTGATCCAGTGACCCGTACACATAGGAGGTAGCATAGCCGAAGCCTTTCAGTAGTGCTGCGAGGTACTCCACGTGATGCTTCGTAGCAGCAAACAATACAGTAGAGTGCGGCGAGGGTGTCTCATTGGGTGCGATATGCTCCCTCTTCCGCTTCTTGCCTTCAGCTGGCTCATTTGCCTTGATAGCAGCTTCTGTCTCGCCCGTTGGCATCTTGAGTACATCCTGTAATAGATGTAGGAGTGCGCCTTCCTTATCTGATCGTTTGACAGTGAAGAATGCACTTTCGAGTCCAGGTGCGATCTTGCACTCTGCATCGAGTCTGACCAGCTTGGGATCTTGCAGCCCAGCGCGGGCAAATTCAACAAGCGACTTAGGAAGTGTAGCAGAGAAAAGAAGCGTCTGTCGGTTTTGTGGCAAAGAGTGCATGATCTCGGTCAATTGCATCGCGAAACCCATCTCGAATAGTCTATCGGCCTCGTCGAACACCACGTACTTGACGCTAGATAGCTCGAGGCCCATCTCAACTTTCAGATGCTCGAAGCGGCCCGGCGTAGCAATGACAATGTCAGGGTTGCTCGCCATGCTGCTAAATTGATCCTCGAGACTGTCGCCCCCCACCAGCAATGTAGTCCGCAGATCTGTTCCCTTCGCGAGCTCATGCACGACCTTGAGCGTCTGCAGTGCCAGCTCTCGAGACGGCGAGAGCACGATAGCTCGCGCACCAACTTTGGCCGAGTGTGCCTTGAGCTTTTCGATCATGGGTATGACGAAAGCAGCCGTCTTGCCAGACCCCGTCCTCGCCATACCGACGACGTCCTGCCCGTCCATGATCAGAGGAACAGTCTTACGCTGGATCGGCGTCGGCACGGAGAAGCCCTTCCGCGTAATAGCCTTCAATACCACAGCACTCAAGCCCATCGTTTGGAATGCGCCAGCTTTCTTCCCGCCCTTGTCGCCTTTACGATTGACCGCAGCTTGCGCCGCAGCGATGAAAGCCTCGTCCTGGTCATCATCGTCGCTTTGGGCGCCCTTGCCAGCGACTCTGCGCCTCTTCAATTGTGGTTGTTCGCCAAGAGTATCCCAGTCCTCATCGCCGTCGTCCACTTGTCCATCGTGGACAAGAGTGTTGCTAATATCGAAGTCATTCTCCGAATGCGTTGGTGACGCAGCTCGAACCATACTGCATTCACCGCGGATGCGTTGGAAGACTTAATGTGTTCGACCATCAGGACGACTTTCTTGAGAACTTTTGGATGGTACCGGATTTCACGTCTGGTCTGCCGTAGTCGCGATATCGATATCGGCTAACCTGCCCTCCTGAATCGAAGCCGACTTCAGTGCCATTTCACGATGACCTGACATACGGCGTACACATCGAACTGCAGAATTCGTTATGTCTTGACTCACCTGCGCGTAGGATCGCGATGGCAGAGACGAAAGGCAAGAGTCTGGCATGTTCGCAAGACATCGACATCACGAAGTTTCGTGACTTTGCTTCTCGGCAGAAGCAGGACACTCCCGAACGACCATGGCATTCGTGAACCGAGCGGCCAGGACGATATGGCCGATGCGCATATCACATCTGGTTCTTAAAAGGCCGTTCCATGTCTTCCGCTCGATCCCCGAGCTCAGGAGCCACCGACGTGATCTTCTCCTGGATGGCAAAACGGTCGGCTTAGTGCCTACCATGGGCGCCCTACATGCTGGCCATCTCTCGCTAGTCCGACGAGCGGCAGAAGAGAACTCTCACGTATTTGTCTCAATCTATGTCAATCCTACGCAGTTTGGACAAAACGAAGATCTGGCAAGCTACCCCAAGACCTGGGACAGCGACTTGGCACTTCTACGGGACCTGGATGTGTCGCTGAAGCAGAGCGGAAATAGCGGCAGGGTGGAAGCGGTATTTGCACCCACGACAAAGGAAATGTATCCCACGCTTCCTCCGGATTCGTCTCTACCTGGCAAAGGCACTTTCGTAACTATCACGCCACTTGCTGAACTGCTAGAGGGCCGCAGTCGACCAGTGTTCTTCAGAGGCGTTGCCACAGTCTGCACAAAGCTCTTCAATATCGTGCAGCCTGAGCGAGTGTATTTCGGGCAGAAGGACGTGCAGCAGAGCGTTGTGATCAAGCGACTAGTCAGAGATCTGCACATGCCGATCGATGTTTGCATCATCTCAACCGAGCGAGAGGCAGATGGGCTGGCGATGAGTAGTCGAAACGTCTACTTGGGTGAGCGGCGAAGGCAAGTGGGTGTGGTGCTGTCGCGGGCTCTAAGAGCCGCCGAGGCAGCCTACGAGAGTGGAGTCCAGGACCGTGAAGGCATCCTTGCGCCAGCCCATGCAGTTCTAGACGATGAAGCAGCGCGTCAGTCTCGTATGGCTGAAGACGAGAGTACGCGATTCGAAGTAGATTACATCTCACTGGCTGACCCTGACAATCTGGAGGAGATTCAGGGAGTGAGAACTAGTCAAGGCGCAGTGCTAAGCGGCGCGATCAAGATGCTGCCGTTGACGACCACAAGGATAGATGAGATACTCGGTCAGGGTGAAGACAAATTACCTGTGCGATTAATCGATAACACAATTCTAATGCCAAAGCCATAGCAGATCGCGGTCTTTTGCCGCATGCCGAAGGGCTTAAAGTGATTCAGACTTCTCATCATTTCCAACGCTCCCGCCCCTCTTGAGGCCGGACTCTGCGTCCACGACCGAGTTCCCGCGGCTTGCTGCAGCCACAAGATCTGGGTTCTCCAGTTTCAACCTCTCAAAGTTGCGCTCCGCATCCCAGACCCACGGCGTGTCAGCAGCGAACAACAAGTCCATCTCCTCGAGTGTCCGCTGGTTGCTCTCCGGGTACAAGCAGTACACCATGGGGATGCTCAGGATATTGCACGCCCCGAAGATGTACAATGTCTTCTCGGAAATAGCGTTGAACATCACAGGACACAGCAGTGTTAGCCAGCCGTTGCCGATGGACCAGCCAACCACGCCCCAGGCGTTGCCTTTCGCACGGACTTCAAGTGGGAAGATCTCAGCTGCGAGTCAGATCAGTCTCCGTCTGCAAATATCCAAAGTCTAGCCTCGATCTTACCTGGGTAAAGCCATGGCACTGTGAGCCAGGTGGCACCAAATACGAATGTGAACATGAACACGAAGCTCGCCGCCGCAGCCCCGTACGCCGAAGCAGCTGCCGTGTTCCCGGATGCGGTTGCTGCAATGCCAGCGGCTGACATGCCACCAGCGAGGAACATGGCAATGCCCTGGCCCACCGAGCCCCAGTAGAGAGTCCAGCGGCGGCCGATACGGTCGAGTGTGAACACGCAGATCAGGGTCGAGAACATGTAGAAGATATTATTCAGTCTGGTCTTGTTAGTCCCGGCCTGCGCAACATGAAGGTCACAGGAGCTTACCCGGATATCCACTGGCTCTTCTCGCTGCTGAACCCAGCGATCCGGAAAATCGTCGGAGCATAGACTGTAACTCCAGCTATACCGACCCACTCTTGCACGATCTGCAGCCAGATGACCAATTGAACACGACGCGCTGTGTGCAGCTTACCACTGTTGCCGAAGGCCATGTGCCAGTAGGTGTTCGATTGGGCAGTTTTGCGCTCGTGGATGACGACGTTTCTGATGTCCTGGTACTCGTTCTCCGCTTTGATGGCATCTTCGCCTTCGCTTCCACGCAAGCGCTGGAGGATGTAGCGGGCCTCTTCGTCGCGGCCAACCTTTGCGAGCCACCTGGGAGATTCGGGGAAGAACCAGCATATGCCAAAGAGCACAATCAACGGAATGATCTGAAAAGCAATCGGGAAGCGCCACCGGATGGCAGAATTGCCGCCATCGACGTACGATAATCCGAACGAGAGCCAATATGCCCATTGAGGTGTCAGCACCGTGTGATATCAGGTCGTTGCAGGGGGAGCCGGGGGGGTGTTTAAAATGGGAGACATACCACGACGACACCTGGGGAAAGTCAGCCTTGCACAATCGCACTCCGCACTCGGCACCACTCACCGAAGATATTTAGCGTGAATTCGATGGCGATGAACTGGCCACGGCTGGTGTGCTCTGCTGTCTCCGTTGCCCAGACAGGCACGATGGCATTCAGGGCTCCCGTTCCCCAGCCGTTGATCAGCCTGGCACAGATCATCCAGCTGTGATTCTGCGCAGAGCACTGCAAGACCGCGCCAAAGATAGCCCAAGCAGCGCCGAACGCGATCGTTTTGATGCGACCAATCCTGTCACCGATCCAGCCGCCGACCAGACAGCCCATCAGAGTTCCGAGGTAATAGACGCTGACGATGCCACCTTGGAGGAGGGAGTCGGTGACGACAGGATCGCCGGCATCGTTGACGTAGCCGAAGCCCATGAGGTCGATGTAGTCTTTGGCGTTGTTGACGCCGCCCATCATGCCTGGTCTCAAGTCAGACGTGAACCATCGCTAATTCTCTCGCATGGCTCGAGATGCAATCACGGCATCGATCTCGCGTTGATTGAACCGCATACCTTGATCATAGCCGAAGAAGAAAATAGACAAAGCTGCTACGCAGTTGATCGCAATGAGCAAGCTGCGCTTCTCAAGCTTCGCAGCAACGCGGAAACCTGATCGTTGGTCCATGGTCGGGACTCGATGATATCGAAAATTGAAAAAGTGTACAGCGAGGCTCTCCGAATATTTACCTCCTGTATATGTAGTGCTTTACATCCGCGGGGCCAAGACAGAGACTATCACTCGTTCATGATGCTGTCTCGGAAGCTCTCACAAGTCACTGCTACACAAAAGCCACCGGCAGAGCCATAAGGAGTGTCATTCCGGATTATCTTTCCATCAACGCAGCTGTCATTCGTCCGGTACGTCAGAGCCAGGCGAATGGCGGAGTAGAGATCGGCAGCCGTTGGAGCCGCACGTGTCTTCCGTCAAACGCCGGGAAGGGGTCTACGAGCCGGATTACTCGATATGGCCGACCAGCGGCTGGGATGAAAGCCTCACGGTCAGGTTGGTGTGTCGCACGATCGTGCATGAGTCGAGACCAGTGAGTGTAAAACATAGTTTCACGATTTGGCCCCGTGGTCGTAGTGATCATCGTGAGGTTGACAGCTCTGTGGCATCTGCATCACAGCATTGCTGGATTTGGTATCGCGATAACTCGGTTCAACTCAGGGAGCAGTTGAGCACATTGCACCTGGATGCAACGCGACCGTCTGGTCCAATGCTGCATTGATGCCATTCTGGACACGGCAAGGACTAGGCCTCGAGTAGGCAGGCCGCTGTCTTGTTAGTCCCCAGGGCCTCCTGATATTGACGCCGCACCGGAGCGACTGGTGTGGCTCGAATGTAACGTAGAAGGTGCCTGTTGCGACAGACTTGCAGAGAATGCGGCTCGCCCTGAGGATTCGTCTTCCGGGCGTCTCTACTTTGTGGCAGCTCCATCCTGTCCCGTTCCAAGCAACCATTCGGTAACGCTTCGTGTGTAGGGTATTGATCAGTTGAATGGAAAGCTCGCATCCAACGGTGAAACTACGATTCACTAACCAAAATTCGCGACTTCAATGAGAGTGATGAGATGACCCGCGGACTCCCTTCACCAGTCGACGCTCAATGATGATCTTGCGTCTTGCCATTTATTGTTGCAGGCGCTTCATGAATTGAGGCGATATTCATGTGAACCACTTTACGCGTCTTGAACGCGTGATGTTGCTCAGCAACGCTTTTTCCGCGCCGAAGACGTCACTCCACGCACGCACCACCACTCAATCACATTCACCACCCCATACAACCCAATTGCACTCTACGACACCCGTATCCCACACCCCACTCGCCGCAGCAATGGCCCCCAAACGTCGTACCTCCACTTCGCGCACCGCCTCCGCCGCTGCACGAGGAGCCCAGAGCACCCTCTCCTTCCAAAACAAAGTCACGAAACCCGTCTCCCCTCGCTCAGCAAAGGGCAAAGCCGCGAAAAAGGACCTTGAGAGCAGAGCAGCCGTAGTCGAGATCGAAGCTGAAGCCAAGGACGATGACTCTACGGCCGGAGTTACCGCACAGGCTCCTAAGCTGCCGCAATCACCGCCCCCTTCCTCCGCCCAGCCCGTTGTAACGCCCGAAGCGGCAGACCCCGTGGACGAGCCGGTAAAGGCTGAGGAGATTCTGGGTGGAAGGGCAGAGTCTAGCGATCTAGGTGCACTCGGCGGTCTAGGCTCAGGATGGGTGGGAGACGAGGAGACTCGTGCGCGCAAACTCCCCGATGCACAGATAAAGCGGTACTGGGCGGAGAAGGAATCCGAGCGCTTAGTACCGCGGGTGCATCAGGAAGGTTTGGGCTTGGCGGAGAAAGTATTGAGGGAGTTCGATATGAGTGGGCAGTTTGGGGTATGTGTCCCTGCGCAAGATCAGTGGATGATCGCAGATTACTAACTGCGAAGTAGCCTTGCATCGGAATCGCGCGACTAAAGCGGTGGAAGAGGGCTAACGTGCTGGGGTTGAACCCGCCTATCGAGGTCCTCGCTGTCTTGTTGAAGGAGCAGGACAAGGGCAATGCGAAAATTCAGAGAGCGCATGTGGATGAGCTGATGAGTTCGAGGTTTGTGGAGACGTGAGCTGTCTTGTTGTAGCATTTGATGTGGGATGGACTTGCTGTAGGATACATGACAGTTTGCTGGTTGCATAGCACGGTGTTGGGGAACATTGGACTTTCGCTGTACGACTTTGGATCTGAGTAAAATGGATGACAGCGGAGAGTGTCTGACATGGCTATATGACCTCCCGTCTGTCTTCTAGCTCCACATCTCCATGCCCGTTGCCTGCATCCGCGTGACGCAAGGGCTGATTTGCTTCGCCATCTGCGGTCGTATTCTGCTGCTCATCACCAAGCCTCAGCCTACCACCACTGATGTTCCGCGCCTTGTCGGCGACCCAGGTAGCAGAGGATCTGATGACCTGCCACAGTGCCTCTTGTCCGCCATGCCTACCAGCTTCGCGGGGATGCTCCAGTGCTTCAGCTTGGAACTGGTACTTCAGGCAATCCTTGACTGTCAACAGTCCAGTAAGTCGACCGCGGTGCTCGACCAAGATCACTGGAGGGCCAAGCTTCTTGAACAGCTCCATAGTCGTCTCAAGGGGCAAATTGGGGTGGACTGTCAATGGCGTGGCATTGACGAACTGCTGAAGGTCAAGAAACGCGGCTTCTGATGAGACAGTAGAGTGATTGTCAGCCTTGAAGCTGCATAGCGTTCGCTTCGGCGTTCGTTCGCGCTCAGCTTTTTCGAGAGCATAGCGCAGCTCAGTGCGGCCGATGAAGCCGAGGAGAACTTTCTCATCGAGATCCTCGACGATGGGAAAGCCCTGAAACTTCGACTGCTCCATCACAGCTTCGATCTCGGCGATGGACATACCAGCCGCGGTAAGACATGTCGGGTCCTTGGTCATGCAAGTGCTGGCTGGCACACCGAAGGAATGATCTTCCTTGTTGTCCAAGAAGGGGAATCCATTGAACCAAATCATGCGATCAGCGATTCCGCCTTTACCCAGCCGCTCGCTGACAGCCTTCGTGACGCCGACCACGATCATTGTAGGCAAGATATATGTCAGTGCGCCAGTAAGCTCAAACATGATCACTACAACGCTGACAGTAATATGCATTATGCCCGCCAGCGCAGCGGCAGCGCCAAGGAAGGCGTAAGTGCCAGGCGTAATGCATGTTTGATTTGCATCACATGCTGAGAAGAATGCTGAGGCCGGGAATGCCTCATGCAGAGCTTGCACCAAAATGCCGACCATGCGACCGAATGCTGCGCCAATTGCCATGCTGGGCACGAAGATGCCAGCGGGAACTTTGCAGCCGTATGAGATGATGACAAGGAAGGTGCGAAGAAGTGTGGCGACGAGAAGGGTGAAGATGATCGAGGTGCGATTTCGAGGGTCGCAGATCTCGTCAAAGTCGTGACCGCCTTCGCACTCCTGGAACAGTATCTCCATACTCTCCGTCATGTCAATGCGCAAGAACATGTTCGGGTAGCACAGTATGGCAGTAGCCGTCGCCAGTATCGTCGCCTCGAGGATTGGGTACTTCGACAAGTACTTCTTTCGAAAGGACTGCGCTCGCAGATTCCAGGTAATCACAAATGCACCGTAGACGCCGCCAAAAATGCCAATCACGATGTAGAACAGAACTTCAAAGAAATGCCAACTCCGGTCATAACGGACCGTGAACATGACGAGCTGGCCAGTCCGGAAAGGGTTCATTGCGGCGAGCACTGCTGTTGCGACCAGCGCACAGAAGTAGGATCGCCACATTGTTTTGAGCGGGAAGTAGCTGCTCATCTCCTCAAGGCTGAACAGTACACCGCCGATGGGGCTGCCGAATGCGACTGCGACCCCTGCCGCCGCGCATGCTGACAAGATCTCCCGAGTCTTGGCAGCGTTACGTCTGTATTTGACGAAGAAACGGCTGATCACATTGCCAGTACAGACCGCGTAGTGAACGCTGGGTCCCTCCTTGCCAACACTCAGACCAGATGCGATCGCTAGAGGTAAACCAATGGACTTGATCACCAGCGTCCGGAACCCCAGAAAGCCTTTCATGACGAAGCCAGCGATGATACACTTGATCTCGCTAATCCCAGATCCAGCAGCATACGGCGCATAAGACTTGACCAGCCTCGCAGACGCGAATGCGAAAAGCATGGAGAAGAGGATATACAGCAGGTAGTTCAACGGCCAGAACCCACTCCAGTGGTGCCATTCCGCACAGCCATCCTCAGCTCCCCAGCAACAGAACGACTCGTTCAGGTAGAAAGCCGTAGTGCAGTAGCCACGCTTAATGTCTGACAGCCACTCGGTGACGATGTTCAGGAACGCAGCATTGACTCCAATCGCCGACCCGATCAAAGTCACGACGATCCACCCCTGGGCAGCATCGTACGCCTCCCAGGCCTTCCTCCGCCATCCTAGACGACCATCACGCTCGAAGAAGCCAGCGCGCTCCTGCCGCCTCAGCTTGCGCCGTTGCTGCTCGCGAGCTGCATCTTGCACCCAGTCTATAGTCGTGAAGTCCTCATAGCGTTTGATCTCGTCTATCTCGTCGGCAACGGCCTGCTCCGCGGGATCGACCGGATCATCATTGCCCTGCTCTGCGGTAGAGAGGGCTGAGAAGCGACGGGAGAGGGTATGCGCTCGGGAGTGTGGTGGCCTGGAGGAGGTTGCGGTCGCCGATGTGGTGCTTTGGCGATTGTTCATGTCCGTAGTATCATTTTGAGTCTCTGTGCCAGCTTAGCATTGGCGATGTACAAGATGCTTGACAGTGATTCGCAGGATAATATGCATCGCGTCGCATTGCTATCTCACGGAGGCTCAAGTGCACCTTAGTCAGCTAGAAACACTTCCGAAGTTTGTCCGTCATGTGCCAAAAGTCGCGTCTACCTTGGGTTCGACCTCACTTGCTCTCATACCACTCCTTACAACAAACCCTCGAGCTTCGACGACGAGACTTTCACGCGTCAGCTCCTCGCCATTCATCAGCTGCTTGATCAAGAGGGTCAGCATCACATCATCTATCAAAGCAATTCGTTCCCATCACTGCCATGCCTTAAAATAATACGCCCATTCCTCCTACGAAGGACGCCACCGGGAACGTGTCTCTTCCTCGTGAGTTCAGTTGTCCTCAGTCCGCGCTTGTCTCTGCTCACGGACATTCTAGTTGCTCGCATCAAGAAGATCATCTCGCAAGACGATGACATTAGCCAATGCTCCAACAATGCGGCTTTCGTGATCACAGCGGCGACCGAGAAGTTCTTACAGCATCTCGTCGAGCAGTCGTACAACATCGTCAAGTCAGAGCGGAAGCCAAGACGCAATATTCAGTATCGTGACGTTGGTAAGGAAGCCTGGCTTACTCACTTTGTTCCACTGTCAACTCACCGTTCCCAGCAAATGCGGTCGCTCGCGTCGAGAACCTCGAGTTCCTCTCTGACGTCGTACCCAAGACGCAAACTTACAAGCAGTACAAGGCGAAGAAGGACGTTGCTGCACCGAAGGTTGCTGCTGCAGCCAACGGCCAGCACACGCTCGACGCAACGATGGGTGCTGATCAGCCTGTCGTTATAGAGGCACATGTCACTGAGAGCACAGCCATGGACATCGATGCGACGAACAACCCTGCCTCTTAGGATGGGGTCGAGCCTTGTGTGGTTTCTGAGCCGCTCAGATCGCCGTCTCTAACCACTCATATTGATGGAGCAATTAGAGTGCCCAGATGGTATCGGGATGAGTACTCGAAGGGGATGACGCAAGCCGGTATCATTGGAGTTGAGGACGTGAGCGGGCTGCTTCCAGACAGCTACCGATCTTCAATTCATTCTGTGCGAACCACCGACCCATGCGACTCAGACATTGGATCTTCCAGCACGTCTTGCCCCGACGCCACTGAGCAAGTCAATGTGCTCATGCACACTTCTTCGGAGCTGCTCGGGTCTTCGGATCGCCTGACTCGGATTCAAGATGTGTGTGCCCCACATACTAAATTCCCCGTCTCATTCTACGACAGCGGCACTGAGCAAGACAACGGATCTCTCAAGCCATTGAAGTCTGCCTCGTATCCCATATCTACCGCAGGTTCACCCCTTCCGTATCTAGACCGGCGTCAAGAGTACAAAGCTCGCCAGACTAGACTCGCCCGCGCAAGGGCTCGGGTTTCGAAGCCAAGTAACAGGGATCTCGACGAACTCAATGCCAAAGTAGATCAGGCAAAGACGGATCTCGAAGACTGGAAGCTGGTGCCCTACTCGCACGGCGTTTACGACGCACTGAAGAACCGCATCAGACCCCGTAATCGACAGCCGGATGTGACTCTACGCCCGTACGATACGTGGTTCCTCGAACATGGTCGCCGGGTAGCGATTCTGCGTCGTGCGGAATACCGAGCAGAGAAGTCATCGGATCCCGTTGTGGTCCAGCGGGCGAGGCTTGCAATTGTGCGGGCTGAGGAGAATTTGGCGGAGTGGGATTCAATGCCTCACGCTCGGGAGTAAGCTTTAGAGTACAATATCGCTGGATGTTTCCATGTGGTGGAAGAAAAGGTGGAAGATGGTGGCGTGTGGATGTACTGGAACTACCCTTTTGCGTACGGCGCTTCAACATGCGACATTACACACTTCACCAGTACTTGGCCACACTAATCTCTCTTGTGCGGCTTTTTCAACCTCGCCACCAATCCCTTGACCTCATCACCTCCCGCATTCTCCCCTTCATCACCCTTTCTCCTCTTCTTTCCCTCCCCATCATCCTCCACCTCTGCCCCACCCTTCCTCTTCTTCCTCCCCTCCTCAAGCAGCGTCTTCATACCCTTCGTTCCCTTGTATTTGTTATGACTAGGATCAATAGCGAACTCGCTCCTCTCAAACAGTGCCCCGAATCTCTCATCCCCAGCATCAACCTCGAACCCATCCTGCACCGCTGCATCGCCGTCTTTCTTGCCCTTCTTCTTGCTCTTGCCCTTGCGCTTCGCTGCCTTCTCGGCTTTCTCGACCTCGCGCATATCAAAGTGACCCGCACCAGCGGCTTCGTCGTCAGAAAGCAGCAGAGCAAGTTCAGCTCGAGATGTCGTCTTAGCGCCAGGTGGTGGAGCTGGAGCTTGCTTCGCAGCGTGGCGCTCAGCGCGTTTCTTGGCTTGATCGACCTTGGCCGCGGCGGCAGGGTCGGTGAAGAAAAGGCTGTCAAAGCCAGCGTCCTCCTCGACGGTCGCATGGTCCACATTCGAGGGCGCAGCTCGGCCGTCCTCACCTCCGAGTGCGGCCTTACGACGGTCCTTTCGCTGTTGCTTGCGCTCCTTCTCCTTGAGCCTGTAGCGCTCCAGAGTACTTGCCTCGTCTTGCGGTCCATTCTCGAACACGTTGGTGCCATTGTCATTGGAGCTGGTGGTGAGTCCGGCGGAGAAGGTAATTTCCATGTCGCCCACAGGCTCGTCTTTGCTTGCCTTCTTACTCTTCGTGCTCTCTGCGCCGAGGCCAAACGCATTTCGCATCTTTGACACCTTACTAGCGCGCTTCGTTTCAGCGGCAGATTTCCGGGAGGAGATGCTGTCGGCATCCGAGTTGTCGGATGCAATGTAGGCTTGCATATCATTGTCGTCCATCTCCTTGCGCGAGAAGGCTCGTTTCTGCACTTCTTTGCGGCTTGGATCATCGTCGTCCCAGGTAAGTCGTACTTTCGAGTGTGTAAGTGCCTCTGTCCGGAACTCGTTGGGTTTGTACCCGTGAGGAAGGTCATAGCACTCCTCATGAGGGCGGTCGTCATCAAAGCTGACCTCATCGGGTATAAAGCGCAGGTCGAAGATGTTGGCCGTCGTGAGTAGCTCACGGCCGTCCATGGCATCGGATAGAGCTTTGGCGGTCGCGATAGTGTCGCAGGATATGACAGCGTAGAAGTACTTCAATCGTTCAATCTGGTATTCGCGTAGCTTTGTTGGGTTGAACTCTTGACCAGACGCTGCCTGGTCAGCGATCAGGCGCTTCTTGATCTTTTCTTCCGCGTCTGCATCGGAATCCGATTCCTCGCTCTCAATGTCGTCAGACTCGGAGTCGTCGTTGTCCTGGCGATTTGAGCTTGCAAAGATCTCTCGAGGCGGACCATCCATCTGTTCGCGCTCCAATCGCTCGCGTCCGAACTCGCTAGGGTAGATCACCACACTCTGAATCTTACCTCCTGCCGGCACGAAGCTGTTCGCTAACACCATGATGTCTGCCGCTCGTATGTTGTCCCAATCCAGATTCACGGCTGCTATGCGTCTTGAAGGCTCGCCCATGGGTACATCCTCAGTCTGCTCTCGGCCCGCAGTCTCGTCGGCCAGGATCGCCTCGTTTTCGCTTTGCCCATCTTCCTCAGACTCATCATCCTCATCTGATGACTCCGAGAATCCTCCATGTCTCGCCGGATCCTTCACGGCACCACCAAGCTCCTTGTCCTCATCCTCGCTTTCTTCGCCGCTGCTGCCCACGACTTCTCTTGCGCCTGCTCTCGCTTTGGCCGGTACAGTTTCCTCCTCTATCCGGAATCGCTTCTTCAAGCTTTTCTCCTCATCATTCGACTTGACCTTCCTACCATAGCGATCTACACTTGCCTTTTTGCGAAAGCCCGGGTCTGTGAGGACGGACTTGAAGCGCGAGTCTACTGCGGTTTGCGACTGGTTCTTGCTGGGCAGCCTATACTGTGGATTGGTCTGCAGAGCGGCGAAGCGTTGGTCCGACATATTCGCAATGGCGACGTATGTATATGAAGGTTGTACTGCACTCATGGCTTGCGTGCCCAAATAAAAATGTCGAGATCGACGTAGAGAGCGGAAGTCTTTCCGCCTTCAGATGCGACTGCACGCGATCAGAGCAATACTTTTGCGAGGTATATCATCGTCCGCATATTTGACGATGTAGAGAAAGAAGCTATCAAACGGAAGCTCAATATGCACGGCAGGAGCAAGCTGCACGACGAGACCCTGCAGCGATACCATGGTCCGCATCAAGCACCGATACCTACTGTTAAACATACTTTACCCCGATGAAAAGACTCAAAACGTCCATCACACCGGTCCGACTTCGACAGAGGATGTGCCGTACGCACTTCAATTCCGGCAACCAAGTCCGGATGCTCTGAACGCGAAGCTGCTAGCCCGAATGGTGCGGGATGCAGTAGCTGAGCTCTTCGGCGACTATGGCTCAGGAATGGTATCTGGCAGTTTAATCGGTAAGTCGCGCGTGCTTGACGATCACGCTGAATCGCACGACTGACGGTCATGCTCAGTCAAATACTTCTCTCCAGCAACGTCTACAGCGATCATACGCGTAGCACGAGCGCACTATCGCCTTGTCTGGGCAGCTCTAACTTTCATGATCAATTTGCCCAAACCACTGAATCAGCCTTGTGTGATGCAAGTTGTGAGAGTCAGTGGGACTATCCGCAAAGCCGAGGAGGAAGCCATCCGACGAGCACGGCTGGCTATCCGCAAGGCGCACAGGGTGGGTGGCGACGGCATAACTATGGGCGGAGTAGCAGATCAGACAGGCGCTGTGAACGAGGATGAAGCGATAGACATGGAAGATGGTATCGAGGATCTTGACGATGACGACGAGATGGAAGATGATGAGGAGTGATGTGACGCAAGTGATTAGAAGACTAATTCGGATGAAGAGTCCGTGACTACTGACTAAACGCATAATTATCCAACTTCCAAGAATGGCTCGAAGACACTATTCATCTCCTGTGCTCTCGCGCAGTACTTCGACACGGTGTTTCAATCGCTTCCGTGGTGAGCAAACTTGATCGTCTCGGACGAGATACTGAGGCATATACCGTCCAAATCCAGAGAGTCCATACCCTGGAATCGCCTCCAGCACTACGCGTATCCTCTTCGTCGACGAACTGGATTTCGAGGGTGTGCATGCACTCTGTGATAGCGGGGATTATGGTCACGAGCATCCTTCTCAGGCCGTGCAGGTGGTGTGTTGTGGTAATATGCAGGGCTTCAAGACTCCGTGGCAGCGCCAAAACATCTGCGAGAGACTCGCCTTCGACATATAATAGTGGATCCTCTTCGAGAAGCGTATCCGGTGACCTGAATAGCAACAGATCGGAAGCTATTGTGAGGCTTCTCAGTGCTACCATGTCATTCCATTTGAAGTGAATGGGTTGCGATATCGGTTCATATGCCATGACCCGTATAGTTTCGAGAGTCGCGGCGTGCGTCGGTAGGATGTCAAAGACCAGACCCCAATCTTCAACGGCACCGCGATAGTAGTATTCGATGCAGGTGAAGGTCAAATCTCCCAAGCCTGTGAAGCTGCAGATAGCTCGAGCTGTGGCACGCGCCTGCACCTTACAATTTGCCAGATCTAAACTCCGCAGCTTTGGAGAGGATCCTGCATCCTGCGCGAACCAGGTCTCCCCCGGGCTAAACCCATCCTCGACAACAAGCTTGTCCAACGTGCGATGATGTAGCCTTGATATGTGCGCACGTACATCCATCATGTACGGCCGACTGTAGCCCTCCTGATGTTTCAGGTGGAGATGCCGTAGGTGAGGCAGCCCACCATGCGCAGTCAAATGACCAAAGGTAGCCATGGCGAGATCAGAGTCAGAGAGCGTGGGCGCTTTATCATCCTCTACAAAGATTTGCAAAATCAAGCTCTCCGCGTTGACTGCCAAGGCGATCAATACTGCCGTTTCAGCGTTGTGATCACCTTTGGCGAGGAGCTTTGGGAGACTGCCATGTATCGAGAGCGGGCGCACGTGTAGCGAGAGCGATGCAAGAAGATCCACGCGATCTCTCAATGATAGACCGCCACGAGTCCAACCAGTCCACAGCTTGACGTGCAGGTGCTTGATCTGTGTCGCCAATCTAGGCTTCGTCGCGAGGGAACGCAAGAGCAGCCGGCACGTTCGCGGGGTTTTCAATGTAAAGACTTTTCGATACAGAAACGGGGTTGCACAGCCCTTCAGTGTTGAGCTCGTTCGGCAAAGCGCGAGCAGATCTTCTATGATCGTTGGCGCAGCCGGATCATTCGGCGAGAATACATCCTGGTCTAAGCAGAGGGTTTCGATGATGGGGGTAATTCAGTTCCGGAGGAAGATCGTACAATGTGCAGAGTTAATCCGACTCGGTATCAACGCGTTGTGTGTAACCTCCTCTCCATGAGGTTTGGAGAGCAGTCATAACACGTAACATTGTTGAGCCCGGACGGTATTTCTCGCTAGTCGCGCGATGTGTACACTCTGATTAGAAGATAATTTAGGGTCTAGGTCTCTGCTGGTCAACATGGAAGTGGTTCGAAGAAACTGTAGACGAGAGCTAAGCTATGCCACAGGGTATAGAGTAAGGGGATACGCCTAAGCTACTTCTGAGGCAGCTCCGGTAACGCGAGGAGGCTGTGCTACATCGAGGAGATGCCAAGTACCCACATACAGCACAGCAAGGAGACTACCTTCTTCAGCGGTGCCCTGATCTCTGACTTAGCTATCGCGGGCAATAGGACAGATGCGCAGACATCATGTGACCTTTGTGGACAGTGTGCCTGTAGTCTTCTCTTTTGAAGTGAAGTCGCAGCTGACTCATCATCTAAGCGAGCGGGTCCTGCCGTAGCACGAGGCTGCCGCGCTTCTCCTTCTCGCTCGTATCTCCTATTGACCCCAATATCTTCTCATCACAAGTGCGCAACATCACTATCAAATAACGCGCTACTCCATCACTGCTCACGGGACGCTGCGATAGTTCATCACTTTCGACAAGCGCTTTACACGCCGGCGCCAACACCTCAAAAGGGCGCACTGCCAACCCTCGCCCACTCTACGCTCAGCCCCAACAACAGCAAGCGCATCGCCATCAACCGCCCTATCACCACCGATCCCAATCTTATACCCCCGAAACGACCATCAACTACCTACTACCATGTCCGGCAAACTCGACCAGTCTCTTGATGAGATCATGAAGGACACCAAGCCCACCCGTGGCCGCGGCGGCCGCACTCGCGTCCAGCGTACCGCATCCGGCAAGACGACTGCGGTTGCGCCAGTCGGTGGTGTCGCCAAGAAGGCGAAGACTCCCAGGGGGCCTAAGGTCGCGACTGCACCTGCGGTCAGGCCTCCGATGACCGGCGAGAGCAAGATCATCGTCAACGGTCTGGTGAGCTCTACTCAACTCATCACGTATCTACAATACCAATTACTGACCCTCACCTCAGCCTGAAGACGTAAACGAGGCGCAGATCAAGGTATGTTGAGCGAACATGATGGGACACTTGTTCCGCCAACCTTTTCCGATCGATTGTATGCGTTGAGCGACGCGAACCGCACGGATCATTACTGGCCCGCGAAGGAGCGGGTGCTGCGAGGATATCTCGCACAGTTCGAGTGTGCAGCAGGCGCCTTTCGCCGAGCATGATCGAGTTTCCAGTTGCAGCAGGTGTGATTGCAAGTCGCGACAGGTGCTTGGCGGTGCACAGTGGCTGGCTGGCAACCAGATCCACGCTTTCCTCACTCACGCAAGTAGCCATGGAGGCCAAGTCAGTGAGCAGAGTTGGTCAAGCGCAGTGTGGAAGTTTCTGCGATTGCTCGTGCGCGCAATCGCACGATACACGACCCTATGCGCTCAGCTCATCACGGCGGACGCGTATTCTGAAATCGTCACGGAAGGATTGAGTAGCAAGCGAGGCGTCAAGAAGTGGCACACTTGGCGTCTTGCTGCTCATGACCGACTAGGCGATGAGTGGGCGATCCTGCAGGCAGTGACGAAGGCAGCATGGTGGCAATGTTGGCGGCAAGGATGGGCATGCACGCACGATCACTCTGCTCACTGACTACCTCGCTCCGGCAACACTGTCCTAATGGCTCGGTCAGAAAGGGCTCAGCCTTCGCTACTGACCGAGGCTTATACGCGCGTACCTGATCGCAATCGCAGAAGTGGACTGACATGGCTATACTTAGGATTACTTTAGCAAGACCATTGGCTTCGTCAAGCGCGCGATGCTCACCTATGGACCAAACGGACGCAGCCGCGGTATTGCCACTATCGTCTTCAGCAACCCAGGAAGTGCCAGTAAGGCTGCGCAGGAGCTCAACGGAGTGAAGGTCGACAACCGGGCCATGAAGGTATACTGATCATGGCTCCGATCTGCACCGGCCAGTCTCTAACATGACAACAGATCGAGGTCATCGTTGACGCGAAGAGCGTCCCCGCCCCACCAGCACCCAAGACTCTAGGCGACCGCATCTCGTAAGACGTCCATGCGCTGATTTCATCGGCTTCCAACTAACGTCAATATAGTAAGCCGCGTAACGCAGCTAGGGAGACGACGAAGGCGAAGCCAGCTGCTGCTGCGACGGGAGCGACGCCCGCAACGAACGGGGCCACGAAGTCTGGCAAGAAGAAGTCTGGGCGAGGTGGAAAGCCCAAGGCGAAGAGTGCTGACGAGTTAGATGCGGAGATGAAAGATTACTTCGGCGGCAACGAGGCGAACGGTGCGGTGGCGAACGGAGAGGTTCAGGCAGTTGCCGCTGCTGTCACCAACGGTGGCGACACTGGCATGGATGAGATCTCGTAAGCGGTTGTAAGAGCTAGGGTGCAAGGCATGAGGAGAGTAACGTGGGCAACTGGAGACACGGAAGGCGCACCGTCGAACATCGGTCCTTTGCTTGATGTGTATGAGTACAAGATTGGCAAATTGCAACGCGGGCAAGAGAAAAGGTTGTTGCAAGGTACGAAGGGTGCGAAGGAACTAGATTGACACCTTGCATATGACGGAGCGTCAGATTCCCCACCAAGCTTCACTTGCACGGCACTGCTTCGATGCCAGATGGTCTCTCCACGTTCTCGACTGCCCTTAGGATTCGCTGCTCTTTCAGTCGCTCTTCTACGGCCATGATCATCACTCGCTTGGGCCCAGGGCTCCGCATTGTAAACAGTGCGGCAGAGTAGGAGACTGGACCAGCAACCCGATCAGTGTGCCATGCCGATGCAGGTACACACTCTGTTCGTTACCGAATGTTGACTTCTCGAGCTACGCAGCGACACCCCGGCAACTATACCTGGTGGTCGTCTTGGTTGCGACTCGGATGACATGTTCGGTTCGAGCACGCCCTTCCAAACATCCCTGTCTCTGACTGTGCTGATTTGCACAGCACTCCACTTCGGCGCGACGTACACCGAGCTGCGCATGGAACTAAAAACACACTGAGATCAGTAATTTCGCCTGTACATTCGTGTCGCACTCGCTACAAATACAGCTTGATCCGAAATATCCAACACAGCGGACCGCATTAGCTCCACCGATCGCTGGTGTGCAGGCTGATGTGGCCAAAATCCTCGGACCTTCCATTGTAAGGTGACACGCCAATAACGCATGCCCGCACCAAATCACCGGGCAAGCTCAGCAACATGATATAAGCATCTTTTTATATTGTGTTCTGACATACGTATTTTGTACCCCGCGGTGCGCTTCCATTCCGCATCGACCAGAATGGGCATATCGATGCATCTTCTTCTCGTCATGGTCATGCCGCCTGACTACAATCATGTTCCAAATAGTAGCTTAAGACAGCAACATCAATCGATGAAGCCAAGAGCCCACGGGTCTCGCGAGTGCGTCCGGTCCATCAGTCCAGGCGCGGTCGATGGGTGGCGTTGTCACCCTCCCAGAGCTTGCCCCGCACCCGCACACCCCTCACTAGTATCCTGATCCACGTCGCCGAGGACCATTCACAACGCGTGTACAGCTCGATAGCCCGCGCATCTGAGACCCTTGCGAGCGAGAACCGCTCGAGTGGAGAAGCACTGTGGACCGCCAGATCTACAGAGGTAATTCCCGGGACCGTCGTCCGCAACGAGCAGAAGCGTGTCTCGAACTAGAGTCTCCTACTTAACCCCGCTGCTGCCCGTAAGCCGTCTCCTTTTCTCCTCTCCATACCTGTCGCTGCGCGATACAACTCTCTGTACATCTTTCCAATCAAGCCAAAAGTCTTTCAATCGTATACCCATCATGTCTGGTGTTTCCGTTCAGCTCGAGACGCCGCACTCTGGCAAGTATGAGCAGCCAACTGGCCTGTAAGTGATGATAATAATGAATGAGCTCACTTTCGATCGACTGACAGCATCAATCAGGTTCATCAACAACGAGTTCGTCAAAGGTGTAGACGGCCGCACATTCGAGGTCATTAACCCTTCAACCGAAGAAGTCATCACCTCCGTCCACGAGGCCTCAGAGAAGGATGTCGACATTGCCGTGGCAGCTGCCCGCAAGGCATTTGAAGGCCCATGGAGACAAGAGACACCCGAGAACCGTGGCAAACTGCTCGTGAAGCTCGCAGACCTGTTTGAGAAGAACCTCGATCTCTTGGCCGCAGTGGAGTCGCTCGATAACGGCAAGGCTATCTCCATGGCCAAGGTCGATATCAGCATGTGCGCTGGCTGCTTGAGGTACTACGGTGGCTGGGCAGACAAGATTGAGGGCAAGGTCATTGACACGACACCTGATACCTTCAACTACATCCGCAAGGAGCCCATTGGTGTTTGCGGACAGGTACGCTAGTGTGTATATCCGAGGTAGAGAGCCTTCCACTGACCAGAATCCCAGATCATCCCGTGGAACTTCCCCTTGCTCATGTGGGCATGGAAGATCGGCCCTGCGATCGCCTGCGGTAACACTGTCGTCTTGAAGACCGCTGAGCAGACTCCTCTCGGTGGTCTCGTCGCTGCAAAGCTCATTAAGGAGGCTGGCTTCCCGCCAGGTGTCGTAAACATCCTCTCCGGTTTCGGCAAGGTCGCCGGTGCCGCCATCGCCTCGCACATGGACGTCGACAAGGTCGCCTTCACCGGCTCCACTGTTGTCGGTCGCCAGATCATGAAGGCCGCAGCCGGCTCCAACTTGAAGAAGGTCACCCTCGAGCTCGGTGGCAAGTCGCCTAACATCGTCTTCGAGGATGCCGACATTGACAACGCCATCTCGTGGGTCAACTTCGGTATCTTCTTCAACCACGGCCAGTGCTGCTGCGCTGGTTCCCGCGTGTACGTGCAAGAGAGCATCTACGACAAGTTCGTCGAGAAGTTCAAGGCGCGCGCGCAGAAGAATGTCGTTGGCGACCCATTCGGACAGGACACCTTCCAGGGTCCGCAAGTGTCGCAAGTCCAGTTTGACCGCATCATGAACTACATCAAGCAGGGCAAGGATGCCGGCGCGACCGTCGAGACCGGCGGCAACCGCAAGGGCGACAAGGGTTTCTTCATCGAGCCCACCATCTTCTCCAACGTCACTGAGGACATGAAGATCGTGCAGGAGGAGATCTTCGGCCCCGTGTGCTCCATCTCCAAGTTCAAGACCAAGGAGGATGCCATTCGCGTTGGTAACTCGACAACCTACGGTCTCGCTGCTGCCGTGCACACGAAGAACCTCAACACTGCCATTGAGGTGTCGAACGCGCTGAAAGCCGGAACTGTGTGTATAGTATTATCTGAATACATATCTACAGTTATAACTAACTTTAAGCTTTCTAGGTCTGGGTCAACTCGTACAACACGCTCCACCACCAGATGCCATTTGGTGGCTTCAAGGAGTCGGGTATTGGCCGTGAGTTGGGCGAGGCTGCGCTTGACAACTACACGCAGACCAAGACTGTGTCGATCCGTCTCGGTGATGCGCTCTTCGGTTAGATACCTTGATGAGCTGGCAAATATAATGAATGTTCATGTATCTATGTATGAAACACAGATTCAATACAGCGCACTACCTGTGATTACTTCGCGGAGCGTTCATGTGTCACAACGTAGCGTGTTCTACGTGCATAGGGTTTGAGGCGGTCATATGTTCATGGATGTAAAGGATCATAGTAATCTCTCTCGCGCATCCTTAACACCTGATTCTCCTGCTCCGCCGCGTGCAACCTCTCCGTCAGACTCCGGTTTGCGGCCTCACTGCTCGCTAGCTCCGTCGTTATAGCATCAATCCGCTTCGAGGCCGCCTTCAACCTAATTCCAAGCTTTTCTACCTTCTCCTCTGCCCTCTTCGCCTCCCTTAGCTCCCTTCTCATCTGTAGAGCCCCCTCTTCGTTCGGTTTTAGAGCCGTCGCTCTCTGCTTTAATCCGAGAGCTAACCGCATCCGCTGCAATCGCCGTTTTTCGATCTTAAACCCATCGCTCGCGAGGATCCGGAGGGTTTCGACATCGGAGCACTGAACTTGGTAGTGTAGCTGTGTGATACGCGCGTTTAGGTCGTGGTCTTTGGCGTACTTGATGCTAGTGCTTATACCAGCGTCGGAGAGGAACTTCCGTAGTGTGCGGCGCTCGAGTTTGACGTTATGGACGGACGCTAATCGCGCGATGACCTCTGAGTGGTGCAGCTTCTCGTCCTCGATCCAGGTGCGGATTTCGTCGGTGTAGGGCTCGAGGTGGATCTTGAGGCGCGGCATGCTGGAGGAGCGGAAGGACGGCGCATTTGATGTTGGGGCTCAGGTTTGCGCTCAGCGGGGAGGTAGCTCTGCTGTGTTCGCAGGTTTGTAGCGTAGATTCATGCACGTAGTCACGAGGGAACTACTTTGTAGAGAGCGCCGCCTTACCCATGGTCCAGGTGAGACAGTCAGACCAAATCGTATCCAAACCAGACACGACGCACACCTTGATACGTAAGGTAAAAGTGGTACCAGAAGGTTGAAGTTCATACGTTGTTGTCATGGATTATGTCAGAAGCCAACGCATTTAGAGCTAATGACTTGTAGGTCATTGGTCTATTGACATTCACGGGCCTTACACTCGACACTGATCGCTATTGACAATGCTTCCGTCACGACTGCTACGGCGAGCTGCCTTGCTCAATCTCCATATGATACCGAGTTCTGCTCGCGCGCAGTCCACCATGGCGTCGCCTCTCTACACCCTGGACAAAAGCCACTTCAATTCCGAGCTCTACAAAAGCCTTAGAGATCTTTGGTTCCCTGGCATGGAGAACGCCACTTCTGCTAGCAAGGAAGCGATTCAACGCTGGTTCGGCATGGGCCTCTCGGACGCGCAGAAGGAAGACTTCGACTCCCAGTGCCATGGACTTGCGATTTCGGCTCTGAATTCCATCTCGCCATCGACCATTAGCTTGCCACCCTTCACCAATTACGAGGGTGACATCTCCAGATCTTCTGAGCTGGCTGGACCACTACTGACCGAAGTCCGCGATGCACAGGCAAAGGATCCGAAGGCCGGGACGGAGACGCTTCTCAGCTTGATCTTATTGCTAGACCAAATGCCTCGAAATATTTATCGCACCCCATCCCAACTGCCCTTAGTGTACGATCATTACGATCGCCTCGCTCTCTCCCTGCTCTATTCTGCCATGTCCCTCCCCCAAAATCCTGTTGATAATCCTTTCTTCAAACGCCGTCCGGTCTATACACAGTGGCTCCTGATGCCTCTGATACACGCCGAGCACATCCCCTCTCACGCACTGTGGGAGAAGTACACGGATGAGACTGAGCTGCTGGTCAAGGAGGCTGGTGACCAGGAGGCTCTGGACTTCCTTGCACAGGGGAGGAAGTCCCAGAAGCAGCATGTGGAGATTCTGAGGAAATTCGGGAGGTACCCTCATCGAAATGAGGGGTTGGGAAGGAAGAGTACGGAGGAGGAAGTGGAGTGGCTGAAGACTGGGGAGACGTTTGGTGTGGCGAAGAAAGGAGAGGAGGCGAATGCGAAGGTTGAGCTGTAGGGACCCTGCGCTTTGAACGCGATCAAGGCTTTCCTGACAGTCCTGCGACGCTATTGCCACGCGTCGACACGCGTGCAGGCCACACCGCGCATCGACACCGCATTGCGCCACAGCTGTGTAGTGGTGAGAAAACCCAAGGACCGCAAAGCTTGCAGACCAAATCGTGCACATGGAACGAAGCGCAGAGGTTGAAGCAACGCGCATCGAAGATGCTAATGCAACCGTCTGAATGCAATACCTGTACACATCTGACGCCGATCTAGATGCTTGGACCTTCGGATTTGGTCCTTACTTCGAAGCATCAAGTGCAGCCTTGATTGCATCACATGTTGCCTTCGCATCACCGAACAGCATCTTCGTATTTGGTTGATAGAACATACTGTTCGGGAGGTCCTAAAATTAATCAGCGTCGAGCACAGGGGGTAGAGATTGGCCCGAGGAAGTCTTACTGCGTAACCGCTGCCCATACCACGCTTCATGACAATGACCTGCTTGCTCTTGTAGGCATTGATGATGGGCATGCCTGCGATTGGGCTACAATTGTTGTCAGCATACTGGTCAGCGGGAGAAGAGCACCAGACTTACCTATCCTTCTCGAGTGCAACGGGATTGACCGTGTCGTTCGCACCGATGACGAGCGTCACATCGACATCATCAAAGCCCTCTTCGTTGATCTCATCCATCTCCAGGACGATATCGTATGGCACGTTAGCCTCGGCGAGGAGGACGTTGCATTGACCTGGCATTCGTCCAGCGACCGGATGGATCGCAAACTTCACCTCCACACCTTCAGCGCGGAGGTACGCCACAAAGTGTGCAATCGGATATTGCGCCTTGGCGACGGCCATGCCATAGCCCACGACAATCACCACCTTCTGGGCGTCTTTGAGAGAAGTGACTGTCTCGTCGACGGTCGTCTGTGTGATTTCTCCCTCCATCTTGAAGTCTGTCTTCGCGGGCGCCGCGATACCTCCGAACAGCACATTCGTAATGCTGCGATTCATGGCAACGCACATGACGTACGACAAGATCGAGCCAGAGACACCGATCAAAGAGCCGACCGTCGTCAGGATCGGCGAGTTGAGCATGAATCCTTCGGCCACAAGCGCGAAGCCCGAGTATGCATTCAGCACGGTAATGACGACAGGCATGTCTGCTCCGCCGATGGCAGCTGTGGTCGTGAAGCCTTTGGCGAAGCTGAAGGCGGTGTTGGCGGCAAGACAGCCGGCGGCGATGACTGGCGCGCCCGGGGCCATCGTCAAGAATGCGCCGAAAGTCGCTATATTGGAGCCTAGGAGGCCGATATTGATGAGATGTCGACCCGGCAGAATCGTCGGGCGTGAACTCATACGACCGGAGAGCTTCATGAAGGCAACGATGCTGCCTGTGAAGGTAACGCCGCCAATGAGCACGCCGAGATAGGCTGTGACCATGTGAAGCGCATCGAGGTGTGATACCGCTGCCATCACGGAGCCGATACTTGTCAGTACAGCTGCAAGACCGACGACTGAGTGTAGAGCAGCGACCATCTGCGGCAGCTCAGTGGGTGTGATCCGACGAGCTACGAGGGCGCCTATGATGCTGCCGATACCGGCTACGCCAGCCCACTGCACCAGAGTCTCGACGGGGAACCCGACGGCAGCCAAGGATGCTAGAACACCAGAACCGACACCTAGCATACCAAGGATGTTGCCAGCGCGTGCAGTTGCTTGGCTAGCGAGTCCAGTGAGTGAGCCAATGCACAGGATACTGGAGACGAGATAACCAGCCTGGACCAGTCCACCTAAGCCGGTACTAGCTGCTGCAATGAAACCGCCGCCAAAGAGGACGGCCGGCAGAGTGTACAGCCATGCATACTCGGGCCTATATGTTTTATCAGCGGTTTAGTCAGTCTGACGGGGCAAGTGACTCACGGATCAGTACGTCGTCGGAACATGTCAAGCATCCGCTTGCTGATTATGAAGCCACCTGACACATTTACGAAAGCCAACAAGACGGATGCTGCTCCTAGAAACTGCGGTATCGTCTGCGGCAGGTATCCACCTCCCATGATGAAGAAGCCACCGATACCGACCATACCGGAGATAGCATTCGTGACACTCATCAGTGGGCTATGCAGCGCTGGCTGTACACCCCATACTACTCGATAGCCGATCAGTGCTGCCAGACTGAAAGTAAAGAAGTTGCCCATGAACAGAGGTCCGGTATACTTGCCCAGTGCAAGCGCTGTGCCCATACCTCCGGTCACCGTAGACACTTCGCGAAAGGCCTTTTGCCAGGGTGTCACTGCTTTAATCTCCTCCTTCGCTACTTCCGCAGGCTTTGCTGCTGGTGCTGGGGGCGCGATAGGTGGTAGTGCCGGGATGAGCTCGCCGTTGTGAGTGACGATCGATCTGCGAACGACCTCATCTTTCATATCGATCCCGAAGTGACCCTCCTTGGGCGAGATGGAGAGCAGGAACTTAGTAATATTGTTTGAGTATAGTGTTGATGCCTGGGTAGGCAGTCTTGAAGGCAGATCAGTGTAGCCGATTACTGTCACACCCTTGTAGTCCGTGAGTTGGCCAGGAACAGTGATCTCGCAATTACCTCCGTTCTCAGCTGCTAGATCAACAATGACTGATCCAGGCTTCATGGCAGACACCATCTCCTCGGTCAGCAGAGTGGGCGCTGGACGGCCTGGGATCAGCGCCGTGGTGATGATGATGTCGACCTCCTTCGCCTGCTCAAGGAACAACGCCATCTCTGCATCGTGAAACTCCTTCGACATCACCTTCGCATACCCGCCACCTCCCGAGCCATCTTCCTTGACGGAGACCTCAACAAATTCGGCGCCCAGTGACTGGACCTGCTCTCGTGCTGCAGATCTCGTATCGAACCCTCTGACGATGGCTCCCATTCGACGTGCAGTAGCAATGGCACTCAAGCCTGCCACACCAGCTCCAATGACTAGCACCTTGCAAGGCGGGATTTTCCCAGCAGCAGTCGTCTGGCCAGTCATATATCGTCCGAAGTGATTACTAGCCTCAAGCACAGCTTTGTAGCCCGCAATATTAGCCATAGAACTCAGCACATCGAACGTCTGTGCCCTCGTGATTCTGGGTATCATGTCCATAGAGAAGCTTGTCAGTCCTTTCCTCACCATCGAATCAACCACAGGCTTGTTGCGATCGATGTTCGGCTGTAGCGTGCCTATCAATACACCACCCTTCCGGAAGCCCTCCAGATAGTTGTTGGTCCCTACGAGTCCACGAGAAGTGATCCGAGGTGGCCGAATCTTGAGGATGATGTTGCTGTCGTACCAGACTCGACTGGCGTTCACCAGGGTGGCACCTGCTTCTTCATACGCGTGGCCAGAGAATTGTGCTGCGAAGCCGGCGCCGTTCTCGATCAGAACCTGCTTGAAGCCTTTCTTTAGAAGTAAGGCGGCGTTTTGGGGAGTCATTGCTACGCGACGCTCGCCAGAGCGAACCTCGAGGGGCACGCCGATGGTCAGCTCGCTGTAGGGCGTCGAGATCACAGGCTCGACCTCCGGCGAGGGCGAAGCCTGGGTAGCTTCTTGGTGCCATCGCGTACTGGTGTGAAGTTCCCTCAGTGCTGGAATGAGTACACCTCTCGCTCCAGCAGCGGGTGATCGCCGTAGTAGCCCGCGAGCTGTATGGCTCGCAGGCCTCGCACAGGGCCACATGATTGTGGCTACTCAGTGGCTATCATCCAGGTGAATGCAGGCTGCCGCTCCAGGGGAAGATGCAATGTCGTGCCACGCGGCTTTCGCGAGTTGTGTGTCGTTCAGACGAATGTCACTTCCTCACTGGGGTACAACAGTGTGGCCTCTCGATCGCGCAGTGCATACCCGTACGCAGGTACAACGACACCTACATGTGCATGGCAAAGTCAGATCACAAAGTGAAGTACCTGAGGCGCAATGTGACAAGACGCGCCTCCTCACTGTTTAGCCTGACTCGGCACGGCTTGTGACTTGCCGACGGTACGAGTGGGCGCGTGGAAGTCGTGTTGTGCATGAAAGAAGGTACCTCGATACCTGCCGGATGTGGAAGAGGGTTTGAAGAACGTGGAGTGACATTGTGGGGGAAGCACGCGGGGTATGCGGGGGTGAAAGTCAGTAAGCACGTGAGTGCACAGCGTACCAGCGATGTGCTCTGTTCTGTTTACTATAAGCAAGGCTGTGATTCGCCCTCTTCAAGCAAAACCACCGCGGGTAGGGCTACGACAAAAGCGATGTCAGCAAGCTCATGCCCACTCGCCATCCTCATCTTCGTCCAGCGCCTTGCTTCCTGACATGCTCTTCGTCAAGCTAGGCCGTGCCTTCTTTCTTGGCGTCGTTCCAGTACTGCCAGTCGACTTCCTCTTCTTTCCCCTGCCGTTCGCTGTAGGCGTGACGGACGGACTCCTTCGACTCGCAGTCTCGCTATTCGTAGTGGCGTCATCAAATTCACTGACTAGCTCGTCTTCCTCGGGGACCTTGACATCGTGGTCTGTCGTCATGACATCAACGAATTGCTTGCACACAGCACGCTGGGCAGCTGACGTGGTCGGCATGGCGACGATCTGCTCGATCCTGGTGAGGTAAGACTCAATCATCGCGGGTGCATTGGAGGACCGAGCAGGCGCCTTGCTATTTTCCTTCGCCACGCCTTTCACCTTCTTGGCCATGCGCTGCAAGTTCCAAACACGCTGTAGGAAGCTACGAGTCTCCTGAACTACGAGCAGGACCTGTGATGAGGTTGCGTAGACTTGTAGCTGAGCTGTGTCGGCGCTTGTAGGACCATGAGCAGCACCATTCGTCAAACCTTGTGATGCAGCATCACCGTTAGTGAGTGCATCGAGGTTTAGCTGTAGTACATTCTGCTCGATGGCCTGCGCAACAGTCGTCCCATTGCCTGCAAACGTCTTGTCCAGTGCTGCTAATAGCAGTAACAGATCGTCAGTGCGGTCATACTCGAAGAAAGCTAGGTTCTCGCAGCAAAAGCGAACAAAGTCAAGGTGCGGTGATCTGCCACTCTGGAGCTTAAGGTCGGCTGCCTCGAAGTCGAACTTTTGACAGATGTTGTTGAGGAACTTCTGTCTAACCTTGAGCTTGCCCTCCTTGAGTACTTCCCAGAAGAGCTTGAGCTTCGAAGCCGGCGGCTGACCGACGTAGCCATTCACACTGCCAGCGACAGACTGCTGATAGGCGAAGGCTTGCTGCATTGCTCGCATGTACTCCTTCTCGACGGTCGTCTCGTGCTTTTGATGCATCACACGATGCTCCACGAAAGCCAGCTTCGCGATCGTTGGATTCGGCGAAGTCTCTAGAGCTACAAGAGACGGTCCGCATTCCTTGGGGTGAGGCAAACCTTGCTGGACGATACTAGCGATCAGCTTGGTCGCCGTCAACGCAAGATCATCGGATGATGCGAGCGCAAGTCGAAGAATGTCTTTCAGGAAGCGCTGAGCCAATGCCGAGGAAGCGCCGTCCTGATCGGTGGCGATATAGGTAGACTCCAAGCCTTCTCTATCGGTTGCAGCGCCGTGCTTGCCTTCCTGGCGATCAGCTGGCAATTCTTGGGCTGCGAAGAATGCCTCGAGACCCGAGAGGAAGATCTTTTCCAGCGATGGGATGCGCTCTTTGTGGACTAGGTCAAATGCTTTGGTGACCTCAGGGCGTAGGTACTGGCTCGGCCAGCGAAGGCAAATGGCACAGATGGCATCGAGGGCTGCCTCGCGGACAGCCAGGATCTGCCCTGGTCCAGTGAATGCACACAAAATACCGATTGCGAGTTCAGATACCGATTTCGCGTTGGGCGAAGACAATTTCTGGCTCGCACGAAAGGTGCCGATATGGGCTTCAAAGTCGCAAGCCCGACCGAATTGACCGACTATGTTCATGAGCTTACCAATGCGATTCACCATCTTCACATCGTCGCCCAGCGGCTTGCCGATCATTCCGCGAATACCAGCGAGGGCAGAGATGACCAGGTTCACTAGCTTCGCTGTGTTCTTGAGCTGACCGTCGATGGTCCAGAGACAGGATGCGACTTCTGCAATCTCAGGCTTAGGCAGCTTCTGAATGCTGAACATCAGTGAAGTCTGCAACTTCTGGAGGAAGTCTGATCTGAGCGTGTGCACGTGAGGCATCGTGAAGCGTAGTATGGTGAGTACCGAGCGGTAGACTGCGAGGTCGTCGTCGGTGGCAAGGTTCTGTGTGTAGGGCTCGAGCCGCTCGAGATGACTGGCCGTGATGAACGATGGGCATGATCTAGCGAACACCGCCAAGGTCTCCAGGATGAGGTCTTGAGACGGAGAGCCAGGGACGTCGCTCGGGTCGATAATGCCATCCGACAAGACTTCGATTAAGGTCTTGCAGACTTTGGCGGTATCGGCGGACGACTTTGACTTTGCTAGGAGGTCTCTGAATAGGGACACGAGTAGATTGGAGACATCTTCGCCCAAGTCAACCGTGCGAACAAGTAGGGCTGCTTGCGACTGAAAGCGAAGCTTCGCCTGCACACCACCTTCGTGCTGCGCCTGAGCAGCGTAGTACGGTGCGAACCAGATCTCTTCCATGACCGACCGGGCGAGCTCGGCGACGCTCTCCTCGCTGTCCCGTAGTCGCGAGATGCAAGCATTAGCCACGGTAGAACGCAGATCGATGCCCTTGTTGCGCAGGTAGATGTCCTTCAGCATCTTGATAGCAGTCTTCCGCACTCCGACTTGTGGATCTCCCGACCGCGCAATAATCTGAGGGTAGACTATAATATCAAGTGCTGGACGTAGGGATGTGCACTTGCCGATTAGTCGCAAGGCCGAGTCACGGACTAGCGCTGACTTGTCCTCGGCGCATCGGAAGATATGTTGCATGATGGTCCTGTTCCTGTCCAGTACCGACGGATCCTTCTCCAGGATCGTGATGACGCTCTTCAGAGCGCGACTTTTGACTGTGGGATGCTCGTCGGCTAACGCATTGAGCAACACTGACAGCACATGGGTGAAAGCTTTGCAAAAGGTCGTGTTGAGCGTAACAAGTATCGCAGCGAAGCGTCCAGTAGCGGTAGGCACGGCCGGAAAATCGTGATTCGACCCAAGCCACTGCGGATTCATGATCATGCTCCGCAGCTTACCCTGTAGATCTTTCGCCCCTCCAGGGCCATCACCGCGCTCGGAATCCACAGATCCCTCTCTACCGCCGCATAGCGTGTGTGCCCACTGTACAAGATGAAAGCCTCGGGCTGTCTGGAGCTGTGCTTCGCTGCCACCATCTCGGGCATGTATGTACTCGAGCACCACGCGATACGGTCCATCGAAGGCAAGCAGCGTGCTACACTCAAGGTCGCCACCCTCCATGCGCTCGAAGGTGTTCACCATCCTCGTCGTGACGTTCGACCCATCTGTTGCTAAGCTGTGGGAGGCATTGCGGGCTTGTATCTGTAGCTGCAGTATACCAGAGCCCATGGTACCGATCAGCTCCAATGCCAAGTTTCGTGAGGCTTGAGGGTTCTTCGGATTCTGTGCGATCTGCAGCATTTGGCCCAGTAGCATACGCAGCAACACCTCTGCAGCCGGCCAATCACTGGATCCCAAGACCTGCAAGAAGTCTTCTGTGAAGATGTCGAGCAGCTTTCGGTACGGCTCATCAGAGTTTTTGCTCGTTGTCAGTGCGCGATTGGTCAAGATACGGATGATGTGTGATGCATCGGTGGTTGCTGCGTCATGCAGCGGCTTGACCAGTGTAAGCAGGTCGCCGGGTATTTTGCGTGATTTGCTAGGCGAGACCTTGATCTCATCATCATCAGACGCTGCCTCTGCATCTTCGTCTTCCGGCTCGTCTTCCGAGTCCTCCTCATCATTATCCTCCTCATCGCCGGTGCTACTGTGCAGGTGCAATGCAGTGGATGACCTTGTCGCGCTAGTCTGCACTAGACGCATTAGAAGTGCAGAAACAAGCTGTATTGGCTTCATGTCCGGGATGCGGAACTGTCGTGCACTTTGCTTTGTGGCCGGTAATTTCTCGAGTGACAGTAAGACTTCGTCAATGACAAATTGGCGTTGTTCCGTGTACTTGGTGAAGATGCGCCCAAGGATGTCCATAGCAGACTTACGCACGCCCTCCACAGATTGAACACCAAAAACAGAATCCTTGTCGTTGGTCGCATTCTCCGCGAAGATGAGTGCTTTCGCCATGAAGACAGTACTGGAAAGTGCGCTCTCGTCGATGTCAACCTTCGAAAGCAGCGTACTCAGGAGACGCAGCGTCTTCGTCACAGAGTTGAGTAGCACACGGAGCGCGTCGCGATTTTGCGTGGCAGTTTCGAATTTTGGGTTCGGTCTCGGCTTGTCGCCACCCCTGACCCTCTCGCCGAGGAACGAGCGCTCCTCGATGATCGGCACGAGGCCTGCTTCGATGGCGTTGTTGAGAAGCTTGAGTATAGCGCCCACAAGCTCCTCTGACTGCAGCTGCTGCTCCTCGCGTCCGGCGGTCATGATGCGTAGTAAGGTGCGCGCAGCCAGGAGCGCACTAGCAGCTTCCGTGATATTGTTAGTCCAGTCTTGAATGTCGTCGGTGGACCAAGGTTCGTCGATCTGCAGATCTAAGTTGACAGCGCTGGAGAGAGAGCTGTGACAAAGCTTCTGTGTGCGAAGTAAGGTGTCGACGGCGATCTCGTCCAGGCGGTTGAACTTAGTCACAGCCAATACCGCAGTATCCAGCTTCTCGCGAGCTGCAGGCTGCATCACCACAGCAGGCCCGTCCGCCAGGTCAACTATGCATAGCAAGCCACCCATATCGCTCTCCATACCACCAGAATGTAGATGCTCGTCAGCCTCGAGCACGTCGTCCAGCAGGACTTGGAGAGACTGCAATGCGGCATCGCTCTGTTGTCGCTGGCCACTTCTTGCTACAGGCCGCATGCTGACGCTGCTATCGTCCACATACTGGTACTGAGCGCGCTCGGCCGGGGTGAGCTCATCGTGCCGCAGCAACACCTTACCTTGCTGAGTTGAGTATGGTGTGGTCTTGTCGTGATCTGCGCGTTGTGCTCCGGCTGTCTGTTGCACAGATTGTACCGCTTGAGGTGTCCTCAGGCCGTTCGGCAGCTTCACGTCATAGCCAGGGGTAGGTAGTTTCGACTGTACTTCCTGCTTCGTCGCATGATCGTTTGCCAAAGGCTTTGGTTTCGACTCCGGCGACTCCGGCGTAAGGTAGCGAATAGGTATGACGGTCTGATCCAGTGCCATCTGCGCGAAGGCACTTAGCTTTGGTGGTCGGTACTCGCTCGCCCGCTTCGTCGGCGGCTTTGCGGGATCTGCGAGATTGCGGGGTGTCTTGAAGGTATGCTTAATCAAGTGCTCAGGCCGAAGAAGTTGCTGCACATCTCTGAGAGTCTTTTGACAGCGTTCGGAGGCGTGTTCGGCACTCGTAGCACCAGCACTTAGTTCCTGTAGAACTTGTCGTACTTGTTGATGATTGCCAAGTCCAATGCCAGGTCCCTGGGAAGATGCAACCAGTGGTGCAGGTAGTATTCCTAAAGTGTCACGGTCAGCGAGAGCTGCCTTGCACAGTGCATGCGGGCTCACTGAGAGCATGTGAATGCATGTGCCGGGCTGGAAGTCACGTACCCGGGTTGAAGGGAATGATCGAGCTGAACGGAGTGAATGGCAGCGCTTCCCTCACAGTGGGCGTCCTCTGCCACCGAGTGAGAGGGACACCGTTTGTTGCCCGCCCATGACTGTCCTGGTCGGCCATATTTCCCTGGTGCATTGCTCTTCCCTCCGACAGTTCGATAGCCTTATGCGCCCTCCTTCTCCATCCTAAGCGCCGACAACAAAACGCACACCCTACACATTAGCGATCTGCCCCCTCTTATGACCTCCTCTCGTCCTGGTCTACGAAGCACTGCTCCATGAAAGTATGGTCGTTTGCGCTAGAGACACGAGATGAAGTTCGTCCCAGGCAGGCGGGATTCCGTTTCGGGCCAGCCGTTAGTCGCGTGCCAGAGCGCGTCTGTCTCTTGCACTTTACCACTCATACCACTTCAACTCAGTCAAGACTTCAGCTCGTCTTCACCCAAAGCTCACTTGCATTCATCCATCACATGGCCTGGCTAACTACGTACTCTCATCGACGGCCCTGTTCACTTACGCATGTTCCACGGAGATTTTCAAGGCCCCAGACAAAGGCGATCAGCATTGAGTCTACCTGTAAACTTCTACATCTACCTATGTATCCGTCTATATATCTCGCCCGGGTCCCATACATAAGGGCATACTCACTTCGCATGCCCATTCGCAGGCTTCACGCCAGCCGCACCTTGCTTGTACATCTCAAAACCCTCCTTGGCAGCCTCATCTACCGACTGCTTACCCGCGACGATCTTCTTCACTGTCGCAAGGATGCTTGACCAGTCCTCGAAGATCGTGAACGGCACATTCTCGCGAGCGCAATACGACACCAGATCATGCCCCTTCTTCGCGAACAGCAAGTCAGTCTCCCTAGCTGCCGACAGATCAGACACGCCATCGCCAGCATAGAACATTGTCGGCCGCTTGTTCGCGGGCAACTTGGCGTATGGTCGGATCTCGAGGCTCTTGTCATGCCCAAAACCACTGCGTTCACTGTCAGCACAGCATCATGCGTCCAAGTAAGTCACAACATACCTCTCATCATGATACTCAATCCTCCACCCCCCCTCCTCATCAATTCTCTTCCCCTCTCTCGCCACAGCCTCATTACACACAATATCGATCTTGTCAGCATCCTTCCCCACCAACTTCTCCAGAATCCCCTTAATCACAGGCCTCATACCCGAGCTCAACACCACAGTCGGGATCTCGTTCTTCAGCGCCCACTGGAAGAACTCATTGAAATGCGGGTCGAGTTTAATATTCTCAACTAAGTAATCAACGCATTCCGGGAACGGCCGCGTGACGGAGTCCATCATCTCGCGGAAAGAGTCGCGGAACGTTTTATGGTTTTCGAGTACATCACGGTTGCCTTGTCGGCGCATGTCGCCGCCGAAACCGATGTTGTCTGTCTGGGTTGTCGGTCAATCGTGTTTATCAGAACATTGAACGATATGACGACTCACCATGAAATCATTGCTGTCTTTGAGGGTGATCGTGCCATCGAAGTCCGTGAAGAAAATGAATTTGGGGTCTTTGAATGGGAAGGACATTGCCTTCAGCTCTGTATGCGCCATGATGGAAGATAAGTAAGAAGTGTTCGATAGTGGAATGCGCTTTGCTTGCGGAAGTCGCTGACAGGTTGCCTCCTCGGCCAATGTTATTGGGTATCGTAGGAAAGATAACTAGCTAGCTTCGCCTTCATCTATTTTCGAAGCCATTGAGATATCCCAAAATTGTTGACTCTTTCGTCATTGGCTGTCAGGGTCTCCGGCACGTGTCCGGCTCATGACCTGCAGGACTTGGCGCTGTCTGCCGAGCTGTGCGGGAGGCCTCGAGCTTCGACTTTGTCCAACTCGAAGACACAACCTGACTAATGCGATGCAACCGGTCGTCAGGTATGGCGTTTCGCTTGTACGTCAGGCGCCCAAGCGTAGAATTGGTATCACTGTACCGCATCGCTCGATCACCGCTGGCGGTGAGAGCCAACGTGCGCAGGCATGGACGTGTGAAGCGGGCAAGGCGGTGCTAGCCCGAACAGCACCGCGAACACAAAACTCTAGAGCAGTGGGAACAATCGGGCGTGAGCGAGTAGCACGAGCATTCTCGACCTCACTATGCCGACGCAATGATAGCGACACTACAACTCGGCAGACCCTCGACCCTAGCACGGCACATGATCCCCCAAAGACGCCTGCCACTCAACTTCCGACACTCCCCTCCCGCATCGCAGCCCGGCGCCATCACCTGAATCGCCGCCTCTCCCTGCTGATGGACCGCCTCCTCTCCACAGCCTCCCTTGCAAGTCAGCAGATCAATACTTACACCGGCACAGACTTCTCCGGGATCGAGGCTTTGCGAGCCGAGATCGTGACCCAAGAGGTCTCTGTCAAACGCTGCCACAGTACCGTGAACGAGAGAAAGGATGCTCATATCGCTGCTCATGCGAAGCAAGCTTCCAGCCAGAAGGAGATAGTCGGGCTGTTAGAGCGGAAGTCCAGCTGGGGTCCCAGTGATCTAGAGCGCTACATGTCCCTCGTCCGCTCCGAGCACTTAGACGAGCAAGCCGTACAGACTGCCAAGTCCGAGCTCGCCGACGCCGAAAGGGAGCTAGAGGAAGCTAGGGGATTGTTGGAGAGGCTAGAGCGAAACCAGTACCATGAGGAGCAGATTTGGAGCGATACTATCAGGCGGAATAGTACGTGGGTTACTATGGGCTTGATGGGGGTGAACATTCTGTTGCTGTTGGCGCAGATTTTGCTGTTTGAGCCGTATCGCAGGCGGAGGATTGTGAGGGAGGTGAAGGAGGCGTTGGATGAGAAGAGTATTTCTCATGTCGTGCCTGCTGCCGCAGCGCAGGAAGCTCCAGTGCCAGCCGAGGTTTCTGGACCTATGCCGGCTGCTGTCGCGCTCAGAGAAGCTTCGGCTGCAAACACAGCCGTCATCGTCCCCATTTCGGCCGGCGAGCTATCGACTTCCCCGGAGACTCCGGCATCGAGCAGCGTGCCGGCGGCCGCAGCTGTGAAGTCATCGCCTGCCACGCTCCCTCTTCAGCCAACAGCCGAGCCCGGCTCGTTCGAGCAATCGATCGAGCAATACCGCGAGTCCTTTCTGGACCTCTTCAGTGAGCGTCTTATCGAGCTTCGCAAAGTCGACGTGACGACAGTCGCCTTGCAAGGTGCTGCATCCGGCGTGGCAGTCATGGGCTTTCTCTTCCTCCTCCTACGGCCGAAGTAGACAATCCGTCTACCATGTATAGATATGTATATTCTAGCATAGTTCACACTCCGCTTAATTGGGTATCATTGAAACTCGCCAAACTCGCCATCGTCGAAGCCAAGATCTTGCGCATTCTTACTACTTGCTTGCGCTTTCGGTGGAGGTGGAGGCGGCAAAGCAACACGTTCACTCGCCTTCCCGGCAGGTGGCGGCGGCGGCGCAATGCTGAACAACGCAGTTCCCTCATCCTTTGGGCCTTCCCCATGCTGTCCAACCTGCCCATGTACTCGGCGGTTCTTCCCGCCCACCTGCACATGTATCTTCTCCCCTTCCTTGAGACTGAAGTCCCTCTTCACCTCCTCTGCCAGACCCTCCTTCACCTTCCCGTTCACCGCTCCGCTACCCTCCCATCCTAAAAGTTTCCGCGCCTCTGTCAGTGCGATGCCGAAGTCGAAAGCCGGACTCCGGTCCTCAAACCCAATGCCTAGCGTAGCCTTCATCCCGCCCTCTCCCTGCACACGAAGCGCGAAGAACCGTGCCGAGTCGAGCGCCGCCTGCACCACAGCTGACGAAGTATATGGCGCTGCTGCGAATAAGTCGCCTGTGCTGGAGTCCTCGAGCCGAATCTCGATCGCGAGGTCCGTTGCGGCGTCATCGGAGGATATAGAAGACTCGACTACCCGCAGCCGGGCTGTGAAGATCTCCTTTGCTGTGGGGCGGGGCGGAGCGGTCCAGGAAGCTGCTAGGAAGCCCTTTGTCGAGGTGAGGGGTGGGATAGTGTAGACGTGGATATTGGGGGTGGAGAAGAGGACGCGGGTTATTGTTGTGGCATCCATGGTCGGGACTGTCTACCAGTGGTGGTGTGAGAGGGAATGGTGATCAGAGTGGCATCTCGGAGGTGTTGATCGGCTCGTCAATGCTATCTCGAGACCCTCGCTGGCGCAGGAGATAACTGCGGGCTTTGCTCAACGTGCCGAGCCTTAGCGAGCGCCACGATCTCTGCCCCACTACAGATCTTGCCCTGAGTTTCACAAATCTAGGCCGTCTCTATAGCACATTCAATCTCAGCAAGCATACAAGTCTACTCCCCATCATGTCGCCCTCCGCCATGCCCGTCGAATACGAAGCCGACCCCTCCATCGACTCCTCCATCGCCCTCCTGCGCAAAATCCTCACCTCCGAATCCGCCCCCCTCGCAGCCCGCTTCCGCGCCCTCTTCTCACTAAAACACATCGCCTCCCAAACCCCCACCTCACCCTCCACAACCTCTGCAATCGAATCAATAGCAGCGGCCTTCGCATCGCCCTCCGCGCTACTCAAACACGAACTCGCATACTGTCTCGGGCAAAGTGGGAAGAATGAGGCGAGGCCGTTTCTGAGAGAGGTAGTGTTGGATCGGCAAGAGGATAGTATGTGTCGCCATGAGGCTGCTGAAGCGCTTGGAGCGCTTGAGGATGCGGGAAGCTTGGAGTTGTTGAGGGAACGGAGAGATGATGCTGGGGAGGAGGAGGTTGTGAGGGAGACTTGTGAGATTGCTGTGGGGAGGATTGAGTGGTGTTGTAGTGAGGAGGGGAGGCGGGAGAAGTTGAAGAAGAGGTGAGTCCTAAGAGCCATGCATGCGTGGCAGCTTGAAAACTGACACAAGACCCCAGCGACTTCGCGTCCATAGACCCTGCACCTCCGCTCGCACATATAGATACCGCGCCCTCGATACCCGACTACGAGCGCACCCTCCTCGACACTTCTCTCCCCCTCTTTCAACGCTACCGAGCCATGTTCGCGCTCCGCGACCTCGCCTCCCCGCCCGATCTCCCCACAGCCGTGCCTGCAGTACAAGCCCTCGCACGAGGATTCTCAGACCCTTCAGCTCTCTTCCGACACGAGATCGCGTTTGTATTCGGCCAGCTCTCGCACCCTGCATCGATACCCAGTCTCACAGAAGTACTCGCAGATACCAAGGAGGCGAGCATGGTGCGACATGAAGCCGCTGAGGCACTAGGAAGTCTCGGCGATGAGGAGGGAGTCGAGGATACGCTGCGGAGGTTCCTGAATGATCCGGAGCAAGTCGTGTCGGATAGTATAGTCGTTGCACTGGATATGGCCGCGTATGAGCGGAGTGGGCAGGCTGAGTATGCCACTGTGCCGATAGCAGTATAGACAATCTGCGCACCACCCATCTCCGACCATCTCACTACCATCCTCCCCGTCCGTGCCATGAACGTATGTTCAGCACATTCTGCTCACAAACCAGGATCGCTCAGTTGTTCACATTCCATTTATGCCCACATTTCACACACGTATAAAACACTGTGCTCCCCTCATCCGCGCTCCTCAGCTGTCGCGTATAGTACCTCGTCTGTGGGTTTCCGCATTTCTCACACGGCACGTCTATCAGGGCGTCTTGCTGGATTTCGCCTTCGGCTACCTCGCGCACGTCGGTGCGAAGTCTGTCGCGGAGGGAGGAGGGGAAGGCGTCAGATTTCGAGTGGGTGACGATGGTGTGGGGGGCGGTGCCTGATTCGTACTGCGTCAGCACATGTGTTCGAGAGAGTATAGTTGTCCTGATGAGGCAGGATGGACGAACCTTTGGTTTTGGCGCCGCAGACTTCGCAGATGAGGGTCGCTCGAGGATCGGTGGTGGATTCGAGGAGGTTGCCGCATGCGCAGAAGTTCAGAGATCCGGTTGAAGAGGTCATAGTATCGTGCAGAAGTCTGTAGTGAGCTGTAGCGAGTGAGGCGCAAGACGGTGCTTTCTTAATTCTCGCTAGAAATGTTTGAAGCTCGGACCAACATACCGAACGTCGCTTCCTCACTTCATGCAGCACTGGATATACCTTAAACCATGCGGCCCAATTAGTATCTATCGCCATGCCCTCCTCACTCCTCTCCTCTCTTCTCCGCCTCCCGCCCGCAACGCGCTCCCTCCTGGCTCTTGCCCCGATTACCTCCTTCCACCCTCTCCCCCGACAGTTCTCCACCACCTCCTCATGCCTAGCGACCTACAATCAAGTCCTTCGCGGCTGCCGGGAAGGACAGAAAGCACGCAAGCCCACCTCGCCCGCACTCGTGAACAGACCGGAGATGAAGGGAGTGTGTGTGCGAGTGGGCACGACGAAACCGAAGAAACCGAATTCGGGGGAGCGGAAGGTTGCGAGAGTAAGGCTGAGTAGTGGGATGGTCATTACGGCTTATATTCCGGGAGAAGGTGAGTGAATATCGGTGGAGGGAAGGGTGGTCAGATGGGATGTGGACTGATGACGAACAGGGCACAACGTGCAGCAGCATTCGGTGGTGATGGTACGGGGAGGGAGAAGTCAGGATTGTCCGGGAGTGAAGTACCACTTGGTGAGAGGGGCGTTCGATCTGGTATACTCACTCTATGACTGTGGTGTGCTGCAGCTGCTGACTTGGTATGCAGGGAGGTGTGGGTAACCGTGTGACCAGCCGGTCCAAATACGGCACAAAGAAACCGAAGGCGGCGTAGCGGATTAGCGATTGAATATCAGTCATTGAGTGGCTGCCGGTCTTGTGCCTTTATCAGATGACCGAGCGTGCACGCATCTCGATCAAGGTCGCCTCATGATATTCGACAGCCAACCTCTGCGTTCACGCGTCCTAAATCCACGCTCTCATCTTACTCTTCGCTAGACGCTATAGATGTGACCGGGGATGGTCCTCGCCGAGAGCGCACTAGGGAGCTCGTTTACACTGTGTCGCTATCCAGTACGACCGCGCCAAGCCTGTCTCCTCTTGACCTTATTGTTGTCCAATGTTCCTTCCTGTTCGGCTACATCCGGAGCAATTACGACTTCACTTTGTCCTCCCCTTCACTTTCCTTCGCTAAGCGACGGGAAAGATCTACCGGCTTTACCCGCGAGAAGTTGATCCGCACGGTTCATCTCACGCAAGTCGGACTATTTAAGAAATTTGAGAATCGGTCTGGCACTGAAGAACACTCCATTACCTGCAGCAAGTTCTTCCTCGAGCACACGCATTCTCGTCCTCGACTACGCCCTCGATCAACACACAAACCTGCAAACAAACCACACAACATGCCTTCCACCATGAAGATGATCCTTTCCCTCTTCACCGCGGCCGCCGTGGCCATGGCGTTGGTACAACCCTCTCTGCAGAGACTTCTCAAAAACTGAAACTTCATCTAGTGCGCCCGGCCCCGTCCCCACCACCCTCTCAATCGCCACCAGTGCGAAGGGCACTAGTAAGTCCATGCACATTCGCATACACTCCCTAGCGACTCAGCAGCTGACAACTTCGACCAGTCCCCATGCCCACCGAGGCTCCCATCTTCGAGGAGCTCTCCCTCCCCGACCTCTACAAGCGCGCATGCTACACGACCACCAAGCTCGGCGGCCAGGCGCCTGTCGGTAAGCGCATTGCTATACCTACATCTGCTACAAGATTCGACACTGACATGGCTTGCAGTCCAGACCATCTGCCCCGGTGCGCCTGTCTGCTCGGTTTGCGTGGGATGCAACGCTCCGGTCACGGTCTGCCACTAAGCGTGGCAATCTCCTCCACCTCGATGGCACTGGCTAGACGACTACAAGATGGGCAAGCTTCGGTATGAAAACGCTATCTTGGCTGGGTGCATAAGGGGAACTTGATGGCGAATGGTGATACGGTTGGATCGAAAAGTTGGGATGCTTTGGCTGCTTTGTAGCAGGAGCTAGTCCAAAAAGTCTTGTCTCTTCCCAACGCTTAGAAGCAACTCAATTCCCCAGGGATGTCCTCGCAGTTGTCTTTGGCACTGCTGGCTGAATACGTCGACTCGCCTTGGCCATGTAGCACTGTTGAGCTCCCATTCATTGAATGACTATAGTAGCTGCGATCTAGCCCAAGGTGTCACCGTCAATTTCACTTCACCACATGTACGTCTCGCATCGGCCTAGCAAGCGGCTTCCCTAACTCGGCCTACCCGCGATGCTACCTCGCCCCCACTCCCCTCGGCAATGGCTTGAGCCTCAGCGCTCGATGAGGTCAATGTCAATATCTCGACGGTGACATTGCGATACACAGTCAATGCATGCTGAAGTGTGCCCTACGATCGTTTCTCCCATGTGTCTGAGGTCTAGACCGCCGCCATGTCGCCTTCGACCTTACTAGGCATTCACAGCGACACCAATGGCGACACTCCCACCATAATACAGTCCAACCCGCCTGCATTACCCGATGTATGCGCCAAAGTTGACGGACGAGTCGAGGCGTTCTTGAACACTGAGCCTCGGAATGAGCGGATATGGCATGTCCAAGAGCAGACAAGGGCGAGTCTCAAGATCATAGAAGAGGCACTGGAGCGATACAGGTGGGCAGAACCTCGAAGTACACAAACGCAGGGCGCTGACGGCTAAGCAAAAAGCTCAGATGAACTCTCCATCTCCTACAACGGCGGCAAAGACTGCCTCGTCCTTCTAATCCTCTACCTTGCCGCTCTGCACCGCCACAGCACCGCCAAACCCATGCCCAAGGAGCAATTGAATGGCTCTCCCCAAGCCCCGCCCCGAACTCCCGAACCCCTTCCCCAGACTCTACGATCAGTCTACATCCTCTCCCCGCACCCCTTCCCCGAAGTCGACGCCTTCGTCGTCACATCAGCAAAAACCTATCACCTCAGCCTAGCCCGCTACGCAAAACCAATGCGAGAAGCGTTCACGGACTACCTCGCCAACGAGCCCGCCATACGCGCAATCTTCGTCGGCACGCGGCGAACAGATCCACATGGCTCGGCGTTGAAGTACTTTGATCCTACAGATCGGGGCTGGCCGGCTTTTATGAGGATACATCCAGTGATTGATTGGCATTACGCGGAGATATGGGCGTTTATAAGGGAGCTAGATGTGCCGTATTGTGAGCTGTATGATATGGGTTATACGAGTTTGGGCGGGACGACGGACACGCATCCCAATCCTGCTTTGAGGGCGGATCCGGGGGGAGGGGGTGGTGAGGGGAAGCAGACAGGGTTCAGACCGGCTTACGAGCTGGAGGAGGATGATGAGGAGAGGTTGGGTAGGGATAGATGATATGAGCATATCAAATATTGGATGTTGGGCGATCCTGAAACGGCCTGGCTCCGATGCCAAAGACGTGCATTGCACATCTTATGTTTGTATGGGGTATCGTCTACGAGTAAGTGGAGTTGGCTTCCTCTGCCACATCTAACCAAGTGTATCACCCGACTTCGTTTCTCCTCGCCGCTTCTTCGCTAGCTTTCTCCCAGCTCGTCCACCGGATATAGAACGACTCCAGCAAGCACACCATCGCTAATCCAATCGCAGGCCCAGCCCACAGCCCGTACAGATCCCAATGCAGGCCGAAGCCAGTTCCGAAACTTATAGGCAACCCAATCGCATAGTACGCGAACAGACTCGCATACCCTCCGAACTCTTGCTTCCCCAGCCCCCTCAGCACGCCATTGCAGCAAGCCGCTAGACTGTCAAACAGCTGAAACGCCGCGTTCACAGGAAGAACTCTCGCCGCCAGATCATTGACCTCTGGATCCGACGTGAACAGTCCTGGAATCTTGTTCCTCAGTGTAAGCAGCATGATAGCATTGAACAGCCCAATGACCGTCCCCGCCGTGAAAGTCACGCTCGCAGTCTTCTTGGCAGCGTCCGGCAATCCTGCACCGATCAAGTTCGCCACCCGTGTACTAGCAGCGATACTCAGAGGGAACGGCAGCTGGTATGTCAGCACGCTCAGACTCTGCAGTACAGTATTTGCAGCTAGATGCGTGGCGGAGATCCAGGACGAGGAGAGGGTCAGGATCTCGAAGGCGAGGAACTCGGCCATGACCATTACGAGACCCGGCAGCGCGAGCCGGATCATGGGACCCCAATTCTTGAGCGCTGAGCGCGAGAGACCGGGCCAGCATTCGAGGCCGCCGAAGAAGCGGACATAGGCTAGGAGAAGGACGGGCATGAGGGTTTCGGTTATTACGACTGCTATTGGGCAGCCGATGAAACCGATTTCTAGTTTCTGAGAGGGCGTTAGCGGGGCTAAGGCAAGGATTCGAGGGATGGAGAACGCACCCAGACCAGCAACCAGTGCAAAAAGACGTTTAGTGGCGCGCAGATTAGTAGGACGTACATCGTTGCGCTGAAGCGGCCTTGGGCTTGCACGTAGCGTTTGCCAGACTCGAAGCAGGCGTACCTATGTCGCTTTATCAGCATACTTCTTCGACTTCTTCTCGCAAGTTTGCAACACCTACGCCGGCGCTCCAACAATCAAAACCTTCAAATACATCCCCGCCAACCTCGCCGTCTCCTTCTCCGGCACAATAACCCCCAGAATCTCACTCCCGAAAAACCACACCACTGATATCGGCACCGTGATACTCCATAGGAACAACACCATCCTCTGCAGTTGCAGTCCCACCAACTTCTTATTCCCACTCCCATAAGCCTGCGCACACAACGTATCTAGACTCGTAGCCAGACCATGATAGATCGCATACCCGGTTATATTCGCAGTCATGGACCCCAAGGAGACGGCGCCTAGCTCGATCTTGCCTATGTGGCCTACGGTGAAGATTGAGGTGAGGGTCAGGGAATTTTGAAGGATGAAGGTCAGCATTAGCGGTAATGAATATTTCATTAGCACTTTTGACTCGCGCTGCCAGGTCGTCTTTATTTGGCCGGAGAGGATGGCTTCTTCCCATTTGATGTCGACGGCTGTGGGGGAGGCTTCGCCGCCATAAGGGGCGTCGTCGAGAAGTGCTGTGCCTTCTGTGGGCTCTGATATGATGACATCCTCCTCGTCTAGACGGTTGCTTTTCCGTCGGCCTATGGAGGCGTGCGAGAGCCGCTTTCCCAGACCACGGCCAGAGGTGCCGGAGCTATTGCTTGCTCGTCTTCGTGAGTGCTTGGGTGGCAGCAAATTGTTGTCACGTAGCAGACTTCGCTCTTCGTCTAGCGCCTCCTCCCGTTCTGACTCTGTGGGAGCCACGACATCGCTCTGTCGTACTGGCTGCGCTCCTAAGAATGGCCGTGGTCCACCGGCCATGTAGCTAGGTCGCCTACCGGCGATGGAGTGCTGTGTGAGTCCAGCATAGTCCTGGGACGTGGTGCGACTGAGTGAGGGTTGGATGTCGTCTTCTGCTTGGAAGGCGGTGTCATCGTCTATATCGTCCAGATCTCGGGCTATGGACTCTTCGGCAAGACTAAGTGGCTCATGTTGCGAACGATATGAGGCGCCGAGACTGCGCGCTACGCTATGCTCGCGCGCAGGTCGCTGAATAGGTCTGCTCATGTCTAATCAGTATTCTTTAGGCCATCAAATACCCAGGCTGTATTGCAAAGTGCTGAGCGCCACTTTTTGCGTTGCTGAATGTAATTGTGAGGAAACGTAGAAATACTAGAGAGAAAGAATAGCCTACCACGATCTTCCACTCACGTGCTGAAGTGCGATAGCAGCGGTGGAGAGCTACGCCATACCTGCATTCACCCTAAGGTAACCTCCACCTTCGGTCACCGCGCCTGAGTGACTAACCGATATCAACAATCGCGCGATAATGCAGCGCGCCGTACCTTATACGTAGCGCGAATCTCCAGCCATCGTGTGATTGAGTGCCAGTAAGATGATCCCCGAGTTTAGATCTTTGACCAGATCCTGCGCCCTTGCGATCAGACCGGCGGTCACGCATCTTAGAATATTGATAATGCATAAACCTCTTCCGTCACAAGCTGCAGTCGGCAATCCCAGCCCACCATGCCCCTCCAAAATCCCTGCATGGCACTAGTTACCGGCTGGCAGATCCCGATTAGGAAGGAAGAGTAGGATAGAAACGTTGCCAAGAGGGCGAATGAGCGAAGCTTGATTGCGCGAATGTGAGACATGAGTCTGGAAGATCGCATCTGTCGGAGTGCCCGACGGAATCCGCGTGACGCGTGAACTAGCATTCCTCTTTCTACAGATGTATCATAGGTGTTTGCCTTGTCGTGATACGTTCAAGGTGCATCAAATTCAAGCATTTATAGAAGTCAAACACGTGGCCTGCGGGAAGTCGACAGAGAGCTCTTCCATGGGGATTACCCTCTGTTTATCGTATTCCCGCTCCCCTTGGGATTAGCCTCCGCATACTCATCCCAATCTCTCGCCTTCATAGTCGCCCGATCTGCCGCCTCAAAGTCATCCTCGTCTACATAGGGCGCGTTACCGCTTGCCTCTCCACCACCGTCGATCATCCCGCCCCGCTTTCGCTCCTCCTCTAGGTACTCGTCGATACTCATGGTTGGCAGGCTATGATCTGGTCGAAACACGCCGTCGCGGAAGTCTTGTCGTTTGCTGGTGGTGAGGGTGAAGGGTCTGAGAGGTCTGCCTGAGGGATCCAGAAGTGGACCTTTTGTGAGACCGGCCGAGAGATGATTGCGTGAGTCGAGACGGTCGGAGTACGGATCGCGTGCTCGGTCGCGATCTCGAGAGTCGTGGACATTTGTATCTGCGTCTGGTGGTGGCGAGGGAGGGGCGAGGGAGAGAATGTGCAGTTCCAAGCCTATCGACTCAAGAGACTGGAACGTCTGGTGCGTGCAGTAGGCGATGTTGGTCAGCTGCAGCTCCCGGTAGGCGTCGTCGTCTCGCTCTGCCAGCGATGGATCGTTCTGTGTGTGCTCGAGCTTTTGCCGTAGTGCCTTCTCCTCCTTGAACCGCTTGATCTTCATGTCCCTCTTCATCGACGGATCTGTGGTTGCTGCTGTGGAGAAAGTGTTCGGGGATTCCTGAAAGAGCTCCAACAGATCTGCGTCGCTCTTGCTGAGCATCTCGTACCGATCCAGCTGCTTGAGATACTCTTCATAGCTCCTCTGTGCCCTGCTGATCGTGGCTTTGCGGTTTGGCCCATTCACTCGCATACATAGTTCTGCAACCCGGTATCGCAGTAGCAGATACTGCAGGTCTGCAGACGCCATGTCCTCCAGCGTCTCGTTCGGGCTGAAGAGTGATATGCGCGAAGTGATCTCTATACATTGCTCGTACAGGCGGAGTGCGTTAGTGAGGTTCTCCTGAAAGGTAGCGGAGTTGCTGTCGAATGAGGACTCGATGGCCTTCCGCTGTTGTTCGGCATCACTGTAGACAGTCCGGAGACTGCGTGTATCGTCTGCCATGTTTCTGATTCAGGCGATGGGATATACAGCGATATATCTCTTCTGTGTAGGATGGCACCTTATATATGTGAAAGTGGCTGCTTAGTCATGAGCTTCCCAGCCAGAAAGCGCGACTCCAGTCGCTCCTTCCTTTGCATCTCGTTACGAGACTGGAAGTTACGGCCTCTCAATGCATGTGACGCCCACGTGAATGCCTAATAAGTATCATTCCCTTCATCGGTCACACGACGCGAACACTCTCTTTCATCACCTCTCTGTTGACTTGTGTGGCACACGCCATTTGCAAATGTCCTCGCGCGACGCGTCCTCAGCAATGTTTGCCACAACCACAAACACTATGAGACATTCTCGTACTCTTGGGGATCTGCATTAGTCTTGTCACTCAACTTCTTTCAGTACTCTGCCAGGCGAGGCCGCCCAGGGATCTTTCAGGCAACACTGATACCCGAGCGTTGCCGTAGACCCTCAAGATGACGAAAGAGGAGCTGCTGCCACTTGCGGAGGACGATGGCATCCTTTCTGGTGTGAACAACCTGGAGCTGGAGGATGACGAGGAGCTTCCTCTGCCACCTGGACCGCCATCCACTCAAGCCCAGAAGCGAAAAGTACAGAAGGACATCTTCGAGGCATGGCTTCAGTCAGATGCTGCACGAGGAGCGATGGCATCAAAACGGAAAAGGGCGAACGACGATGATGCTGACAAGAGTGGAATCGACGTCGACGACGACCGCCTCGACATGAAGGCTCTGTTTGCCAAGCAGCAAAGCGCGAATATTATCAGCACCAAGCGTGACTATCAGGAGGAGCTTTTCGAGCGTGCAAAGGAGCAAAACACAATTGCCGTACTTGACACTGGATCCGGCAAGACTCTCATCGCTGTGCTGCTACTGCAGTGGGTCCTGGACAACGAGCTTGCATCACGTGCGAAGGGTGATCCACCCAAGACCGCGTTCTTCCTGGTGGCTTCGGTCACTTTGGTCTTCCAGCAACATGCTGTCCTCGAGAAGAATCTTGATCACAAGGTCGCACGCTTCTGTGGGTCTATGAACGTGGACACGTGGTCCAAGGAGGTCTGGGACAGGCACCTATCCGAGAACACGGTCATTGTCTGTACCGCGGATATACTGCTGCAGTGTCTCTCGCACAGCTATATAAAATTGCAACAGATCAACCTACTAATCTTCGATGAGGCTCATCACACGAAGAAGAGCCATGCATACGCCAAGATCATCAAGGATTATTACGTGCCTGATAGCGACACTGCCACCAGGCCGCGGATTTTCGGCATGACGGCGAGCCCAATCGACTCCAAGGGTGATGTCGTACAGGCGGCACAAGAGCTAGAGACTCTGCTGCACAGTCGCATCCTCACCTCGGCTAAGGCACGGAGGAGCGAACATCGGATGCGCCAGGACGAGAAGATTCTGCGTTATGCTCCACTCCGCCCTCCATTCGAGACCGACTTTGTGGGTAATGTCCGCAACAGATTCGGTCACATCTCCGTACTGGCAAAAGTCTACAGCATTGCACAGTTGGTAGCCAGTGAACTTGGTGATTGGTGTGCCGATCAATTCCTTCTGCGAGCGTTCACGGAAAAGAGAGTCGACAGGTATAAGCGTGAGACCGAGCAGGTCCACAATGCTCGCGCTGTCAATGCGCCCGTTGAGGCACTTGATGCGGCCGTTGCAGACATCCAAGCTGCATCCAAGTACGTGATTGGACGTGCCGAGCATATGCAGCTCGACGTCGTGAAGGACACGCACCTAAGCAGCAAGGTACAGGCGTTGCGCAGTCATCTCGCTCAAGTATATGAGCGACAAACTGAGAGCAAAAGCCTCATCTTTGTCAATACTCGATATACTGCGCGTTTGTTGAACATGCTATTCAAGAAGCTCGGCATGCCGCATCTGCGATGTGGCTTTCTCACAGGCGAAGGGGGTTCCACGCTGGACGATGAGACTTTCAGCTTCCGAAGGCAGGTAGTCACACTAAATGACTTCCGCACCGGGAAGCTGAATTGCCTTTTTGTAACATCTGTCGCTGAAGAGGGTCTCGATGTGCCAGACTGCAATCTTGTGGTTCGATTCGACCTCTACAACACAATGGTCCAGTACATCCAGTCTCGAGGTCGCGCGCGCAAGAATCCCTCGAAGTTCATCCACATGCTCGAGGTCGGCAATTCGATCCACACAAGTTTGTGTCAAGGCGTGCGGCAACAGGAGTTGGCTATGCGGAATTTCTGCGAGACATTGCCCGAGGACCGCCAGCTCGTCGGCAACGAGGACTTGAAGCAAGCACTGCTCGCGAAGGAAGAGATGATGCAGTCCTGGACAGAGAAGACAACTGGCGCTAAGCTGACATACGGCAATGCATTGGTCTACCTCGCCAATTTCGTCTCGTGCATGCCCACAGACTCCGAGGAGCCCCAGCATCCGACGTTCGCTGTGACGAGCGTTGGGTCGAAGTTTGTCGCCGAAGTCCTACTGCCCGACCAAGCGCCCATCAGATCGGCTGTTGGCAGGGAGCATACGAAAAAGACCCTGGCAAAGCGCTCGGCTGCGTTCGAAGCATGCAAGACGCTACGCGAGAAGAGGTACTTGGACGAGTATCTCATGCCGACGTACGTTAAGAAGCTGCCCGCCATGCGCAACGCGCTGCTGGCAGTCAACATGAAGAAGACGCTGCGGTACGACATGAGGACCAAGCCCGATGTCTGGCAACAGAGTCGCGGTAGCTTGCCAACTGAGTTGTTCATGATGGTCATCGAGTATCCCGATGGCCTAGGACGGCCCCATCAGCCATTGGTGATGCTCACGCGCAAACCGGTACCCGTCATGCCGAGCTTCGCGCTGTATCTCAACGACGGCACGGAAGTCAGCGTTGCGCCTCGGATATGCATGAGCGCACTGAAGCTGGATGATGGTGATCTTCAAAAGCTGACGGCCTTCACCTTGCGGGTCTTCTCTGACTGCTTCAGCAAAAAGTATGAGAACGATGCTAAGCAGCTGTCGTACTGGCTTGCTCCAGCCGCCTCTGGTAGTTCGCACTCAGCGAGAACAGCTCTTGACTGGAGACTCCTAGACGAAGTGTTCGCGAGAGAAGAATATGGCTGGACGAGAGACATGCCAGACGACTTCTTGACTGACCGGTTTTTCGTCGACAAATGGGACGGCGGCCGCAAGTTCTTTGTCAAAGGCGTTGACGAGACCCGGAAAGCCTTGGACCCAGTGCCTGCCGGTAGTCCGAAGCCGAAGGGCACGAGCAAGGTGTGGAAACATATGCAGCAGAATATCCTAGAGTACAGCAACAGCATGTTTGTCAAAAGCCGTGAGCGCAATCAACATCTCTGGGACGTCAAGCAGCCCGTAGTCGAGGCTGAGACAGTGCTCTTGCGTCGCAACATGCTTGCTGCGCCTACCGAGAAAGAAATGAAGACACCTTCGAGAGCTTGGGTCTGCCCACAACCACTGATCATCTCGGTATTACCACCACGGATTGCAGTGACATGCTTGACCTGGCCAGCTATCATCTGGAAGCTAGAGTCTGTCATGATTGCCGTGGATGCTGCCGAGCTAATTGGCATCGACTGCGAGCCCGAGACTGCACTCGCTGCTATTACGAAGGACTCCGACAACAGAGGCGAGCACGACTCTATGGAGCGCGTCAACTTTCAGTATGGCATGGGGAGGAATTACGAGCGTCTTGAGTTCATGGGCGACTGCTTTCTGAAGACTGCAACGACGATCTCGACTTTCATCCAAAACCCGCACGACAACGAGTTCGAGTTTCACGTCAGGCGCATGTTGATGCTGTGCAACAAGAACTTGTTGACCGTCGCAAGAGAGCTCAAGCTATACGAGTACATCCGCAGTCAATCCTTTTCGCGCCGCATGTGGTACCCAGAGTGCATGAAGTTGCTGGAAGGCAAAGGTGCGAAGCAGACCGAGGAGATCGAGGCTGAGGTTCACAACAGCAGCAAGCACAATCTCGGTGAGAAGACCATCGCTGACGTGTGTGAGGCACTGATTGGTGCAGCGTTCATGACCCACAATAAGCCAGGCGAGTGGCATCCTGATCAGTGGGAGAACGCGATTCGCGCAGTCACAAAGCTGGTCAAGAACGACGATCATAAGATGCTGCAGTGGTCCGACTACAAAGCCGCGTACGCGATCCCAGCATACCAAGTTGGCGAGGCGACAGCTTCCCAGCTTGACATGGCCATGAAGATCGAGCTCGAGCATCCATACCACTTCAAGCACCCTCGTCTTCTCCGCTCGGCCTTCCTGCACCCCTCGCAGCCTTATATGTTCGAGAAGCTCCCCAACTACCAGCGCCTCGAGTTCCTGGGTGATGCTCTTCTGGACCAGGCAAGCATCACGCATATTTTCTACAAGTTCCCAGACAAAGACCCACAGTGGCTCACGGAGCACAAAATGGCCATGATCGGCAACAAGGCTCTTGGTATGATCGCTGTTGAGACGGGCTTCTACAAGCACCTGCGCCACCATCACGATCAGATCCAGCACCAGATCCAAGACTACGCCACCGAGCTACTCGAAGCCAAGAGCACTAGCAACCGAGCAAAAGACTACTGGATCGCCGTTTCCGACCCCCCTAAATGTCTCGGCGACATCGTAGAAGCATACGTCGGCGCCATGTTCATCGACTCCGACTTCGACTATTCCACCGTCGAGAACTTCTTCAACATGCACATTCAACCATGGTTCGATGACATGTCTCTGTACGACACCTACGCCAACAATCACCCTTGCACGCACCTCCATAACGTGCTCCAGCAGTCGTTCGGGTGCTTGGAGTATCGCATGTTCAAGAAGGAGGTGCCTGCTACGAACAATTCTGAGAGCAAGGATGTCATGCATGCGGTCATGATTCATCTCGAGATCGTGACGTGGGATAGGAGTACGAGCTCGAGGTATGGTCAGATCAGGGCGGCGAAGGCGGCTTTCGATATGTTGCAAGGGTTGACGCCTATGGAGTTTCGGCAGAGGTTCGGGTGTAATTGTGTGTTGGAGGAGGGTGAGGAAAAGGCGAGTGTGGTGCAAGCGGACTGTGCGATCTGAAAGTATGGTGAGGATGTGAGCGGGTAGCGACAGCGACACGCGGCCAACGACGATGTTATGACTTTGACGATGTGGCTATTGAGTGGTCGACGGCAGTGAGCTACTGACAAGATTCGAGTGATGAGTCCCGAGCCCAACCATCAGCTGCTAACGAACAACGCTGCTCCAAGGAAATGGGTATCTCAAATTTTCACATAATCCCCCTCAGTCCTCTGAACCCACCCTTGCCCTTCTTCTCCTCTGGCTTATCTTCCTTTTTCTCCTTTGGCTTGAGCTTGATGTTCTGCGCACCACCTACACCACACAAATCAGTATTGGCTCTCTCACCACACAGACATCGTACCACTCACCTCGTCCATAAACCCTGACCTCACTACTCGGCGTGATCTTCCCTTTCTTGTCTCCACTCATAGTACTACTCCCATCACTAAACGCACTCGGCTTGCCCTTCTCATCTACATCGCTCAATGGCGCAGTCTGATTGAACGTCACCGGTGGCCTGTTGGAGCTGGCCCTACTAGGCATGTTCTCGGCTCTGCTGACCACAGGCCGCCAGGTCAGTCCCGCGGCGCTGCTAAGCGTAGCTTCAGAGGGTGAAGGGATCACGCCAGCTCGGAAAGGCGCTTGGTAGCGCTTCGACGTCGGGTCAGAAGTTGACTGATGGCCTTGGTACTCGCTGTAATTGTCGTAGGCACTGTCCACGGCTGGGAGACCGCCGGATCCGCTCATGGAGCCGGAGCTTGGACGGCCATCGTGAGAAGTGAAAGCGTAGTCGTAAGGATTCGCTGGAGAGTCGCTGTCGCGGAGGAAGGTGCGAGCTTTGCCGTTGCCTTTCAGAGCGTCGAGTTGGGAGCGCACGGACTGGTACTCGAGTTCGAGGTCGGTGTGCTTCTCTAACAACCGAGAGTGCGCTTTCTTGAGCTGGGCAAGCTTCGCTTGCGAGTCAGTGATGGCTTGCTGCATCAGGTACTGAGTGTCTGGCGAGCCACGGAGGTTTGCTCGTTGGCTGGGCTCAGCTTGGTCTGCGCGTGCGTCGAGCTCGGCTAGGCGATCGGTATAGGCGCGCTTCATGCGGTCAAACTCTGTTACGCGGCGGGTAAGTTGCATCTCTAGAGTGTCTTTCTCGTTTTGTAGTATCTCAATCTCGCGTTTGCCACGCTGGTGTTCGAATTCTTGGTATTCGTACTCTCGCAACCGGCGAGTGGCCTCGCGGAGTTGCTGTTGCACGGACTTGAGCTCTGCCACGTCTCGTTGTATGAGCTCAAGCTCATGTGACTTGCTTAGCTCCCTGGCTTCGGACTCTACAAGTAAGTCACGGCACTGTTTCATCTCTACTCGTAACCGTCTCAGCTCGGCGGTATCGGCCATCCAAGCCTCTTTGTCTTTCTTCATGGCACGATGGCGCTCCTGGAGATGCGTCTCGAGATTGTTCGATTGCTTGCGCGTCAGCGCAGAATCCTTCATGGTTGATTCACGGGCTTGGCGGACATGCTCAAGCTGCTGCTTTAGCGCACGGTTAGCGTTGATGAGGTTCAGTGTCTCGGCTTCCGCAGTGACGTCCTTGACATTCTGACGCGCCAGCTGGCCGATGTGCTGTGAATACTGCGCTTTGTGCCATCGCTCAAAGTTAAGATCATTCCGCAGTATCGTGATCTCACGTTGCAGATATGCAAGGTTGTTGGACGGTGTGGAGGACCGTTCCCTGGGCGAGCCTGCATTACCTGGTCGAGGAAAGTCGTCAAGAGACGGCACAGTCTTCTCGTTCAGGCCACTCGCTTTGCTTGTCGGTCGTCGTTGATCACTGATCGAGGTGCCATCAGATACGCTGGCAGAAGGCCCTAGCAGTGGGCTATCACCTTCTGCGGGGTGCGATGTGTTTTGCAGTGCCTGCGACTCTTTCCAGCTCATGCCGGATCGGAAGCTTGCGTGACTGGCAACGGGTGAGATCTGTCGACTGTTCGTCTGGCTGGGATGGACATTGAGGGGAGGCAAAGTCGGTACAGGTGGCAAATCAGGCAGCTTGCCTGTTGGTGGAGGCCCTGGACTGACAAGATTCGTCGGCCGGCTAACGAACAGTGCATGACAGTCCGCAACGACATCGGCTGTCTCCATCTTAGCCCACTTTGGGTCCTCAAGCTCCTCTTCAATCGTCAGATTGTAGAAGTTCGGGTGAAGCAGGTGTACCTCTCGGAACTGGTCGCTTCTGCTCCGTATGACAGTCTGATTGAGATCAAAGTCATCCGCGCCTGGAAAGTCGACATTCTTGAGATACTTGCGCGGCTTGCGAATGTAGCTCATAAAGTTGAGAGGGTAAAGACCGTACAGGTAGGTGAAGTATGTCATGATCTCTGGAGTCGCAGCTTCCACGGCATCGGGGTTCGGACGAATCTTCTCCCATGCCGGATCGATGCCAACATCGCCATGATCGGGAGCTGGTTCTGAACCCACCGACACTCGGTCATCTGTTACAAGACTCCGTTGTGCATCAGAGCTGAGTGGGCTGAACTTCTCCCAGCACAGTAGCCTGCTATACACCAGGAATAGTCGGGGGAGGTGCGGACCAAGTGTGCTTGGGATGTGTGGAAGTAGCATGACTAGGGTCGTCAAAGCAAGTGTGAGTACAGTAGTCGAGGTGTCGCTCATCAGGCACTTGAGGAGACTTTCGATCAGGGGCGTGTTCGCGGCTGTGTAAGTGTGGGGTGCCTGGTGTCGAAGGTATGAGCTCAGCAGTGTCAATGCTTGGAGGCGAGTAGCAGTTGGCTGAACGAGGTCGTCCACCAACGTGAAGAACTCGAGTGGTCGTCGCTTGCCAAACGCAACCAAGATTGCCTCGACCTGAGTTGCGACCTGAGCATTCTCTGGTGCAACGAAGCCATCGTCGTCGTCGATTGCACGAGTCTTTGCAACATAGATATCGGAGAGCTCCTTGCAGACTCGCTTAGACAGTCTCTTCGACCCGGGGGGTTGCTCCTCGTCTTCGTTGATGAGGATCGCCAGCAAGAACTCCTTCGCGTCGTCGAGAGCAGCCTGCTTGTAGCCTGTGGTGCTGATGACAGGCTTCACAACCGCCTGCCACCACTCCCACAGGTCGGACTCGCCAGTGATCGCTGTCCGTAGCTCGCGAATTACACCGACGAAGGCACCCAGCTTCTGCGGACTCTCGCCCACAAATCGCTCCCAGAAATTGTTCAGCTCCAGATTCGCCTTGGCGGCATCTTCATCACTAACACGCCCATCGTGTTCGTCAACGAAGTGCTGCAGCAGTCGTCGACTATCTGGCGGCAGCGACAGCGGCGTCCTGGCAGCCAAAAACTGTGCCTGCAACGCCTTGGTGACATCCTTGATAGTCCTATAATCCCCCTTGTGAGTGAGTGCCGTAGACGAAAGAGCCCGAATCATCGTCACATCCACCTCCCAAATTCCACCACCGACATACCCGAACAAAGTTCAAACAAGAAGCGAAAGTGTAGCAAGAACAAAGAAACCAACTTACTTCACAGCCATGGCCCTTGATCCCGCGATACCGAATAAAGTGCCCAGCCTATCTACCGCCAGCTCCAGAAGGTCGAGCTGCAGGACGCAGGTACCGAAGCCGAATCCGTCAACGTGCAGCTATCTGCGAGACCTGGGCTCATCTCATCATCCCGACAGCCCAGTCGACGGGAAGCTGCACACACGCGTGAAATGAGATGCGTTCGCCGTTCGCCGGATGCGATGCGATGCGCTTAGTGCTTACCGATACTTGGGGCCGCGGGTCTTGCAAACTTCGTGTGTGAATTTCGAAGGACGTTCAGCCGCACGGGAGTGATAAGCTGGGCGTCGCGGAGTGGTCGAGATCGAGACAAGTACCAAGCGGGGTGTTTAAGGCAGCCGGAGATGCGGCTACCGTTGTGTGTGATGGGTCCCGATGATGATACGGGAGGTGTATGGAAGGTGACGAATTATGCCACAAGTGCAGGACTGCCGCGTTGGCTGCAGTAGGCCAAAGCAAAGATGGCGCGTTCACCTACATTAGAGCGCTCGTTGGCTGCATTTCTGGATATGCTTGTTGCGAGACGCGGCATGCGGATGTGCTCGCTCATGCAATTTGCAGGGAATCCGATGAGACAGGGCGATAAGGCTTACGGCGGCCGGGTAGGAAATAGGAATTGTCATGCAGGGCTGTGGCTGAACGGCACTGAGGTGAGACAGGCTGATGATCGTGGCCGATATCAGAGGATCGTGTCATTAATGTCCGCGCTGACAGTGACAGCGATAGGGTTCCCTGCTATTTTGTGATGAGGTTATCGCGACGTATGGTCGTCGACGCTGGTACGGCTTGTTGTCGACACTTCCGCCTACAATACACCCCTGCATCTAATCCTCCGCCCCCACTTGAAACCTGCACCCATCCGCTCAAGCTCGGATGGCCCAGAACGCCAAACATCTAATTGACAGACGCCACCACAGACGTCGCTTACAATGGTGTTTCGTCGATGACATCTCTCACCGAACACGTTCAGAGTGTTCTCCCCGCCGGTTCCTCTCCCCGGTGATACATCATGCATCGGACTCACACTCCGCCTCCCCTGCACGCAGCTCCCAAGCAGCTCCGGCAGACGTCGGCGCACCTAAAAGGCACATTCGACGCCGTGTCAGAATGAAGCAATGCCACCGAGACATTCTCAACGTCCCGCCGCCTCGGCCCAGTCAACGTTGCGCCACGTACCTCCGAACCGCTCGGCCACGAAGTAAGGTCTACCTTACCTGGCCATGTGTGCAGAGAGTTGGTTGCCGAGAGTAGTGAGACATGTCTGACTTCACCGCTTGGTGCAGCCAAGCACCATCAGCAGAAGAGCGTACGACATTTCCTTCATGTTTGATGAGGCAGAATGCCGGTGAGAGAATAGACGCAGATGCTAGCCCGCGTCTCCGAGTACGATGCCGCCGGAGGTAGCATTGTGATTCCGAGGATGACCTCTCGTGCCGGTCGTATGCCAGCCACCGCATCACATAGTCTGATCTTGGACGGAGCAGAACCGATGCATCGCTGTTGTCGTTCGTTCGACTGATCGAGCTAAGACAACCTTCACCGCCACTACAGGATTCCAACGAACTCAGCCCAGAGTGCGACCCTAAGACCCCGGACGTAGCCGTCATCTATTATCTACTTACCCAACAACCACGATATTCACGTATGTCCGCCGCCGCAATAGCCTTTCGCCAGGCTCTCACCCCACGGCCAAGCTCCGCATCAGTACATTCGTTACGATTCTATTCAGCCACCATTCCGCTGAGCCCGCCATCAAGCGTCACAGGACTTGGGACAAGGCCCACGAGCAGAAATGCTCGGATCGATCGTGGGTACTCTCTACAGCGCACGGTATACCTAGGAAAGGTGCTCGAAGTAACTGCATCGCGTATAATACTCGATCGTTCATCCTGCAAGTCTCCTATTCAAAGCAGGCCGCTCAAGGCGAGCGAAAAGGTATGTTCTGGGCAGCTTTAACGAGACGCAGCTTCCAGATCGTTGGGAGTCTGTTGATGGTGAGCTTGAGTGTGCAGGCCGCGCGACTGACGGCACAAGACTTCCTACTGTCAGCCAACAATCCTCAGTGTCAATGGTCTATGCGTTATGCTTCGCGAGGCATGTTGCTCTCGTTATTGCATCGCGTCGGTAGGTATAGCTCGTGATCGAGCAGAGCATCATGAGCACAAAAGGCAAGCTTCGATCATTGCTGACGAGGTGAGGTGCGCAATGGAGACCGAATGCGCTCAGATCTTTCCATTACAGCGCTTCTATCTCATCTTTATCCACTTCTACTGATGCCTTCTTGGCGTCCTCCCTTTCTACCCGTTCCCTCTCAGCATCACTCTCATACCCTTCCGTACGGATGTCTCGCAGTCCTAGATCTTCCTCTTCCTCCTCAGTTCTCTCATACTCTAGTACCTCAATCTGCGGATCCGGCTCCGGCGCCGTGAAGCTCTGCACATAGCTACTCGCCAAGGGATCCTCGAGCACCATCGTGAAAGGCTTCCGCCCTTCAATGGCGTCGCCGAGGTCAGCGAAAAAGGAGTCCCAGGTTCGTTTCGAGTCCGAAGTCATGCTGTCGTGCGTAGACACATCCTCCGCATCCCCGTCCTCCAGCCCAAAAGCCTGCGCCCTCAAATCCCTCCTAATCTGCGTCAAGATCCCCTCAACAGTCGTGAACCGTCCCCCCATCGTCCCGGGCTCAACCCTCAACTGCAACTCCGGACACCACAACGCCGCACTCTCGCTCTTCAGCACATCCCTCCCCAGATCCTCAGCAGTCTTCACATGCAGCGTCAACTTCTGTCCTTTCTCCGGCACCTCGCCACCAGTCTTCACCTCGTTTGAGCGGTAACCGCAGGAGGCGCAGACCGTGGACATGAGGATTACTTGTTTAAAGTAGGGGATCGAGACCATTTTCATGTTTGTTGCGCAGGGGTGGGTGCAGCCGGGGCAGGTGGCGGGGAAGGAGTAGACGTTGTTTTCTATTATGTCGTCGTCGGGGGGAGGCGCGTCGATATTGTTTCCTGCTTGCGCTTGTGGGGCGTCGTCTCCACCTACGAGGCCAGAGGCGTGGTACTCGGGTCGGATATCTGTTGCTGGTGCTGCTGTACCGTTCGTCTGCGCGTCGCCTTCTGCGTCTACCTCGCGGTTCCCGAGGCCAAGCAGCTCGTTCTGCTCTGATGTTCGTACATACTCAACCTTCGCCCACTTTCCCCTTGCGTCGCCTGGTCGGGGCTCGATGAAGCTGTTCCCACTCGGATCATCTACACTGATCATGAACGGCACCCTCTTCCCCTCCAACATCTCCCCCAATGCCTCCAACACCTTCCCGACTTTCTCTCCAACATCCGGCATCTGTGCCATCCTCTCCGCTTGATGCGCCGCAAGGTCCTCTCTCACAGTCCCGATCAGGCCTTCCAGATTACTGTATCGTCCTTTACCCGGTGGTATCTCCAGATCTAGATCCTCAAGTCGGAATATGCAGGTATCTGTCTTCACGACCTGCCGTTGCAAGTCCTCAACAGCGTCTACCCTGAAGGCAAACTTTGCGGCTTTTGGCTGGATCTCGCCAGCTGATTGAATCTCGTTGTTCCGTAGATTGCAATGAGGACACGAGAAAGACATGAGAACAATCTCACGGAAGTATGGGATGCGAGTCAAGAGTAGCCGGGTAGTGCCCTGTTCGTGACAATTCATGCAAAGGGATTCGATCTCGTCTGTGACTTTTGCGTCAAGCTCGTCATCCACACCAGTCGAGTTCATGTTCGCGACCTGCGCGCCCATGTCGGCGAACAAGTCTTCAGCGTGGCTGCGGGTTGTCGCTGGGTGGCCGTTCGTTGCGTTGGCCATGGTGGTGAATGAGGAGCGTTTTGCGTGGAAGGGAGGTTCAGTAGAAGAGTCGTGATCGAGAGCCCGCTTTAATGACATGGGCAAATGAGTGTATATAGATCAAATACAATCCCGTCCGTTTCCTTCTCGAACTCACTCCGATCTTCGAACTTTTTGGCATGACGCACGTGGGGGAGCAGAGCCGCAATCCAAGGTACTGTAGAGTTACAGTATCTTAGCCCCGGACGCCTCGGTGCGTGCTAAGCGAGACGTCTGCACCTTGACTTTCGTGACTTGAGGATGCAGGAACTGCCATAGCGCTCATATCAACGCGATGGACGATTTCGAGGAACTCGAGCGCCTCTCGCTCGTCTCCACGATTGCTTCGGAACTCGGCAACCACTTGGGGGTCTCAGACAGCACCATCGCCGAGTTCGTCATTGCCGAACACGAGAAACATCGCGATGCGCCGGACGCTTTCAAGCGAGCGCTGGAGGAGTATGACTTCCCGGATAGCTTGACAATGTCTATAGACCGGCTGATCAGGACGTTGCATCCGGGGTACAAGAAGATCGGCAATGGAGCGGCGAACGGACACGCAGCGAAGGGAGCAAAGCTTAGTGCACTCGCGTTGCCGGACAAGGTGCCCAACTTCAGTGATGATAAGGAGAATGCTGGCGATGTTGGATTGGATGACACGTTCGCGCTACTGGAGTCTATGGCGGGGGAGAAGACGGGGAATGGAAGGAAGAGGAGTGTGAGTCCTGTCGTGCATCGCGAGGAGAGGCATTCACGGAAGAGGTCGCGGAGATCGAGGTCAAGATCACCAAGGAGGAACGATGACTACGTCTTTGAGGATGAGTTCGGGCGATCAAGGCCCTTCAAGCCGGAGAAGCATCATCGGGATCGATCGCCACGTAGAGAGCGGAGGAGTAGGAGGGAGAGGACGCCGGAGGTCGTGCTTGATGATACGCCGCAGTTGTACAAGGTGTATGATGGGCGAGTCACTGGGGTGAAGGACTTCGGCGCGTTCGTCAACATCATTGGGGTGAAAGGGAAGGTGGATGGCTTGGTGCACGTGTCTGCCATTACGGACTACAAGGTCAATCACCCTTCAGATCTGGTTGCACGGGATCAGCACGTGAAGGTCAAGGTCATGAAGTTGCAGGACAAGCGCATCAGTCTGAGCATGGCAGAAGTGGATCAAGCCACAGGAGAGGACCTCAACCCGAGTCGTAGGATCGAAGCTGGAACAGGGGCGAACGCTGTAGGACTGAATGGCAGCAACGGCAATTTCCTCGAAAGCACAGTGCCTGTGATTGAGGGAGCGAACGTAGTCCGACGGCAGAAGAAGCGCATGACCAGTCCTGAGCGATGGGAGATACGACAGTTGATCGCATCTGGGGTGATCAAGGCTGCTGACTTTCCTGATTTGCAAGACGATCAGGACCAAGCCGCGATGAACGGCGAGCAGATAGAGGAGGAAGAGGATGTCGACATCGAAGTGCGCGAGGATGAGCCGCCGTTTCTGGCTGGTCAGACGAAGCGATCGCTCGAGCTCAGTCCGATTCGTGTTGTAAAGGCGCCCGATGGCAGTATGAACAGAGCTGCGATGCAAGGCGATGTCTTAGCGAAGGAACGCAGAGACATGCGACAGGCTGAGGTTCAGGAAAAGGCCGCCAAAGAAGCAGCAAAGACTGACCTCAATCAAGAGTGGAATGACCCAATGGTGGCTCCTGGGCAGCGCCGCTTTGCATCAGACCTAAAGCAGATCGGTAATGGACCGACGGCTGAAGTGCCTGAGTGGAAGAAGATTGCGACCGGGCGTGGTGAGCTCGGCAAGCGCACGAACATGTCGATAAAGGATCAAAGGGAATCACTGCCCGCATACAAGATGCGCAAGCAGTTTCTGGAGGCTGTACATCAGTATCAGTTGCTCATTGTGGTGGGCGACACGGGCAGTGGCAAGACCACTCAACTCACGCAGTACCTCGCTGAAGACGGCTTCGCGAACGCAGGTGTCATTGGCTGCACACAGCCTCGTCGAGTAGCCGCCATGAGCGTCGCAGCCCGTGTAGCTGACGAAGTAGGTTGCCGCGTCGGCGAAGAAGTCGGCTACACGATACGCTTCGAAGACAAGACGAGCCACAGCACACGCATCAAATACATGACCGACGGTATCATGCAGCGTGAGATCCTGCTCGACCCGGAACTCAACCGCTACAGCGTCATCATGCTGGATGAAGCTCATGAACGCACAATCGCCACAGACGTGCTCTTCGGCTTGCTGAAGAAGACGCTGAAGCGACGACCCGACATGAAGCTGATCGTCACATCCGCGACCCTAGACGCCGACAAATTCAGCTCATACTTCAACTCCTGTCCGATCCTCACAATCCCAGGCCGCACCTACCCAGTCGAGATCATGTACTCGCGCGAGCCAGAATCAGACTACCTCGACGCAGCCTTGACAACAGTAATGCAAATCCACCTCACCGAGCCTCCAGGCGACATCCTGCTCTTCCTGACAGGAAAGGAGGAAATCGACACCTCCGCCGAGATCCTCTACGAGCGCATGAAAGCCCTCGGCCCCGCCGTGCCAGAGCTAATGATCCTACCAATCTACGGCGCCTTGCCCTCAGAGATCGCCTCACGCATCTTCGAGCCCGCGCCTGAAGGCACCAGGAAAGTCGTGATAGCCACCAATATCGCGGAGACGAGTATTACAATCGATGGCATCTACTTCGTCGTCGATCCCGGCTTCGTGAAACAGACCGCCTACGACGCGAAGCTAGGCATGGACCGCCTCCAAGTGACGCCTATCTCCCAAGCCCAAGCAAAGCAACGTGCCGGCCGCGCCGGTCGTACAGGGCCAGGCAAATGCTTCAGACTATACACCGAATCCGCGTTCCAGTCCGAAATGCTCCCTACCACCATCCCCGAAATCCAGCGCCAGAACCTCGCAAACACGATCCTTATGCTCAAAGCCATGGGCATAAATGACTTGCTGGGATTCGATTTCATGGACCCTCCGCCAACGAACACTATGCTCACAGCCCTCGAAGAGTTGTACGCCCTCTCCGCCCTCGATGAAGAAGGTCTGCTCACCCGTCTGGGGAGACGCATGGCCGATTTTCCAATGGAGCCCAGTCTAGCGAAGAGTCTGATCATGAGTATTGAGCTTGGCTGCAGCGACGAGATGCTTAGTATCGTCGCCATGATCTCCGCCGTACAAACAGTTTTCCACCGCCCCAAAGACAAGCAGCAGCAAGCTGATGCTAAGAAGGCGAAATTCCATGATGCTGCAGGAGATCACCTCACATTGTTGAATGTTTATCAAGGCTGGAAGTTAGCTGGGAAAACAGATCCATGGTGCTTCGAGAATTTCATCCAGCCCAAATCCATGCGTCGCGCGGAAGACGTGCGCAAACAGCTCATCCAGATCCTCGAACGCCACAAACTCCGCATCCTCAGCTGTGGCCGCGACACCACCCGTGTCCGGCAAGCTTTATGCTCTGGCTTCTTCCGCAACTCCGCCCGCAAAGACCCAACCGAAGGCTACAAAACGCTCGTCGAGTCCACGCCAGTCTACCTCCACCCCTCGTCCTCCCTCTTCGGCAAGCAAGCAGAGCACGTTATCTACCACTCCCTCGTTGAGACTACGAGGGAGTATATGCATAATGTTAGTGTTATTGAGCCGAAGTGGTTGGTTGAGGCGGCACCTACGTTCTTTCGGGTTGCGGGGGAGAAGGGGGGGTTGAGTGAACGGAAGAAGAGGGAGAGGATTGAGCCGCTTTTCAACCGGTTCGTGGGGGAGGATGAGTGGAGGTTGAGCAGTCAGAGACGGCAGGGGAGGGGTGGGGGTGGGACTTGGGGGTAGGATATGAGGGTGAGGGAAGGGGGAATGTATGTTTATGTAGGGATGTATATACGGTTGAGCGAGATTCTCTCTGTGCCAAATCATGGCCAGCAAGCAGCAAGTCGTCTACGAGCGAGGCCGATTAGGTGTAGCGTGTTCATCGACGCACCACGAACTCATCTCGCAGACCCGAAGGACGGCGACTCGTCACATCGCGGTTCACCTGTGGCACTGGTGGCTTGCCATACCTGGCGCCGATACTCATGCCACCAGGCGAGGTGCCTTGCGATCTGCTCTGCGGGATATACGGATCCATGTTGCCAAGTGGTGCACGGCGAGGCGTAGCTGCTTCGTGCATGGTGTTCATGGTGCCCATGCGAGAGGGTTGGTAGCCTGGAGCGATGTGATTGGGACGTTGCATTGTGTGGGTGATGTTCTGCAGTGGCTGGCGGTAGGGCGTGCCTGGCACGGGCAGATTGGGTGCACTCCCTTATTAACAGTCAGTAATAACAGAAGACAGACAGGCAGTAGACTGGACTGACTGGAGCTCTTCACACCCTGTCGATTGGCGTATTGCTGCTGCGGCTGTCCGTTGTTGCTCGGCCCGGCTTGACGTGGCCCACTGCCATTACTGCTGCGACTCTGAAACGACATGCCACGACCACCTGGACGCAACGGTCCGCTTTGTAGGGCATAGGCAACGTCTTCTTCGGCAGCTAGCTTGTTGTTGCCGCTCAGATCTTTCTGCTTTGACTTGGCGTAGTCGGCCTTGAGTTTGTCATTGCTGACACGAAGTTGCTGGTACGCGGCCTTCCACTGCTTGTCACGAACTTCGAGCTTCTTGGACCTGCCGGCGATCTCTGCGGTGGTCGTCAGTCGTTGCAGTGAGGGAATCTAATGCCTTAACACTGTACCGTTCAGGTTCGTCTCGAGATCATTGATCCTTGCGTTCGCTTTGTCCGTGACAGTCTGGAGTTGAGCGACCATCTGATTGTGTCTCTGGTGGAGAGTCTGGCCAACGTACTTCTGATACTCACTTTGAATGCCCATTAGCGTTTAGTGGGAGACAGTCGAGTTACAGCACTTACATCTCCTGCCCACTCTGATACACCCAGAACATGAGCCCTTTCGTGGCAGCCTGCAAGATACTCTCGGGCCTTAGACCATTCAGAACACTCGCAATGTAGTCTTCGGATGGGTTCAGGTCAGTGATAGCAGCGTCATCGGGATTGTTCAGGGCGACGCTGCACGTGGGACATCTACGCTGTCCTTCGGCTGAGTAGAGCTCAGACCTCTCAGCGCAGGGTCGACAGAAGATGTGACTGCAGGTCGTAACGATAGCCTCTTGTGTAAGGCTTCGGCGACAGCCTGCAGCGTTACAGTGGAGGGTGAAGCCTTCGTCTGTTGGAGTGCCGTCGGCCATGGCATCAGGAAGTGTGCTTTAGCTCCCTTACTCTCGGTGGAGCGTGAGCGACTGGATGATGTCAATGCATAGCCGTGAATAGATATAAGACAGAGGAAGTGAGGTTGAGATAAGCTCAATGGTGCGGTGGACATACAATAGCAGTCGCAGAATCTTACAGGCAAGAGCGAAGCCGGATTAGGCAGATTCTTCTCATTGAGGTAACATCTGTGTTGCGTGCAGCATGAGTAAGGTACTGAGACCTTGGGAAGTATATTTGATGGATTGAGTGACTAAATGTTCTGTACACGATGCTCGATCAGCGCGCTTAATATGTCCTACACTCAGCAACACATGAGAACATATTCCACTAGGAAAAGGCCGTGAGGGAAGAATATAGCTGTGCCAGGCCTTCTTGCTGGTGACCAATCTTTCCTTCTCTTCCCAATGTTGTAACTCCAAAAGCGCCGTACTTGGATATATCGTGAAAAGCAAGAATCCCACATCGCGAACAATTGCTGAACCTCTTCATTGACTACGCGCCAGAGTGCATCTGCTGATTGCTTTGCCTGTGCTCAAGACCAGTGGATCTGAACTTCGTCACCGGCTCCACCGCCTCCTCTGGCCCCAGCTCGCCTACGCCGTCGTGGTCGACGATCCGCGTCGGCACCTCAGGGATGTCCTCGTGGGTATTCTTGTATGCACTGTTCATACTGTGCCGCTGTGGTGTCGCCGCGGTGCTCTCGCTGCCCAGGCTCATGCTGGTAGAGCTGCGGTTGTGCTCCAAGTCTGGCGTAGGAGGCATGCTCGAGAGACGATGCGGGTGTAGGTAGCCAGTGCTCTCGCTTTGTGCATCACCAAACTCGGATCCACCGGAGACAGTGCTGCCATCGCCATCGACAGACGAATGACGCTTGACGCGTCTCTTACCGCGCTTCTTGCCGGACTCGGACCGTGGCTCATCGTTTTCCGTGCTGACACTCTCGGCGCGACGAGCTAAGTCGAGGCCCTCAACAGCAGCAGCGCACTGCTCGGAGATGTTGCGGATGATGTAGGCGATGGCGTCGGTCTTGTCTCGAAGGTGGCGATCTGCGACGTCAGTCATGCTCATTTCTGACAAGCGCTTGCGAGCCGCGTCTGCGGCCAGCAAGTGAGCTTCAGTATCACGAAGGGCGGCCTCACCATCCATGCGTTGCGTCTGCCTGGTGTCTGAGCGCGAAGACGTTCGTGACTCTCCCATGCCGCCCACGCCACGGATAGTGCCGACCTCGGGCTCGTCCTTGGCGTTGATGGCGGTTGGTGATGCGACCGTGCCGTCTTCCTCCATGAAGGCACCTGACTCGGGTGCGTCGGAAAGCGTCTTGACAATGTGCTCCATGTGATGCGCCTGGCCATCGATAAGAGCGCGCAGGTGGAGCACAACACGCTGAGCCTCGTCGCGTTGGCGGAGCAGGGTGGTGTTGGTATGTTGCAGCGCGGACAAATCCTTCTTGTTGCGCTTCCTCTCGCGCTCCAGCTCTTCCGCGATCTCTTGCTGCAGCACAAGAGCTTCGAGCGCATCGTCTCGCTGCTTCTCGGTGCCGCCAAGTCTGATAGTGAGCCTGGCCGAGTCGTCCTTCTGCTGATCCATGAGTGACGTGATTCTGCGATTCTCGCGCTTGTGGTTTTCAATCTTGATCTTGAGTTCGTTTGTCTCCTTCGTGAGCTGCTCAGCAAATGCCTGGAATTTGAGGAACTGTTGCTTCCAGCTTTCGAGCTCCTCCACGAGGAAGTTGTTCCGCTTCGTGACTTTGGTGAGCTCGGTATCCATGCGGCCCTTGAGGTTGATGAAGTCCTGCCATGCCTCCATCGCATCGCGAGAGTACTGGTTGCGCTCACGCACGATCTCGTTGAGATGGCGCATCGAGACTTTAGTCATCAGCGGCTTCTTCTGGGCGCCACCAAAGACAGCTTTCATGCCGGTGTTTTTGCCCTGCGAGCTCTATTAGCCGAGCCGAATTTGAAAATGCCACCGCTTTTGGCACTTACAAGCTTCTCGCAGGCATGGTCCATGACTTTCATGACTTCGTCCTGAGCCCACCAGCCAGGGTCCTGCACGCTCTCGACTTCACCGCGCATGACGATGATTTGGCCAGCCGGGATGAGCTTGCCGCCTCCGTACGCGGAGCGAAGATGCTGAGGCACGCCGGATGGGGAGACGTTGCCATTGAGTGACTCGGTGATGCGGTGAATGAGCTTCGATCGCTGCTTAGCGGACCAGGCAGTTGGAGGACTTGATGTGAGAACAAAGTTGCGGTCGAGGTCAACGACAAGCGCATCGGGTGGTGCAGTGAAGAGGGTACGGCACTCGGCTGTCAGACCGAGAATGTATGGGCCGGGCTCTTGCACAAGCTCCTTCGCGTGACGGGCATGCACGACGGGCACGTACAAACCGCTCCACTCGTACACACGCACGCAGTAGCGAACCGTCTCGGCGGCTACTGTGAGCATCGCAGGATAGTGCGAGATGAAGATGATGCGACGCGTGGGCGACACTGCAGCCTCGAGGACACCGACGATGTTGGGGATCGATAGACAGCAGAACAGCGGCCACATGGCAAAGTTCTGAAAGCCAGTAGGCGATGATGGGAACTGGTAGCACAAGGCGTAATCCTTCATATCGATGCGCACGAGATCATTGAGTCTCGGTGCAGGGAACGTAAGGATGCGCGACACTTCCTCGGCGTGGAAGAGGTTGGTCGCTTTGTTCCAGTGGATCCACATTCCACGCAAATAGTCGCCGAGCAAGTTGTACAGCGGGTAGCGCGACAAGAAGCTGAGGCAGTATGGGATCCAGTAGGTCTCGCCCGGGGTATCAAAGTAGTCGGCTTCGGTTCGCTTTCGCAAGTCGCGAATGGTCTCAGCACGCTTCTCATCGGCGCGCGACCACACTCGCAGTGCGATACCGTACAGAGTATGTGAAGAATCCTGCTGCAGGACGAACGCGTGGTGCACGCAATGCGGCTGGCTGGCGCCGGTGCAGATCTCGACATCATGAGGAAAGCAGGCCTGAGACTGTCAGTAAAGGTCTGCGACGACATTGACGGCAAATAGACTCACTCTCATAGCAGCGTGCAAGGACCTCGCGATCTCATTATCCTGCTCAAGGCGAGGGCTGCTACCCAAGATCTCCGGCAGCCAGAACTGGCCGACCGCACCCTTCATGTGTCCAATTTTCCCCTGGCTCGGCGCCGGTGCCTTGACCCATTGTGATGGCTCGCGACCAACACCGCACACCATGTAGGCATGGGTGAGAGTCTTTGGTGCCCTTTGTTGGTTCGACTTGGGCTGGTTCGCTTGACTCGGTGGCTGGGCCATTCTAGAGTGCAATGAAGATGTCCGGTTCGGAATAATCAAGTTGTCTTCATCGCGACTCTGAGGGCGCGACTCGCCGGAGCGCGGTCGTGAAGTGAGAGAGGGAGCCATGTCGTTATCTCAGGGGCGGGAGACTTTGGCAGCTCACGTAGCTGTGCCTCCGAGGAAGCTGATAGCTAAGCTCACGAAGAGCGAGCTCTGGAGTTATTGGATGCTGGCCACGGTTGGATTGGTGTTTCTCAGTGCAGTGGCTGGCTGCGGTCAGAGATGGTCGCTGATGCTTCAACGTGAGGTCGAAGATGAAGACGGAGGGGAACGGTTGGCAGGGAACAGCATACAAGACGGGAGGGTGCCCGAGCGTGAGATCAATGGGCGCACGAGGCGGCGCGAGGGGGCACGGCGCCGTTGGTGAGCCGGTACCTCTCCTGACCCTTGCCATTGATTTCCAAGTGAGGTCTAGCTGCTCGATCTACTTTTACTGATCGTCATCTCGGCTCCGACCATGCATGACCCGGAACCCTACTGCGCCAATGGGGAGCCGTTCCAAAGTGCGCGACGTTGCGTGTGATGGGGTGAGTGTCCGCAATAATGAAACACATACATTACTTTTGGACATGACTTCGCATACGTGATCATGTCGTTCGTTCTGGACTGACCTCCTTCGATATGTGAGTCGGCTGCTTGACAGATTCGCAACTTGCATCATGCAGCTGTGGTGCGGTGCGGCGATGCCGTCTGACTCTGCAGCGCGCTAGCGAATTTACCTTTGCCGGCATGTGGGAGAATAGCCTGGCTTCGGACGGGAAGAAAGGGGAAGTATGGAAGGCGTCAGGTCTAGACGACGTGTCGCCGCGAGCATTGTGCTCCCACCCGGCAACGACAAGTGGAAATGCTCGTGTGTATTGTGCTACCGTGGAAAGACCGATGCCGTCAAGCGCATCTCAACACCGCGATGCGCCTGTCGCGTTCGCACTGCAGCCGTTCGATGCAGCCTTACATGAGCACCACATAAGACTTCTCGCAGAAGTAAGATCCTACCGAGGTGCAAACTCCTTATGCGATAGGCGGTGGTACAAATAGGCAAGGGAGTTGTAAAGCGGCTGAACGTTGCTACATGTGTCTGTCGCACACTTCAGAACTGGATTGGTCGTGCTCGAGCATCAGCCCACAATTCAGTAAGTGCCTCACCTTACGAAGTCTCTGCGTTTGCATGCACGACATGCTACAGTAAGCATGCAATGTCCCGAAGCGCGACACATCGCATGACTACAGTGCAGCATTCGGGTATGCAGCTATCCTGGTCTGTATAGGATGGATGCATGATGCGGATGCTGATCTCCAGCGCTGACACTACAATTGTGCAACACTGTGGATGACTGCCCAGGCGTACACAACCCGCTCACACGGCCGCTGTGTAGTACATGATCTACCTTGACGGTGATGTGATGGCCATCTGCTCTGATACTACAGGCTGCGGGAAATGGACGATCCGATGTCAAGTGCTCTCACGGTCAAGCAGATGTCGGTGATCGAGCCTCCAATTGCCATCCTGGGAACCGGTGCTCAGTTCCGTGGGGATCTTGCTCTCGTCCTACATGTACTCCATGTACATAGCACACCCTTGTCGAGAAGAACGTCCATTATGCCGAGAGCCAGAACAGCGTCCATTGCAGACCCGGTGAGCGTAATATATGCACTAGCTAGCTAGTACGCATATTTGTGTTGTCGATGATGCTGTCCGATGTGAGGTGACCAGGAAGCCCCGTTCGAATATTCAATCTGAACGTTAAAGATGAGGCTTCATTGCGGCAATTATCTGCAAATCCAAATGAAGCAATTCGAGTGCGATTCTTGTTGTGTGAATTGTGAAACCTCCTACATGTTTATTCGAATGGTTGATATGCCAAGCCAGCAATGATCGATGCAATAAGATACTACGCACCTTGAGATCCCTTCGGTTTTCATCCTCGAATCTTTTCATCAAACATCAAAGTCGTGCGATTACGACCGAGTAAACGATGGTCGATCAGGCGCATCAGCAATCTCTGGCAGATTTGTGCACTGTATGGTGAGTTAGGTGAAAACTCTTTGCATTCGTCACCCTAATCTCCATACCTCCACTTCCACTCTTTCGCAGCAGCGTTATGGGGCAGGCGCGAGCTAAGTATCTCCCAGCTATAACTCACAACCAAAATACAAATGCCCTCGATGCAAGACTCAAACCTGCTCACTTGCCTGCTACAAGCGACATCAACAACGTGCATCATGCAACGGCCAGCGCGACCCAGCTGAGTTTGTCAAGAAATCAGCTTGGGCAACACCGTCTGGCATCGATCACGACTACAACTACCTGAAATCTGTCGAACGAAAGGTCGACTCCGCATGGCAAGATGTACAGGAGCGAGGCATCGGCAATCGGATTGCACCTGTCGTCCCAACGACCACCACAACCGAAGGTCGACTCGGCGAGAAGCAGGTTGCGAAAGCCTGGCTACCTGGCAGTGCGCTTCAGCGGTATCTAGGAAACCACAGCATACATGTCGAACGCGCTCCAGCGGGCATGAGTCGACAACGAGCCAACCGAACTCGGGTGACTAATAAGGGTAAGGTGCTATGGAGTGTTGAGTGGGTGGATGGGCAGGGTCTCAAGACTGTGGACGATGAGAGTGCAGGCGATGACACGATCAGCGAATTATGGACGAGCGTGGAGGCTCGCAAGCTCAACGCAGAGAGAGGGCGCAAGCGGAAGCGGACCGAGGAAACCACTCAGCCTACACTTTCCCAGGTATTGCCCTCAGCGGCGAAGGTTAATGAGGGAAGTCAAGCGCATGCCGAAATGGTATCGCCTCCAGGCGATGCCGCGCCGATCATCACAGCAGAGCATGTACTTGAAGCCGAAAATGCAATCCATATCCGACTGGAGCCCGAGAGTCATGACGACGAATCAGCGCCATCAACTTTGTCTGGCCCAGACAACAAGACCGAAACCGTAAGCACGCCTTCGCCACCGCTTCACTTCTATCTTTCAAAGCCTTCCACCGCAGTCAAGTCTCGAGTGCTCGTACCTATCGAGCCAGACGAGACGTTGACAAAGATACTGGGGCATCGCACTGTACTTGAATTTCCGACCATCTACGTACTGCTGGAGGCCCCGGAAAGCTTACTAGGCGACTATATGCTCGAGAGGGATTACAGTGCCGCCTCTCCAGACGAAGCTTGGGCTTCAGCAGTCATGCCATCGTTGCACGAGGCTCACGCAGGAGAGGCGGAAGAGATTGGTCAGCTGCTCGATGCAAACAGCATTCTTGATATGCTGCAGCGGGATGTTGGTATGCGATAGTGCCTTTCAACAGGTGGTGCACATTATGATGTTCTAATTCCTATATCGGTCTGCTGAGTCGAGCAGTCGATAACAGCTTTCAAACATAACGTGTGCTCGAGAGCGATGTAGGACTGTAGTTCTTAAGGCTGGGCGAACCTTCGAAGCCGTGCACACGGCTAGTAACGCCCTGAACCCTGACACTTGCACATGCTCCCACGGTCATACAGCAACATTGCTTCCACCAGTTGACCCAAAATCGCCTACTGCATTAGTGTCCTCATCTAACTGCCACTTGCCGTTCCCAGGAAAGCTCATCCCGATCACTTGAGAGTTCCGCGCCTCGCCTCCGGCCAATTGCATTTCAAAGCGGATGCGCCTGTAGTCTGCCCTCGTGACCTCCCTTCACCTCCGACGACATACACATATCGCACAACATGGGTCGAGAACGAGACTCGGATGTGCCACAGCCTGGTCCCGCTGTACTTACAGCCCACGCCGGGCCTGACGAGTGGCTGACACAGGCGAAGCTATGCCGCTACCTCCCGGAAGCCGATATGAAGCGCCTATGCGAGATCGTCAAAGAATGTCTGATGGAGGAGTCGAACATACAGCCGGTCGCCGCACCGGTCACAGTCTGCGGAGACATACACGGTCAGTTCTATGATCTTCTCGAGCTCTTCCGAGTGGCGGGCGGCATGCCAGGCGAGGCAGAGGAGAGAGCGGCAGCAGCAGCAAACGCAGCAGAAGAAGCGGAGAAACGGGCGAAGAGCCCACGGACCTCAGGAGGCGGCGCGATTAGTCTAGCGGACATCGAGCCGCCTACACAGATCAGAGATCCAAAGGTGAAGCGGAAGATGAAGAGGCGGTTTCAGCAGGACTCGGCTTACACGTCTGCGGCTTCGAACGATGGATCTGAGCAGGGCGACGACGATGATGAGCCTAGGGGGCGGGGTCGGAGTCGTAGCACTAGCCAGCAAGGAGGCAATGACGATGATGAGGAGGATGAGGATAGCGAGGATAGTGGTGTGGGAGTGAAGAGTCCTGGGCCAAGCAGGAGTAAGAGTGCTGCTGCGAAGGTGGACCTTGCGAATGGCAATCAGAACTTCATATTTCTAGGCGACTTCGTGGATCGGGGGTACTTTTCGTTGGAGACGTTCACACTGCTGATGTGCTTGAAGGCCAAGTATGTCTTTCGACTTGACGCCAGACTGAGACCACTGCTGACTCTCTAGGTACCCTGATCGCATCACACTTGTACGAGGCAACCACGAGTCAAGACAGATTACACAGGTCTATGGTTTCTACGAGGAGTGCCAACAGAAGTACGGCAACGCCAGTGTGTGGAAGTCATGCTGTCAGGTCTTCGACTTTCTGGCTCTAGCTGCCATTATCGACGGCAAAGTGCTATGTGTACACGGAGGGTTGTCACCTGAGATTCGAACACTCGACCAGATTCGCGTCGTCGCACGAGCACAAGAGATTCCGCACGAGGGCGCTTTCTGCGACCTGGTTTGGTCAGATCCGGAAGACGTAGAGACTTGGGCTGTCTCACCTCGTGGCGCTGGGTGGCTGTTTGGTGACAAAGTAGCGACAGAGGTAAGCCATGTTCAGTCGACTAAGATTGAATCAAGCGTTAATATCTTTGCAGTTCAACCACGTCAACAACCTCACACTTATCGCCCGCGCCCATCAGCTCGTCAATGAAGGCTACAAATATCATTTCCAATCGCAAGATGTCGTCACGGTGTGGTCTGCGCCGAATTACTGCTACCGCTGCGGTAACGTGGCGAGTATCATGACGCTGGGCGAGGACTTGCAGCCGGACTTCAAGATCTTTAGTGCAGTTCCTGATCACCGGCGAGCAGTGCCGGCGGGCAGGAGAGGCGCTGGCGAGTACTTTTTGTAGCGTCGCTTCTGTCAGCGGTACATGTCGTATTGGGCTGGATGTGAGAACGCATTGGTGTGTATGATAGATTGGAAGGATGCGCAGGGGTGATGTAGATTTTGATACCCTATGTTTGGTCACCGGTGTCCTGTCCAAGAGGTCGTCTGTCGCCGCCGTGGAGGATGTTCAATGAGTCTAAAACTCTACTTTCTACGCCATACACCTGTCAGATCGATTCAAGATCCAAGGTTCATGCCGTGAAGTCTGTACAGATTAAACGCAAGCCACAATGTTTAAATCCAATTCGGGCGTCGTTGCCGTGACAAGATTGTGGAGGATCGCCACCCTGGACGCGTCTCACCGAGGCACCCAACCATAGCACACTTCACCAACATCACCACAGTCATTTCTGCTGCTTTCAAACAGGTTCGATCCATACCGCTCGAACAAGTCTCTGGTCTGACTACCTGGAATACTTCAACGTATGAGGGACAACCATGCATGATTGATCTCTTACAACCAACAAGACGCAACCCATGCGCTGACTCGGCCATCATCGATGGAGAAGGACGATTTGACGTCGACAGCAAAGCCATCTCTCGGTCAACGATTCTCACAGAGCAAATTCATCGTCTGGTGTCGGACCCATAAGCTCATCGCGATCCCCATCGCGGTCATGATCGCTCTTCTACCCCTTCTCGGTCTCCTGGCCCTTCGTAACCGTCATCACGCAAATGCCCAATGGACATCACCCATAGTCTACCCCTCGCCTGAAGCCTACCATGTCGGTAATTGGACCGCTGCACTCGACAAAGCCCGGATTATGGTCGCCAATATGACATTTGAGGAGATGAACAATGTCACCATTGGCATCTCGGATCCGAGTACGGGCTGTGTGGGTGTTTCTGGAGGCGTACCTAGGCTCGGCTTCCCAGGCTTCTGTTTGCAGGATGCTGGGCAGGGTGTAAGAGACACCGATGGTGTGAACGCTTATGCTTCGGGTGTCTCCGTGGGTGCTAGTTGGAACGCGACGATGGCTTATGAGAGGGCGCAGTTCCTTGGTGCGGAATTCAAGCGGAAGGGCGTCAATGGTGAGTCTTTCGAGCGGATTCAGCTATTGGCTACATACTGACGATGGTATAGTCGCACTCGGCCCAGTCGTTGGACCCATCGGCAGAATCGCCACCGACGGCCGCACGTGGGAAGGCTTTGGTGCAGATCCATATCTTAACGGTATACTGGCTGCCAATACCATCACTGGACTGCAGGAAAGTGTCATTGCAAGTGTCAAGCACTTCGTCGCCAATGAACAGGAGACCAATCGGAACCCTATCGCCAGTACTAATACTGCCAGCACGTCTGCCAACCTCGATGACTCCACCATGCACGAGCTGTACCTCTGGCCGTTCCAGGATGCCGTAGCCGCAGGAGTAGGGTGCGTGATGTGCAGCTACAATCGAATCAATGGCACGTATGCTTGCGAGAACTCCAAGACTCAGAATGGTCTACTCAAGGGCGAGCTGAACTTCCAGGGCTTCATCGTGAGTGACTGGGTCGCACAGCACTCCGGCATTCCATCTGCGGACGGCGGTCTAGACATGGCCATGCCAACGAGCTCGTTCTGGGATCAGAACCAATTGGCGAAGGCAGCGGGCGGGGAACTCAATAAGACCAGGCTGATCGACATGGCGACGCGGATTGTGTCGACGTGGTATCACTTCGGGCAGGACAGCCCTGACTTTCCGGCAATGGGCATTGGCATGGCACCGGACATCACGCTACCGCATGAGTACGTCGATGCAAAGGATCCGGCCTCGCGATCTTCGCTTTTGCAGCAAGCAATCGAGGGCCATGTACTGGTCAAGAATGTCAACAACGCGCTGCCACTACAAAACCCTCGGACGATCTCCATCTTCGGCTACGACGCGGCGCCGTATGCGATCGTCAACCCTACGCCCGCGTTCTCGATCCTATGGACGCAGAACTGGCAAGGTCTCAATTACTCGCAAGACAATGTGGTTCAAATCGCAAGTAATCAACCTGTCACCAACGCGCCAGATGTGTACCACGGCACACTCATCGTAGGCGGTGGTTCAGGCTCGAACGTGCCAGCATACCTCAGCTCGCCGCTCGAGGCCATCACATCTCGAGCCTACGATAACGGCACAGCGATCTGGAGCGATACGTCCTCTACCAATCCTGCTGTCGTACGCAGTTCAGACACGTGCCTAGTCTTCATCAATGCCTTTGCGTCCGAAGTCTGGGATCGACCTGGTCTCACAAATGCCGACAGCGACGCACTAGTGATGAACGTAGCCTCAAAGTGCAATGACACCATAGTCGTGATCCACAACGCCGGCATTCGCATAGTCGATGCCTGGATCGAGCACCCAAACGTCACAGCCGTACTCTTCGCCCACCTGCCAGGCCAAGACGCCGGAAGAGCAGTCGCGCAGATCCTCTACGGCGACGTCAGCCCCAGTGGTCGTCTGCCGTACACAGTTGCGCACAATGAATCAGACTACGGTGATCTGCTTGGGCCGTGTCTGGCCGACAACAGCACATCGCCGCAGTGCGACTTCAGCGAAGGCGTGAATATCGACTATCGGTCGTTTCTTGCGCGCAATGTCACGCCTCGGTATGAGTTTGGCTATGGCTTGACTTATTCGTCGTTTGAGTACACCAATTTGCAGGTCAATGTCAACTGCACGTCCACAGATCAGGCTGCTACTGGAGCGGCGCCAGTGTACGCAAACGGCACGACGCAGAATGGCAATGACCCTTCTATTATCGTTGGTGGTCCCGCCGCACTCTTTGAGTCTGTCGGCGGCATCACGGCCTCCATCGCTAACACCGGCTCTGTCAACGCTTCTGAGGTCGCGCAACTCTACCTCCTGATTCCGAACGGGAATGTTACAAGCTCGAACTCGAGTATCGTCAACACACGGACGCTGCGAGGGTTCCAGAAGGTGCTCATAGCGCCCAATGAGACTGCGCAGATTGAGTTCCCGCTGAGACGCAAGGACGTGAGTAGATGGGACGTGGTCAAGCAGACCTGGGTCGTTCCCGCCGGGGAGTTCGAGGTGCGAGTTGGGAAGAGTGTACTAGACACGCCACTTGTCGGGAGTTTTACATTGTAGAAATATAGATCTCAGGCGTTTAGAAGGGAAGGCTATCGCCTGTGGCTGCAGTCGATTGAACTGTGAAATGTAGCATATCGCATCGCAAAATATATACATTGCATCTGAAAGACCTGGGTATATCTACATCCTCCTTATCTCCCTCTCCCCCTTGTACCCCTCCAACCCACCATCCAAATGCTCCCACCACTCAAAAAGCATACTCTGACATATCAGCTTGAACCAAGGCGTAAACGCCAGCTTGCCCTCCGCGAACATCGCTTTCAGCTCTTCCGGACTTACCCATCGCGTCGCTTGCACCTCGTTCGGGTTCTCCTCCACATCTACGTCTGCTTTTATGAACAAGATGTAGTCGATCTCATGCTCGCCCCATTTTCCGTCCGAGGGCGCTCTATAGTGTATTCGGGTGAGGAATTCGAACTTCTCTATTGGCACTTGTGCGCTCGGAATCCCCAACTCCTGCTCCAGCTTTCTCACTGCCGCTGTGGTCACCCCCGCGACGGCCTCACTCAACTCCGCGCCCGTCTCCCGTGGTGTCGCCAGAGGGTGACTGCAGCATGTGTTTGTCCACAAATCTGGGAATGTGATTTTCTCGCTCGCGCGTTGTTGGAGGAGTAGCTTATTGTCTGAGTTGAAGAGGAAGACTGAGAATGCGCGGTGCAGGAGGCCTTTGTTGATGTTCTCCATGAGGTGGCAGGTCTTCTTGCTGGCGGAGCCGATCGGGTTGTCATCTACGTCGAGGACTATGCAAACTTCGTCCATGAGGCGGATTTGCTCGACGTCGTAGCCGGAAAGGTCGGTATCGTTGTGAGAGGAGGGGGTAGTGGCTTTGTGGGTTTGTGTGTCGATTTCGGGGAAGAGTTTGAGGATTTGTTGGGCTGTTGGGGTCGAGGGGGAAAGGGTCTGGGTGGTGGACATCGTGGCGGTGGAGCGTAGCGGGAGGTAAGGACTGTCGGTGATGCTGTGCGCTGTCTACTGTGGTCGTGTGCGTGATTCTTTGTCTGGCTGGGGGCGAAATGGTTCGAGTTTCAATGGCGATATGCAGGTACGGAGATAAGGTTGACGCTAATGCAAGCACTTCGAAAGCGCGTTTCCTTCGCGTCTTGCTGACTTGAGACGCGATCAGACCCCTCTGCCCGCAACAATCACCATCTCAGGCTGACATCTCGCCCTTCGACTCCTACAAGATCACCAGCAATCATGTCCTCACCTCCAGGACCAGCGTATGAGTCCGATATCGCACCAACACCACGAGAACTACGCAGCGATGCGCCATCATCGAGATCAAGACGGCAAATGCCTTCGTCCGGTCGACCACGAGGACCGCCATCGGCGAGCACGCCGGGCATGCACAGCGATGCGCCATTTGCAGAGGATGTGCCGGTGCGAGCGAGGAGGGTAGTAGGTGGCGACATACCCAAGGTAGTAGACACGACAGGAGAGCTGTTGTCTGCACGATTTGAGAAGTTCCTCGAGGAGTGCGTAGCTATTCTTGATGGCTGCAGAGACTTGTTCTGATGTCAAGCAGGTTTACAGAAGACCCTACGCCCTCCACGGCTCCTACATCCAGCGCTGTGACAACGAATAGATACTACATCGCCCAGATACACGGCCTGTCGCAATTCCAGCTGTCGACGATATATGTCGACTACACTCACATCATGGACCACGAGGATGCAGGCGTCCTCGCTGGAGCCATTCAGGGCGACTTCTACCGATATCACCCTTACCTCCTGAAAGCACTTCACAACATGATCGCAAAGTACGAGCCACAGTACTTCCGAGAGCACCGACAGCCGGGATCGACCACAAATGGAACGGACACCTCATTAGCGACTAATAGCATCAGCGAAGAAGACGAGTTTCATAAGAAGACACCGAACCAGCAGACGGACAAGATATTCGCTCTAGCCTTCTACAATCTTCCACTCGTCTCGCGAGTGCGACAGCTGCGGACCGAGCAGATCGGCAAGCTAGTGTCGATGTCTGGAACAGTAACGAGGACGTCCGAAGTACGGCCCGAGCTGCACTTGGCAACGTTCATCTGCGAGAACTGCAACAATATCATTCCGGACGTGGAGCAGATCTTCAAGTATTCCGAGCCAACGCAATGTGTCAATCAGACGTGTATGAACCGATCGGCATGGCGTTTGGACATTCGGCAGAGCACATTCATCGATTGGCAGAAGGTGCGCATACAAGAGAACAGTTCAGAGATCCCGACTGGAAGCATGCCGCGGACGATGGATGTCATCTTGCGTGGTGAGATGGTTGAACGTGCGAAGGCTGGCGAAAAGTGCATCTTCACAGGTACATTGATCGTAGTCCCGGATGTCAGCCAGTTCCGCGTACCGGGCAGCAAGGTCACAGCCATCCGAGACACCCAGACGAACCGCGGTGGCGATGCTGGAGGCAGTGGAGTCGGTGGACTGAAGGCACTAGGTGTGCGTGATCTTACATACCGGATGGCTTTCTTGGCCAACATGGTGACTCCTGACATGTCAACACAAGGCCAAAGATCGAATCAGCATCTCAAGGGGCAGGCTGGCAATATCTTGACTTCGTTGAATCAGACGATCGAGATGAACGATGGGACCGGAGACGATGCTCAGCAGGCTTACCTTGATACTTTGACACCGACCGAAATCGAAGATCTGAGAAAGATGGTGCAGATGCCAAACATCTTCATGCGCTTGGTAGACTCGCTGGCGCCGACTGTATATGGCCATACTGTTGTTAAGAAGGGTCTTTTACTCCAGCTCATGGGTGGTGTCAGCAAGGTCACGCCCGAGGGCATGGCACTTCGTGGCGACATCAACATCTGCATCGTCGGTGATCCGTCTACGAGCAAGTCGCAGTTCCTCAAGTACATCTGCTCTTTCTTGCCACGAGCAGTCTACACGTCCGGCAAGGCCTCGTCAGCAGCCGGTCTCACAGCTGCTGTCGTCAAAGATGAGGAGACCGGCGAGTTCACAATCGAGGCCGGTGCACTCATGCTGGCAGATAACGGCATCTGCGCAATCGATGAGTTCGACAAGATGGACATTGCCGACCAAGTCGCCATTCACGAGGCCATGGAGCAGCAGACCATTTCCATCGCCAAAGCCGGCATTCAAGCTACACTCAACGCACGGACGAGTATCCTTGCTGCTGCGAATCCAGTCGGCGGACGCTACAACCGCAAGACCACCTTGCGGGCCAACATTAACATGAGCGCACCCATCATGTCCCGTTTCGACCTCTTCTTCGTAGTCCTGGACGAGTGCAACGAGCAAGTCGATGAGCATCTCGCGCGGCACATAGTCGGCCTGCATCAACTCAAAGACGAAGCCATTGAGCCAGAATTCAGTACCGAGCAGCTGCAGCGCTACATTCGCTTTGCCCGTCTCTTCCAACCAGTCTTCACAGATGAGGCACGGCATACACTCGTCGACCGTTACAGGTCTCTGCGCTCCGATGACGCACAGGGGGGCGTTGGCAGGAACTCCTACCGCATTACCGTCCGGCAGCTAGAGTCCCTCATTCGGCTGTCAGAAGCCATTGCGAAGGCCACGTGTGTCGACCAAGTCACACCCGAATTCGTCGACGAAGCCTACAAGTTGCTCAAACAATCCATTATCTCCGTCGAGAAAGACGACGTCGAATTCGAGGACGAGGTCGCCGCTACCGCAGACGACGACGACATGGCTGATGCTGACGCCGGCGCTGACTCGGATGCCGAGGACGCTGCGCCTACGCCTTCAGCTCGCGCTTCTGCTACGCCTGCACCGGCACGCGCGAGGACGCAGATTAAGTACGATGATTACATTAAGATGCAGAACCTGCTGCTAGGTCGCGTGAACGATGATCGCACGGCTGCGGAGGATGGCGTCGAGGAGGAGGATCTGGTGACGTGGTATCTGGAGGTTGTTGAAGGCGAGTTGCAGAGCCAGGAGGAGATGGAGGAGAGGAGAGGATTGGCTTTGAAGGTGTTGAGGAAGATGGTGAAGGTAAGTGCTCTGTAGTGCGCGAACATTTGCCAATTTGGGCTAATTGGGACTTCACAGACAAATGTGTTACTGCAGATCCGTGGCGAGGGACTTGCAGACGAGGAGGGCGAGGATGGAGAGCGAGAAGGAGATGCAAGGGTAATGTATGTGGTGCATCCGAATTGCGCTATTGATGATCTATGACGGGAGATATGAATCACAGCGGCTACTGATTGAGGCCTGAGGCCGACACTTGGTGCAAACGCATTGGGCTATGCTTTACTAAGGTTGACGCCGGACCCAGCAGGTGCAGGTGCAAGCGGCTCCGTGCATTTGCGCCACAGTCTTCTTCGCGTCTCTTCGACTTATGCATGCCGCTAACTACACAAGACATCGGAGTCTTTCGTGAGTGTAACTCTTTTTCTGTCCGTTGAGAATTCATTCTGGCGTTATTGTAAATGCCGTCGTTACTAAACAGTGACCCTCGCTGCGACATCTGGATCTGGTGTCTTCCTTGTGCCTGGGCAGTATGACTCTTGAAGCCAGAATACCGACATTGCGCAGATCTCGCGAACTCGACGATCACCGCAAGCTGAATCTACGGTCAAACCGTCCACTTATCGCACACGATGTTGGTACACCCGCGTGGAAAGCACGACTGAGACTGTGGACCTCAAACGGAGAATCTATCGCATCTTGGGCCACCGATGAGACGCCGTCAGTCAAGTCCAGCAATCCAGTGCTCTGCGATATATGCTGCGTCATATTTGATCGTTACCCGCGAGGACGTTGGAACGGGTGCGATAAGATCTACGAAGCGGGATCGCATCACATTTCCGATTGCGAATCTCTGTTCGGCTGGCGACCTCTGCATGGTGCAGGAGCCGACGTACAGGCCGGGGCAGGCCGGGGATGTTTCATCTGCAAGCAGATCGTAAGATTTGTCCGCAACAGTGATGGCAAGTCGGGAACACTCTTTCGAATGCCAAAGACCGGGAGTTTCGAAGAGGAAAGCATAAGCATCATTCATGTAGACTGCATCGGAGATTTACTCTACGATCCGCTTATGCCGCGTGATGTGGTCTTCGGATGCTACCCTGTCATGCAAGTCATAAGCATGAACTTGCGGCCTGGAGTGGCGGGCTTTCCGACCCCAGTACACATGCACGAAGCATCGCTGTTGGAGCCTATCGGAGCTTTGCCATCACTGCAGTTGGCCCAGCATTGGCTCAATGACTGCATTGCGAACCACAACGGCTGTTCCAGAGGGGAACGGTCTCCCTCATGGTATCCCACTAGGCTTCTACGCATCGGCTCTAGAGATGTGCAGCTTGTCGAAACCCGTTGGAGGGCCATGAGCGGCCCGTACGCTACCTTGAGTCATTGCTGGGGTACTGACACGTTCGAAGTGCTCGACCCATCGACTCTCGAGTCCTTGAAAGCCGGAAGATCTCGATCGGAGTTTCTAGCTACCTTCAAGCAGTGTTTCGACGTACTGGATTTCTTTGGGATCTCCCTTGTATGGATCGATAGCTACTGTATCCTTCAGGGCCTATCAGACGAGAGTGTTCGCGACTGGGAATACGAGGCTCCTATGATGGAGCACGTGTACTCGAACAGCGTGCTCACAATCGCAGCCGCTTATGCCACGGGTCCACGCAAGGGCTTGTTCCCCGAAGTATTGCGAAGGGCGTCTGTCACTAAACGTGCATGTCAAGTGCATTGGCGTGCCATAGCTTCAGACCCAGCAACCATCTGGGATCTATCAGACGCTGCGGTCATTAACTCAACCGTGAGTAGCGAGCATCTATTCACGCGAGGGTGGGTTCTGCAAGAGCGTTTACTTTCGAAGCGTGTCTTGCACTTTGGCACGGAGGAGCTGTTCTGGCAATGTGCAGACAGAGAGCATCTATGCGAGTCACGACCGGGGGTGTGCGACGAGGCGCACATTGTCCCTGGCATGCTTGAGGTACAGCGATTGAGGTCGATGGACGAAGACAAAGTCCAGAAACTGTGGGACAGAGTGTTGTATGCGTACTCCTCCGCGAGGCTCACGAAGCCACGCAAAGACAAGCTCATGGCTGTTCGAGGTCTTGCAAATCGTTTGGCCGCGGCGCGGGCTACTGAGTACGCGTACGGCTTGTTCTGGTCGGATCTGCCGGCTGCACTATGTTGGCAAGTCCATCCCGGGTCTCCTAGATCTGCCGATCGATTCGTACGACGAGCGCCGTCGTGGAGCTGGGCGTCGATCGATGGGCCTATCCAGAACTACGTGCCCGACACGCCTGAAATTACACAAGTGGTGTGTATCGATCTTGTGGCGAATGTTGAGGCTACTAGCGGAGTTACAATGGTCGCTATTGGGAGAGTGCTTGAGCTATCCGAGAAGCATTCCCTTCAAACCTTGGACGATACACGCGCCGTCGAATTCGATCTACATGGGGTCAACGTTACCTGCATTGTCGATATCGTGGAAGACCGTCCGCGAACGTGTCGAAACCACTGGTGCCTCTTACCCGTGTGTCAAAGGATGTACACCCGGTCCGATGACTATCAGATGCTCTTGCTCCTGAGCAATAAGGACGGGACATTCTCACGTATCGGGTACGCACACAGCGAGACTCATCACGGTGCTGAGACTTCGTCGCACTTCGCTCGAGTATTACAAGCACAGCCCGCTCAGATGGTGTTTCTGGTGTAGCGCACGTCGTGCGGCACAACTGCGTAAATATGTCTGTACCAAAATGCACGCAGAGCGACGATGGGCTGTGATCTGTAGAAGGGACTCGGCCGTGCAGCTGCATGTTCAGCTCCAGCAGTCGTCACTAATCTAATGCAGCGCTAAACCGGCTTCGCCACGACAAGACATTGCTGGCACCGCACAAGTAATAAGCGAGCAAAAACCGAAGTTCCCGTCTCTATGCAAGGTTCCCGTGCCATGCCTACTCTTGCTCATCACTGCGTTCACTATCGCGCGGCTCATTAGTGGAGACTAGGCTCGTTGTTCTCGTCTTCCTTGCATGAAATGCGGTTGGACATTACAGACGAAGCACAGCCTTGTGCATCGCATGTCGTCGACTCATCTTGTCCACGGTTCATTAGAGGACCCCTGTCAGGAGCTGAACTCATCCGAGGACAACATTTGACCGCGACTGGACTTCCACATTTTACGGCTGCTGCTGTGCACTGTCGAGCAATGGCGTCTAGTCATGACCAGGATTCGCAAATGAATATACCCGACGAACGACGAATGTACCTTGAAGACCAGCTAGGTCGGATTGTTGGTGTGAACCACTGTAGCGAAGAGGCAGACGATGCGGGCACTACCGCGTGGTGAGATCGATTGTTGCCATGGACACAGGACGGAGATTCCATTGCTACTCTGACCACTGATGGATTCGCGATATGCCTTCTGGGAACCCTGAACATAAGATGGGGCCCAGAAAACAGCATTGCTATGCACTGGCCGCGTATTGCCGCTTCTCCCACCTCATCACCGCCAGGCTCTCACCAAGCGGAGACCTCATCGTGGATGTACGTTTCACGGGCAGGAGGTAGGGGTCAATTTCAACGATGAGAACTATGAGAAGACATATGCTCATCGGAGACTATACATCCTCCCGGTTGTAAGCCAGCCTTTCGACACGCACACGCAAGATCTGGAACACAACGCAATCCTGCTTGTCAGGAACAGCGAGGAACGTTCTCCAGGACAGGGATGAGTTCTCACAGGCAAGACACCATGGGAGGTGCACTCCCACCGTTCTTAGCAGCGATCCAGGCACAACCGGCACAACTCGTGGTTCTGGTCTAGTCTACAGCTTTAGCGCTCATACCGAACACAATCTATCCTTCCCCATAGTCATCTATCACAATTCGTTATCCGACTTGAGGGACCACGCCTCGTCTTGGCTCGGACCCCGCCAGGCTTGATGTTGCCATCGAAGGCAATGCTCCCGAAGGTGATGGCAGTGTTTCAGGGCTGTGACGGCGCCGCTTTGTCGAAGCCGGGTTGACATTGGCGTGCATTGGAAATCTCATCGACCTCGATGGTTCAGATTTCCTGACATCATGAGCTTGATGTATTCGCTCACATCGCACCAAGCGGTAGACCTGCAACTCAAAGTAGCCTTCCACCACTGATGATCCGGACAATTGGGAGCTTTGTGCTGATCAGGTCTCTAGCATCGCTGAAATCTCCTGAAGTGTCACTGAAGAGGGTGATCCATGGGAAGGTAGCCATGGTCGTCAGTGTGACGATATCGAATCACAATGGGGGCACACAATCGCGTATTGGACAAGCATGCTGACACTGTTGTCAAGGTGGCAGCGAGCCACTTCGCCTCGACCAAGCGTCGCAGAAGAGACATGACGGGAGAAACAATAAGCTCGAGTCCAAGGACTGAGACGCCTGGCCTACGCTGATAAGGTGCACACATATAGTTAGTCAACTTGGGTACAGATTGCTCCGTTCTCGTACAGACTTAGAATCTGTTGCCGCAATGCCACGCACTAATAGACTAGCTGACCAGGATCGGTCGGCACATGAGTAAGGCAGGGTCTTTAGAGTGGTGTATCTGACTTCTAATATTCATGAGTCTCTGAAGTAGTGGTAGCCGGACAAGACGACGTCGAGAAATTGGAGCCTGAGGAAGCCATGCATGGTCGTCCCGCCTCAAATGGCTCGAATACGTGCTAAGGAGGGGTTTCCCGAAGACTGGAATGGTTCCGACGGGGACTCTGACGACATACACCCCAACGATAGTCATCAGTCAGTTCAGGATACGACGAGCCCTCAACGGCAGTACTGCGCGGACGACATCTGGAGCCTTGCATGGTTCGAACGACTGGTCTTGTGGAATCCAGCGGACGAGCCAAGCACGTCTCAGGGTACAGCTGTGCCGCGAGTGGAAGTTCTGAGTCGATCTGGGCTGTGCGATATCTGTCTGGGCATCTTCCGAGATTGTGCGGTCGATGATTGGGCAGAGTTAAAACCTGCGAGGTTTTTGAGAAATCTGAAAGACTCAAGGGGTTTGTCGGGATACTTTCCAGGTCTCCAACGGTTGCGACCATTGCACGTCTCTAGGGTCGAGTTGGAAGCTGGAGCGAAAGTCGATTGCTTGATCTGCAGGCACGTGCTTGATGTTGCTGGGTGCCGTTTCGGCACTGCATACCAACTGAAGCATAAGGGTCCTGGCGAAAAGGTACTGAAGATCGGGGTGGCATCGCCCGAATAATATTATGATCCGACTGTGCGTGAGAAACCCTTTTACGGACTTGTCTTTCGTGGTTGATACAGAAACTTTGCCAAGTTCTTGATCAACCCGACGTCGAACTGGGCTCGTTCAGTCGTACAGATCCATCAAGACTCCCTGGATACTGCTATTGGCAGCGTTCCGAGCTTGGAAATGGCGAAATACTGGTATCGGAATTGCGTGACTAACCATGACGGGCAATGCGGGCAGTCGCCGCACCCGCTGTCTTATCCTACGAGGCTTTTGAGTCTCGAGGGCGATACGGTCAGGTTACTGGAGGCATCAGAGCAAGCTCTCGCTGGACCTTATGCCACGCTAAGTCATTGTTGGGGAATCCAGCCCTTCTCGGTGCTTCGTCCTTCTACCATGCACAGTCTCAAGATTGGTCGGAGTAGGGCGCACTTTCTACCAACTTTCCAAGAATGGTTCCAGACCCTGGACTTCCTCCAGATCTCTTTATTTTGGATCGATAGCTACTGCATACTACAGGGACATGATGCGGAGAGTGTGGAGGATTGGCGAAGAGAGTAGGTGCTAATGGAGCACTTCTACACGAACAGTGCTCTGACGATCAGTGCCGCACGTGCGAAAAGCCCGCACGCCGGCTGCTTCAACAAGGAAGCTTCGAGACCTCTGCCTGACACCCGCCTCATTCGTTGGCAAGCTACAAGCTCGGCGTTGACGGAAGACTGGCTGTTACTTCCGCGGAATTTGCCTCAACTGCCTGAGGGCGAGAATATATTCCTACGGGCGTGGGTTCTGCAGGAAAGGGTGCTATCTAAGCGTCTGCTTCATTTCGGGGAAAGTGAGATGCACTGGCAATGTGTCCGCGATCAGATCGCACCGGAGTCGAGGCCATTTGAGAATCACGATAAGCCGAAACGTTCCAGATCGCTTATGCCTACAATTCAACCAGGCATGTTGCGTTCCGCGTCATGGCCAACGTGGCAGCGACTCGTTTCGTCATACTCTGCTGCGAATTTGTCGATGGCCCATCGAGACAAGATGATCGCCATTGCCGGGTTTGCAAGTCGTCTCGCCGCTACGCGACGCAGTAGATACACCTGTGGACTTTTCTGGGTGGACCTTCCGCACGCTAACATGGAGACCGGACAACGACAATATTCACCGTGAACGTGCCGTTCGTCTGCGACGTGGCGAGCACCTTCCTGGAGTTGGTTAGCACTTGACGGCGGCATACATACATCAGATTACGATCCTGAGTATTCTGCGCAACTGGCCTGTATCGACGCAGTGGCCGATGTTGAAGACGCCGCCGGAGTGACTTTAATCTGCGTTGGTCGGGTCTTGAGCATCAACCGACCGCGTAACTGTGAAGATAGCCGAGAACGAGGCCTCGAATCTTTCACTTTGCACGACCTTGGCATGAAATGTATCATGGACGACGCTAAGGATTGGAAACCTTCGAGGCTACATGAATGGTTCCATGTGCCCATCGATAGGAGGATAGGGTACCGCCAGCACGACTATCGAATGCTGATCGTGTCCAAGAACACAGACGGGATATTTTCACGCATTGGATACGCGGCCAGTGATGACTTTTTGAGCGGGCGCCGACACTCTCCGCGCTTCGAACGGTCAATCGATGCGGAATCCGCGAGGATGATACTCCTGGTATAGCGGTGTGTCTATCTGTAGCGTTGTACTGAGGCAGGCCCGCACAAAACATACTGCTTCGCAAGCCTCGCAGAGCAGAACCTGCAGAGCCCCACTTACGTTGCACCACGATACTAAGGGCGCTTTGCAAATAAGTTTTTTTCATGTCAGGCCTTCTCCCTCTGACGATGTGAAGGGCCCCCAGTAGAGTAGCAAGTCCCCTGTCTGCCCGCGTGCCACCGCAATAGCAGAACCCGCTCGCTCTGGCATGTCGTAGACTCCGAGCTAAACGGCTGATAGAGATCCTCCGGCGAACGCAAAGATAATTGACCGCACATGGTTAAAAGTTCCGTCTGCCTCACGATAGACTGTCGCGGCTCCGCAAGGCGAGTCAGATGCTACGTCAGGATTTCTCTCATCGCCCCAAGATCGTCGCACCTGCCACTGGTGCGAAGTCGGTAACCTGACTATTGCTTCTTGTCCGCCGCCGCTTCGTGGAAATCCGTCAAACAGCCAGCAACTTGTAGATTATGGATACTCATGCATCCGCAGAAAGGCAGCCAATTCATAAATATCCCGCCTCCTCACCAGCTCGCCCACCTCACTAGTCGGCTCAGACCTCTTCATCAATAGCCACGCCTCTGCCGGCGAACACCACCGAAAGCCATCCGCTTGGCCACGCGTTGCGTGGCCGCCGGTACAAATGCCCAATTCGATGATATCACAGACGTAGCCGAAGCTCTCCTTCTTCAGCGTGCCGGTCCAGGGTGGTCTGCTGCCTTCCGGCAACCACCAGGAATTGAACTCGACTTCGCAGCCCGCGTAAGAGGATGTGGCATTGGTGGCATCGCGGAGCTGTGTGGTGTCGACGGCCTCCATGCCGCCGCTGGGTAAGCGTGAGTAGTCTTCTGCTTTGACGTGGATGAGGCCGGTTTGGCCGTTCCGGATGAGGATGCAGCGCGCCGGCGCAGTAGACGGATTCTCCTTGCCGTTCGTCTGTTCGTTGATGGACTCGTTCGATCTCATTCTCATCGACTTCAGACTTATGCGACTCGTGATCTTCTGGAGGCGGATCCCAAGGCGTTCCCTCTGGACTTGAAGTCTGTGTGGTCGATTACCGCGTCATGTTTGCTGCCACCACGGTAAGAAATTGCACGAAGTGCACGACCACAACAGTAGTTTCTGCCAATGTTAGCCCAGCGCCTCGAGTAAGACAAGAAACGGTCTTGGTATCTCGGCGAGGCATAGCATTGTTGTATCACGGTCTTCAACACGCCAAGATTATGCCACTTCCCTCATCACACCGAACACGCCCGTGGCTGTGCTTGAGGATCAAATTGATGCTGTGGTCTGAAGCCTGTCTGTGCGCTGGGATTGCAGGTTGAGCATTTTCCATTTGAGAACGTTTCTATCATTTAGCGTTGATTCACATGATATCGCATGCTTCCGATCATTCTGCAACTACCAATAGCATCCCTAACGCCGCGGTCGTTTTACGACCTACCCCTTCCCATACCCGTGCCCTGTAGACTTACCTTTTCTCATCCAGCTTCCCGTCAAGGTCCCTGCACCTTATGATCCCCCGCCACAGCCTGCGAGTACGATGGCGGGACCTCCTCTCCTTGCTGTGCTGACGGTCCAGCAGCTGCCGGCGCTGTCGAAGGGTGCCGCACGAAACCACTCTGATGTCCGGGGAACTGATTACTTGGGGCAGAGCTCACTGTGCCGTAACCCTGCTGTGGTTGACCTCCAGGTGCATATTGTGGCTGCCCCTGCACGACGTAGTATGAGACTGTGCCGCCTCGCTCCTCATCGCCTATGGGCTCGTAGGTTGGGTCGGATGTCACGGCTATGATGTACCAGGCGTGGAGGAGGCCGGGAAGAAAGCCGAGCACTGCGCAGACATGTCAGTGACTGTCACAGGAGGAAGCGTTGGTGGGTGTACTTACTGCACAGTGCTATATTGATCAGCGAGTCTACGCTGCAGAGCCCGCGCTTCACCCAAACTGCCAGTGGCGGAAAGAGGATGGCAAGAAAGCCGAGGAGGATGTCGGAGCCGCACATATTGGTAGTAGCAGGAATCTTGCTAAGATTTGAAAGAGTGTGTAGTGCGATAAAGAACGGAGGACTGTTGCGGCGTGGATAGGTAGTATAATGTAAGAATATGGATGCCTCATGAATGCACGCGACACTGCATGAAGAAGTGGCGTAGCACTGCCACATGACGAAACCGTGGGGCGTGCCGCGCTTGGCAAGAGCAAAGTGAAGTCAGGAGTTTGACCTCACCTCTGCGACTTCATATGTAGTCTGCATCCGCCAAATGTTGAACGATGCTCATCATGGCTGAGCATCTGCGATACGTTATCGAACATGTCGGCATGATACAGGTATACGCGTGCGATCCGGAACGCGCATGCTATGATCCGCCGTAAAGCCCCACAGGGAGGCGATACTGCATCGCAAGACAGATCCATGGTTCAGGGCCCTAGCCTTCAACGGCTTGGTCCAATTTCCTACACTGGCTTTCGAAGGCCTACACTGAATTGTATGATCCAGTCATGACGTACACAATGCTACATCGGCCATGAAGGGCTTCGCGAACCATAAGCTTTGGCTGGCCCAACTACGTGAGGATATGGTCGGTCTAGGCTCTATCGTCCTTTGTCTCGGGCCATCGCGTTTGCACGACTCACTTTTTGGGGAACCACGATGTGCTGCGAATCAGTGGGTGCTGCTATGGCTCTCGTGGCGATCTGCTCAACGTCATTCAGACCTCGCGTTCAGTCGCATTCGCGGTACATCAAAAGAAATGTCACGGAGCTGCACATGGTCCTGTGTCATGTTCGGAATATCTCACTCATGTTAACTGAGTTGGTTTGCAAACCGCTGGTGGCACTTTGCTGGCTGCAGCGCCGAGGCTGTGGAGCTTGTCCTCATAGTCCCGCTTTCTGTTGCCGACAAGAGTCAATCGCTGAGGTCTTGTCACAGCGGTTATCGATTGCTGTTTGCGATCTACTGCGATACTCTTCAGGAGGCTGGTAGTGGCGTCGATTTGGCAAATCTGCATCGAAAGCTGCGCCGGCTTGATGTCTTTGCTGTGCTGAAAATGTTACTCACCTTCCGACCAGGCTAAGCATCGGCTTAACGAATTGCTGGATTGTTAGATAGGTAGTCTGTCTTCACCGGCATCCATCGGGCATATCATGATGCATTTATCGACAGACAATGCCCACGCTCAATGCGGTGGTCACTGCATTCGGATCTGTGTTGTCCTACTCACGAGAACATTCGAAGAGCATCTGATACGTCCATGCAATCCAAACCATCGCCTGCTTTCAGTCAGTCCACCTCCATCAGTCTTAGCCAGTCATACGACTTTCCAGCGTCTCCACAGTACCTCGGGGCAGCCTCACTCGTCTCGACATGGACCACCTCCTGAACCACAATCATTTCCTCTTCAGCCGCACAGTACCCAACAGAGGCCACCCTAGTGGCTACTGGCCAAGCGGAAACGCGGCCTTCCGACCGGCCTGCGGTACAAGCTCTTACACGCATATCGTGCATCCGAACAACGTTATTTGCCAGCCAAATGGCTACGTCCCTGGGTACTCAATCGCGGACCCGTCTGGTCGATGGGCGTACAATCCAAATCGTCAGCATCCGTCCGCATTTCCAGGAAATGGACACGCATTGCAGCAGGCTAATGCTCAATTGGCTCGTAGTGGCCAGACTCGTCCGCCATGGGGGGCGCCCTCTGGCATGCACCATGGCGACGAGCACCTATATGGCTGGAATATGAGGTGGCGGTAAGGGGATGCGTCTCCGAGGGCGTGTAACTTAGCCTAAGGGTGCATTCGGTACACCGTGCATATCAGCCAGATGAAGAGGTGTTCAGGTAGATCATCGGAGTTAGCTAGCAATGTAGCGCAGTATGGAGTCCGAGTTTGTCAATATCCCCTTGAGATGGTTGCAATTCATGGATGATTGTTGGAGCGTGTTGGCAGATATCGAAGTGTAGTCGAAGTAAGCATGGCCGAGCTGCGGGCTGTTGCGATGGCTCCTTCCCGACACATGTGGGCGACTTGAGCTTTCCCAACTTCATCTTATCCATGGGGCAAGTAAAGCTTATACATCTCACTGTCAGATCGCGTTGACAGCGTGTGGGATATCGCGAGACTCGAGCCTTGAGCCTGTCAATGTGTTGACTTCGTCGAGCATGACAAGCGCCCCGAAGATCGCATATGGCAAGAAGCGATCAGCTTTGCTACCATTGACTGCCGAGCAGTTCAGACGGTCTAGCGTCTTCGAGATCCCCACCGAGGACACAGAAGCTCAACGCCAATTGTCCATTATTGACCAACGCGCAAAGCATCGTGTCACTGCTGAAGATTCGCAGCTGTCATATGCCGAGTCGAGCGAGGAAGTGTCTTCGACTCCAGTCAATGATGTGGCGGAAGCTGCGAAAGCCTCATCATCGGAGTTGAAGTCAAGATCTGCCCGGCGCAAGTTGCTGAAGATTACGAGTGTCTCAAGTGTCAGGCCGACAGAGGTGCCAGGCAAGCCTTCGGCTGCATCGCAGCAACTTCATGCGTCACCACGACGCCGAGTGCGACGACCTATTGCTCCAAAGCGCCACAATCCGCGGAAGCCGTCTCCCAACGAGCTACACCTGGTGCCAATGCGGCTTATCGAAGGCTTAGAGACGAGTCTAATGCCGGCCAAACCACACATAGGATTCCCATCAAGTCTTGCAAACGATTCATTTACTCGGCACAACCGCTACACTGACGTTGGTCATGGCGCCAATGTTGCAGAAGACGCTCTCGCTGCGGTCAGACCCAAGACTGGTCTGAGTACTCACAGGAAGAGGCTTAGGACCACTGTGCGAGAGCACAAGACGATCCAAGAGCTGAAAAGTAAGCAGGAAGCCGGCGTGAATGAACCATCACACTTCCTTCCAGGCGATGGCTTCGAGAAATCTGAGCTCCAGATAGCTCATCGACATTGTCTCAAGCTGCGGCATCGACGGCAGCGAAAGTCAGAGCCGCTCTGGCAGGGCTTCCAACAACTCACTCTGTGTGCAGAAGGGGCTGACGAGCACGACTTTATACGAGCGCCGATCAAGAACGAGCCAATCCCAGGACAGACTCGCACACTGGTACTTTCTGCTGATCGTGCAGGAGGTGACACTGAGAGCTTTGTTGCCTCACGTTTGATGTCTCATCACTCTGAAGAGAACAATCTGCCGACTGTTGGCCTACTAGCTATGAGTCGGCAGCAAGAGCTGGTCGTCATCGAGCTCTCATCGCTGTCTGCGCCAGTACGTCAGTACAGCGTCTCTGTGTGTAGCGATGAAGAAGATCATGAAGAGGACTTAGATGAAGGAGCCGCCGAAAGCTATGTCGACCAGGTCGATGTCGCAGATGATGCCATTGAAGAGATAGTCGAAATCGAGCCTGATACTAGAGGAGATGACGAGTTCGCTGCAGAGAGTGCTAATGAGATGTTCACGGAACAGCGGTTCGACAACAAAGCCGCAAGACTCGAGTCGCGACGGGCGCGTTTGTATGAGACCGCTGGACCGATACGCCGTCCAAGCGGCCGGCGTTCCATAGAGGTGACCGAGACGATCTTCGAGGACCCAGATTCAGATCCAGATCAAGACTTTCTACTCGACGACGGCCCGTATCCCGTTCCACTCGAAGCAATTCACGCGTCACTCCAGCCTCGATCCATCCTGAAGTCCAGCACAGCACTCCAGGCTCCCATCCATACTGGCCCTGAGCTTACAGCGCGCAACACCCGTCGTAATAGCCGCATGACCACTGGCCACAGCATCCACTTCAGCAGCCCGCCACCCAGCTCAGATCCGAATTCCGACCCCATGCTCGACGAAGAGAGCCGCTACTTCACCTCCGTCCAACAACAGCTTGCTCCATCTCCGGCTCAGCCTCGTTCCATCATTCGAAAGAAGTCGAACAACCCACAGGTGGGCTATGCCTATGGTGATGCGATGGAAGTGCAGGTGCCGTATAGTGGCTCGCTGACTGTAGCCAAGACCTCTCCGGTCCGGGAACGCTTCTCGGACGAGTCCTAGTTACGTATACTGCAGCGCGGTAGCGATGTGGTTTGGCATGCTGAGCGTGATGTACGCGAGGTAGAGCAGAACCTGATTCGTTTGACAAGGCGTGTGAGTATGGAACATGGTACCTTGAGCCAAGGTGTGAGGAGGTGTTGAAGCAAAGCGCCGGTGGATCAAGGATCGAGAGAGTGGCAGCAAGAACTTCGGAAGGCATGGGTGCCTGCTTGGTAGATAGGTTTGCATTTGTTTGGGAGGATCTCGCTATCTACGCAAGCGCCTTAGCTCATTGCTCTCATCTGGTGTAGCTTACAGCAGATATCGTGGCAACACTAGATGCATGTATCGCATCTCCGCCGCCATCGCTCCTTCACAAGCTCCTGTCGAGCCCATAGCCTCGTGATGCGGCCCCCTGAAAGCCAAAGTGAGACTCGTGGAACTGCGATTCGGTCGTGCAATCATACACTTTCACCTCGCTCACCGTACCGTAGCCCCAGTCAGACTAGGCACCGTGCAATACCCACCTCCCTTCACAATCAGCTTCCCCGTACTCTTCCCAGCATCCTTCAAACTCTCAACCTCACCCGGCTGAAACGCCACCTCCCTCCCCTCCGTAGTCGTAAAACCAACCTGACACATCTCCCAAACCTTCTTCTTCGGATTCAGCACGCCCTCCGGCTCGCCCTCAAAACCCTCAAACCACACTCTCTCGCCCGCCTTAGCCTCCTTAGGTGGATCCACAAGCTCCACAGGCCCGGCATGATTGTCCGTCTCCCCTGGTGCGATGCGAGGGGAGGCAGCGAGGACCATAGCCGCGGACTTCACGCCGCGCATTGTGACGGGTTTGAGATTGCAGACGGCGATGATCTTGCGGTTCTGCATGGCTTCGAGGGGGATCAGGCCGTTGAGGCCGGAGCAAACTGTGCGGACAGTTTGGCCTTCGAATTCGGAGGTATTTTCTGTGCCTGGTGGGTCGCCGCAGGCTATGGTTGAGACGAAGAGGCTGTCGGCGTTTGGGTGTGTGGTGGCCTTCAATATGTGACCTACCCGCAAGTCGATAAGGCAAGGCGATAGGGGCTTTTCGACGACTGGGGCGGCGGGAGCTTTGGGTGCTTTGGCCTTCTTCTCCTTCTTCTCGGTCTTCATACCAGGGATCACGGATGCTGCTGCGGCGGCTGTCTGGGAAACCGCATCTTTTGCTTTCTCGACGATAGGTTTATCCGGCGTGGCGTCTGAGGAGGGAATTGTGGATGTGCCATTCTGGTTCACAGCTCCGTCGTTCCCGCCTGCTTTCTCGCCTTCTGCTGCTAGAAGTGCGACTTTTTCGCGTTTCTTCTTCTCCTTGTCGGCTTTTGCATCGAAGGTCTTGACTGGTGCAAGGATCTCGTCGGGATTGATGTCGATTTTGTCACTGGCATCTAGCTTGAGTCCGAAGAGAGGCGCATTCTGCACGAAGTCAAGATATCGTACGACGTGATGGTGGCCTTCTGGGCCAGTCTTCTGCTCCGGCGTCCAGCTCTTGACAACCGGCGCGAGTCGGGCGTAGAGAACGGCATCTGCTACTGAAGGCTTGCTACCGAGTATAGTCGTGCGTGTACTGAGATGTGTGTTGAGGTCGGAGAGTGCTGTCGTGGATCGTGAAGGGTCGTCGACTTGAGACGAGAGGTTTAGGTGCGTGAGAAGCCATTTCTCGATCTCGACCTTCTCATCGGACGTGTACTGGCTGTCGCATTAGCTCCTGCATTATTTTATGTTTGCCTGTATCCGAGCGCCTACTTCTATCGATGGGAACGCGGCAGTCGACAGCTTCTGTGTATCCTCGCCAGCCTCTTTCGTCTCGGGGTACGATTTGTGGATGAGGTCTGCAGCTCCGCCGTCCAGTGTCATCAGTGCCATGATGCGCGATGTTGTGAGCGGTCGAAGTCCTGATGGTCGAGGAAAGATTATAGTGCTTCTGTTTTGTATGAGTGACCTGGAGCAAGTGTGTGGTCTAGCTTGCGTGAGCACTCGGAACAGGCAATTGTGAATCATGCACAATGGAAAAGTTGACCTGCGGTCGAATCAGACGAAGTTCAAAGCCACAGTAGAGCGCCACAGGGGCGCTGATAGCCCTGGAGAGGTGGAACCTAAGACGTGATATTCATTGTGCAGATGATCACTGGTATTGAGGTCAAGTAGATGGCAAGATGCCATTGCTATCTCGCAAGGCACATCACACTACCTACACCAACACACCTCGTGCCACCCACCCATCCCTGCCCCTCCAAGCCCACCCCCACAACCCACAAGCAACCCACACACTCCCCGCCATAGCCCAAAACGTGACCCCATAACACCCGACCCCATAACACAGCTCCCCTCCCGCCTCGGCACCCCTCTGATACACATCACTATAAGCCAACCCCCAGACCGTCGCTCCCGCAGCCGGCACGGTAGCCACAATCCCCCAATTCGTGCCGAAGTTCTCCACGCCCCAGACGACGCTTATGATTATCGGCACGAGGCTGAAGGTCGCGCCGTAGCCGGATCCGATCAGGGCGGAGACGGCCCAGAAGCGTGAGGCGTGGGATTGGATTAGACCTGAGCCGAGGAGAATTTGGCCGAGGGAGCAGAGGAGGGCGAAGATTAGGAGGAAGGTCATGCGGGAGAGTTCGAGTTTGCGGGGAGGTGAGGGAGTGAGTGGTGGAAGGGAGGCCATGGAGTTCTCGAGGCTGTGCGGACCACGGCGGTGTTGGTGTGGTGGAGCGGTTGGGGCGAGGAGGTCGGTGAGAGTACCTGTAAGGATGCGGGCGAGGGTTGAGGTTATGGCCACGATAGAGACGTGTGTAGCTGCTGATGTTGGGTTGCCACCTGCAGGGAGAGTGTCAGGCGTGTAGAGTGTATCTATTATCGTGCCTAGGTTGTTGATGAAGGCCTCGCCTGGGCCGGTGACGAGAAAGAAGCCTGCTGCGAGCCACCACATTGTGTGATCGCCAAGAAAGCGGCGTGTCTCTTCATTCAGCAGCCATGTCTTCTTCTTGTACTGCTCTTCTGCTGCTTGTGCGGCATGCTCGGAGGCCTTACGATTTAGCGACTCGAACGAGGTCGTACTAAGTCGTCGATCGCGTGGCAAAGTGCCATATGTGTCTTGGATGGCTCGATGGAAGAACTCGTTCTCAGTCAGAAGTCCACTCCGCTCCAGCTCATCGATCGCCTCGTCGATTAGCTCTTCCTCGTCCACTATCCGCAGCGCAAATGCTCCGATCACTCCCACGCCCACGAACAGTCCTCCAAGGAACAGGAAGAACCGATAAACATCCACATCTCCTTTTCCACCGTCCGGCAAAGGCTCATACAACAGGTTACTCCCAATCTGACTTTGCCACATCCCACTAAGCCCAAACGCCGCAATCGGTATCGCCAACGCAATGCCTTTATACTTCCCTCTCCCGAAGTTCTTCGCACAAGTCGTCACAGCAGACAAATACATGCAACTCGTCGCCATGCCAATCGGAATAAAAGCCAACACCATAATCGCGTACGGCCAGCCATCACCTCCAGCACTTGGAGGCGGACCAGCTTTGTACGCAAATGCCGCTAGGAAGTACCCAATCCCGAAGAGCCCACCAGCTAGCAGTGAAGGTGGCCCCGGACCGTAGCGATCGCACATGAATCCAAACAGCGGTACAGGTAGGTACATCGCCAGCTCCGCCGTGATGCTCACGCCATTGACCTGCAGCTGGGTGTAGTGTAATCTCTTCTGGAACAGCGGCGCGTAGAGCGAGTAGGCTGTTATGCCACCAGCGCAGAGACAGTTGATGATGGCCCATGCGAAGCTGAAGTAGCGCGTTGCTTGTCGCATTTTCCGCTGTAGGTCGTCGTTTACCACCCCCTCTGCGATCTGCTCGAAGAAGCTGCCTGCGTAACTGGGCGCTTGACTTGTGTCTTCGTTTCCGTTCGCGTGGAGGAGTGAGCGGCCGCCAGGGTGGTAGTCTAGTTTGCCGATTACATGGCCATCATTGCTGTTGCGGCTCGCTGGCCGGCTGGAGGAGGCGGGCATTGTGGAGGATGGGCTGAGGAGGCAAAGATGGAGGATTCGTTCGCTATGCTGAGGTCATGACCGTGTGGTATCTACGACTCGTGAGCCATGCTTCGCGGACTATCCATCAGTGCTGCTTTGGTTGTTCGCCTGGTCCAGTAGAGTAGGTATGTCGGTGAATATGAGCACGACATAGAATGCAGGTCATGATCGCGTGTCGAGACGGTTCACTGTAGATGACGTGCCACGCTAGCCGAGAATAGCAACTTGGTACAGCTTCTCAATATCGGGGCAATCTTCCTCCCCCGACCACTCTCCACAGACCGATCGAAAGATGTGCCGACATGCCCTCGTCAACGCCGTCCGGTCGAGTCGCGTCTTTGCTCGCAACGGCGAATGAGCGAAGACAGGCCGGCGACATCGAGCAAGCCGTCAAAGCCTTGCGCGAAGCATCGCATCTTGAGCCTACCAATCCGGACGTACAGGCAGCATTAAAGTCGGTTCAAGCGGGGGACGAAGGGCGTCGTGCTGGAAATCTCGTACAAAGCTACCTCACTGGCGATGGGAAGGTCACAGAGCAACAGGCTTTGCAATCCCTCCATCCACAGAAGTTGACAGCGGCGCAAGCGACAAGTCTGTTGGACAATCTACTTGGCTCGACCGAACAGGTCGCTCCGATTGACGCGTTACTGGCAGCTCTCATCAACGGTAGCAGCGATGCTAGGAGCTCTGTAGCGATTCGCGTAGCCAACAATGCTGCAGAAATCTACGAGGCCTGCTTCGATGCAGGTGAGGATGCCTTCAATGCGTTCGCATCGGTACTGCTCGACTCTGCAGCATGGAGCACGCAAGCCCTACAGGCAGCGGCTCAACAGGATGTCTTTCGACTCGACATCGCCAAGCTCATGGAGCCGGGAGTCACGCGCACTGATCTGCCGATGAAGGCCATTGCTCGTCAGCTCAGCGTCGCTCCAGATGCTGTCAAGTCACTGCTCGATGAAGACGCCTTCGACGCGATCCTCTCGTCACTCGACATTCGCCTCGCACAGACTTTGCGCAGTCAGGCGATGCTGGCTGCGTCAAAGGCGCTCGAAGTGACAGGCGAGGCCGGAGAAGGTCTCTTTGCCAACTTCATCGCCGGCAAAGTATCGAAAAGCACTAATGACGATCTCGTTGTGGCCTTTTCAGCAGCGTCTGCGATGTTTCCCATCATCCCCGTAGTCACAGCACGTCTATTCATGACGGACGGCTTTGTGCAGCAACTCGTACCCAACCTGGAGAGGAATTCCGATGCAGCCGCTGCTGGGAAACGCAAGAGTCACAAGTTAGAGCAAGCTGCCCTGGGACTTCTCAGCGCTGCGTGTGTCGATAAGCCATGCCGCGAAGCTGTTCAGCGCTACTGTACGCACTGGCTCAAAGCACTTACTGAGGAACGCGAAGGCGTGCATCAGGCTCTGGCTGCGCTGGTACTTGCCAAGGTCGAAGGTGGAACCTCGGAAGATACCATCACCACGAAGCTGTCAGGTCTCGCAGTGAGCGGCAGTGATGCCAGCGACCAAGCAATCGAAGGGTTGGCCTATACATCGCTACAACCGGTGGTCAAGGAACAGATCGCTGACAACAGCAAGCTAGTGCGCGGTCTGGTCAAGTCGTTGAGCGAACGGCCAAGTGCGGCATTCGGGTGCCTAACGATCTTCGCGAACGTCTCCACATACAGGCCAGCGCAGTCCGAAGAACAGAGCAAGGTCGCGCAATTGGAAGCGTACGCCAACCAGTCGAAGCTGCCGCCGGCAGATCCCTTGGACGACGACACAGCTGTGACCGTACGGTGCAAGAAGCTACTTGATGCAGATTTTGTACAAGCTATTGCTGCCATCTCCCGCAAGCCGACATCGCCCGCAATAACAGCACTTGTCGTCCAGGTCCTGCTATCCCTCGCAAAAGAGCAGAAGCATCGCCCGAAGCTCGTCCAGCAAGGCGCCGTCAAACTCCTCCTGCAAATCCGCGACCGTCTGGCCAAGTCCGCGCAGCCAAGTCCCGGCGCCGACTCCACCGAACACTCTACCTCCCACGCTCTAGCCCGCCTTCTCATCTCCGTCAATCCCGCACATGTCTTCTCAACCTCCATCCCCGTAACTTCTGCAGTCTCTGCGCTCATTCCGCTCCTCGCAAACGACCCCAACGCCACCGAACGCAATCTACTGCCCAGTTTCGAAGCCCTGCTGGCTCTTACGAATCTCGCCAGCATGCCCGACCCTTCACCACGGGACGTGCTCCTCCGCGTCGCCTGGACCACGATCGAAGATCAACTCCTGCTCTCCAGCAACACCATGATCCAACGCGCTAGCGTCGAGCTGGTCTGCAACCTCATGAACTCCCCTGCCGGGGTTGCGAAGTTTGCAGACGGGTCTGGCAAAGCGAAGAATCGGCTACACATCCTGCTTGCGCTGGCTGATGCAGAGGATTTGGCCACTAGACGCGCTGCAGGCGGCGCGTTAGCGATATTGACAGAGTGGGACGCGGCTGTTGAGGCTGTGTTAGAGAGGGAGAGGGGTGTAGAGATTCTGCTGGGACTTTGCGAGGATGTGGATGAGGGATTGAGGCACAGGGGATTGGTCTGTGTCCTCAATGTCGTGAGTGCGCCCGAAGAGATCGGGATGAAGGGTGTAGAGAAGGTGAACAAGGAGGGTGGCAAGGGGATTGTGAAGGAGAGCCTAAAGGGGGTGAAGGAGCCCGAGGTACTTGGGATCGGGGTGGGAGTACTGAAGAAGCTTGGGTAGTAAGGCCCAAATATGCACGCTGGTGAGTGTATATCTCAATAGTCATGCGAAAGTCACGCTCACCTGAGGCAGGCGCGACGCACATAAGCTTGTGCATGCTCACATGCGATCATCGGACTTCAGAGAAACTGATTTCAACGCAGACTGAGCTCCCCTCACTTCACCACTAGAGCGCACGACACACTCGCATTTATCGAAAGCACCCAGCCCTTGCATTGCAGTTCTCAGCCGCCATAATGCCGCCAACGAAGCCGCTCAAATATGCGCTTCTAAGCGGCGATGATGAAGGGATGAGTATGCTATCGCAGGCTATTGAGGAGCTCAGCAGCGACGACGAGTTCTTTCCAAAGAAGCGCCCAGCAAGAGCAGAGACACCAATCAATACGAAACCCAGCGCAATGGTGGATCTGCCCTCGCCTGTGTTTACTGGAACGAGCAAGCGAAAGGCCACAATACCGGCAGCGGCAGAGCTGTCAGTCGATGAAGCGACGGACTCCGCACTCATCACTCCGCCAAAGAGTAAGAAACGCAGGACTGCCAACGCCACCAAGTTTGAGGCAAAGGTGCCCCAGACCCCGACCAAAGCACCTTCGGCTGTTTATTCAAAGGCAGTGAAGGTGGTCAACGCCGTCGCCAAGACAGCAGCAAGCATTCAGCATGGGAAGAACTCGAGTCAAGTGGCCGACAAGATCATAAACGAGGAAGTCGGCATCGACTCTGCTCAGCTTGATGCCACGCCTCTCAAGACCAAAGTCAAGTCGCACAGGCTCCAGGAGTATACTGAAACGATCACAAAGCTTACAGTGACGGTGCAGGAGCAAGCGAGTACGATCGCGAAGCTGACAAATGCGAATGCTAAGTCTGTGGAGGCAGAGGCTAAGCTAGTCGACTCGAACAGCAAGCTCGTGAAGCGCACCGCAGAGCTTTTGGCAATGGAAACCGTAGTCGAAGCCGTGCAGCGAGAACGTCTGTTGACACAGCGGGAGGCGGAGCTGCAGGTGAACGAGAAGGCAGCAGCGGAGCAGCTGGACAAGTTGGCGAAGGAAGTGTGGCAGCGCCAGCAGGCGCTGCGATATTGGGAAGTGGCAATCCAGGCGCGCTTGACCAAATTAGACAATGCTGCTACCAGCCAGCCCGAGGGCACGAAGACCACCGTCTACGAGACGCAGAATCTCGACATCTACAAGACGGACCGCATCAGTCAGCTGCCTGCTGATGATCCGCTCGCGAAGCAACTTGTGCTCCTTTGGGAGAGGAAGGTAGCTGCTGTGCTAGGGAACAAGCCACTCAGCAGACATGTCGAGATCCCCGAAGAAGTGACGAACATTTCATGGAACAACCATCCTATCGTACATTGCTTCGTGGAGCTCGATGGAATATGGCAGTATCTGGACAAGGTCGCCGAAGTCTGCACGCACCTGGTGCGCAGCAAACATCCGACGCTGCTCTTCGCCGACCAGATGCGCAGCTTTCCGGTGAAAGATGCCGAGCTATGGCTGCTGGGGGCTGAAAACGTGCTCGAAAAGTTGGCGGAGACATTTGAGGCTACTGAGATCGAATCGAAAAGCGAACGCATTCCTCATGGCCCTTCGACTTTGGAGGGTAGACGCCAGCGCCGGTTTCGCGCACTGAAGCGCAATGAAGTTCTCTCGATACTAGCGGTAAAGGGAGACTCAAGCAAGAATTACCGACTTGCTAAGATCCAGGCTGAATCCTTCGCCATTCAGGAAGGTTTCGACGAGGTGTTTTGAGTATGTGAGAGGGTGATGCAGTAGTCGGTGATCATGATATGAGGTCGCTCAGGAACCTTAGCGTTGGTGGAGGACACCATGGAAGCTGCTTGATCGGCGATGTTGGGCGTCCCCTTGCACTTGCGCGGCACGCAACTTTTGGGTCAGAACTCGTTTGCTCGTCGACTGTATACATACAGGGAGGTCGAGAGCAGCCATTTTGATCAAGAAGCCCGACATGATGTCGTTGATGGTAACACTGATCGTTGGAAGAGGTGGACGAAGGCAAAGCGACGTCGTAGTGTAGGTACTAGTGTCTTGTGACAAATCAACGAACAGTCAACGTGCATACCATTTCGTGTTCACACGAATCTGCTTCTTAGCGCTATGAGAAGCAAGTGACCCGCCAATCGTGCATACCCCCCTGCTTCAGTCGCGCTCGAGTCACGCTCACCACCGTATCGCCCATCTTCCGCTTCCAACTCCACCTCTCACTCATCCCAGTATGGATTCACCCTAGCCAAATGCCCATTGCTCCACTGCACCACGTGATACGCAGTCGCCTCCCCCAGATGATTGCCCACTGCCGCATCAGCCATCCTTTGCAAAAGTCCATCTCCATCACCGACATCTCTCGCGATCTCCCAAACTAGCGTTAGCAGCCAGTCTGGCTGGTCGTTGTAAGTCTTCGCATACAAAGCCTTAAGCTGCACTGCCGTCTCACGGACTTTGCCGATGATGAAGTCAGCTGGTATGGACGTGCAGAGCCCGTGTGCTACGAGGGAGAGGTTCAGTTTGATATCGATAGTTAGCTGACCCTTGGTCGTCACCGCGGTTGCCAGGTCCTGGAATTGGCTGACCGCTATCTCGATGCGGTTGCAGCTATCCTCACGGCCATCGTCGGTTTGATACCAGCAGAAATTGCGGCTGATCAGGAGAGGCTGAGGGGCAGGATTCACGGGAAGACGTAGGGCGTGAAAGGGACCAACGGCGATTTCGAAGTCGCTAAGACGGTAGACGCGGTCGCGGCGAGAGGGTGGGGTGTGTAGGTAGATATGAATTAGTGGAATCCGCTGTTGACGTGCGATCCGGTTGAGAAGGTCGACTGTGTTCAGTCAGTATCGATTACTCAATGGTGTCACGAGACCTTGCAAGCTTACCTATACGGCGTACGTTCCCTCTCACCGAAGCAATGGGTCCGATCTGGCGAGGCGTGGGCAGCTCGATCCCAACATTCAGCGAGCGACACACTGGGACTCGCGCCTTGCTACTGTCGAGAAGCGAAGAGGGCTTCCCGTATGGAACCGACGGAAAGTCGGCCCATGCACCGCCAGGATGTACGATGATCATACATGAGCGATCGGTGTAGACTGAATCGTGCACCTCTGCACGTATGGTAGCCGAAATGTTGTATATCAGCGCGAGCGGCATCTGCTGGGCATCGAGCGCGTAGTCGCCGTCATATCGGAGGCGTGTAAAATTCTGCCTGTACGATGTGATGGCGAGCTGCCAGATCGTGGCACGCAGCTCGATCGGTAGGAGGGCGAAGATTCCCAGCCCTTCGTCTGGCATTGTGGCGACGAAACTGGGTGCGTTGATGATGCCTGTGTAATGGATCTGAATCTAGTGGCGCTGTTGTTGATGGCTCTGGGTTTAGTGGCGATGTTGTCAATGGGACGAGTGTGAAGGATTTGTCGCACTATGCAGTAGCACACGAGCTGAACTTTAACGTCCATAGGGAAGCGACAAGTGCATGTGACGGGCAGGCGCAGTTGACACAAGTCCGGTCAACGATTGCACGCACCTCGATATCATGCATTGCACTCACTCCTGCGCTGACTTTGATTTGCATTAGTGTAAAATCTTCACCTGCGACACAGCCAGGGCGTGGTCCCAGGTCCTAGATCATGCACTTACACTCAATCTGGAATGGCCTTGCGACTTCGTTCGTGCAATGTCACATCCTGAATGTCCCAGAGACCTCCAGCAGTCCATTTCCACGTCGCAAACTGGTAGTGTTGCCTGGTGCTGAACTCTCGGTGCCACTTAGCTGACCTCGCATCAGTCAAAGCATGACTCCAGATGGTCATCTCCCTTTCGCCAACCACGGAGCGTATCTTGGTCAATTTCAGACCTTACTTGGCCGCCTGGCCAATTGTCAGTTGCATGACTACACTCGCATGCCTCGCGAGCCCCAGCTGCTCTATGCAGATGAGAGACACTGTAGGATGACCGGTTTTGTAGCCACGCACCGCAGATCGAACTGCATCTGCCATAGCTTGCTCGTTACTGATGCGCCGTGGCTGCAAGCCATCGAGCGGCACAAGAGGTATTCTTGGAGGACTTGGATTCGCTGTAGAGATAGCTTGCAGCACTTGATCGAACCTGTTTGTTGAGCAGTCGCTGCAAGGATGGCTTGTGCAGGGCCTCGACAACAACGGTCTCATCAGCTGGAGTAAGCACAGGACAGGCCAATCTGGAGCTCATGACCTGCAGCTCCAGTGCAGCTTCTGGGATGTTTCTATCAAGGATCTCCCCAAAAGTCTCCACGACGAGGTTTGTTGTGTACTGATCGAAGAAACGACATTGAGGGACGAAGAGAGGAAGTCGTCCGTACTACCGTCTTCTATGTGTTCTCTGAGAAATAAGGCCGTCCCTGGTGCGGCCAAATTAGAGAGCAGAGCATGATCACAAGCCTTATATCCACCAGATGCGCGCGTATCGTTTGAGGTGGACAAGGTAAGGAAGAATGTAGGGCAAGGACGATAATGTATTGAATGTTGTTGCAGCCGCATGTGTTGCGCTCTTTCGAGGATGTACACCGATCGTCCGTGCACCAGGCCAACACTCAGGCAACAAAAGTCAACGGCGCGGAACGAGGGAAAGATGTCTGGCCAGGCTGAGGGATACGTTCGACTAATACTTGTTGGTAGCGTAGGGAGATTACAGCTGTTGTACAATGTCTAGCTAGCACGTCACCTGGAGTAGCTCCACCAACCTGCCGTCGACCTTGGTGAGCTCTGTCATTTCCTCATCCCAAGGCACCTGCTGCGCAACAGCGTCCTTCAGCATTTGCACTGTCTTCTTCATCTCCAGCCCAAGCTGTACAGGTAGCTCCACCCCAGCATCCAGAATCGCGAGCCAACAAGTTAACAACCCCTTCAAAACTTCACCCCGATAGTGCACCATCCTTGGCCACGCATTTTGTATGAGAGCCTGCAAAGCCAGAAGGGCACTGATCAGCAGATCTTGCTGCTGTGCTGTGTTGACGAGAGGATGCGAAAGTGTGTCGCTGAGCAAGGGTAAGATGTACTTGATGTGATTGACAGAGTCGATGCCAAGCTCCCAAAGCATAACCTTGAGGTTATCATAAAGTACTTTGACGATGCCAGGGTATTGTGAGCAAAAGGCGTGCGAGTGAAGGATGCCTTTGCGCAAGATGTGGTCGAGGTTCTTGACGTAAAGCTGTCTGCTGGGTTCGGGCGACAGCTTGGAGGTTGATGGTGGAGTGATGGGGAATTGTAGTCGTGCAAGGGCGAGCAGTGCAGGGTATGTGGTTGAAAGCAAGGCAATAGAGTCGGGCTCCGGTGTCAGTGATGGAAGATGTAGCAGACAGGGCATGAGTGCGTCTTCGAAGACTGGCGCTAGCCCAGTCCGCTCGAGTAGTGATGGAGGCGTGGCGGCGAGGGTTTGGCGAAGAAGGCCCACACCCATCAGCTTCCATCGGATCTCGACGTCGTCGATAAACGTGAGTATAGGTGGTACGAGTAGATGCCAGTACTGCTCCACGGTCTTCGCGTCCAGACTTCGCACCGACCAGGCCAGCAAGTCAAGTGCAACAATATTCTTCTCACTCTTCCATGGCGTCGTCGCAACATTTCCAGACATCATGCTCAGCTTCGGCGGTAGGCCAGGGTCGTTTTTCTTACGGCCCTGCTCAGTGAGGCTGTTTGGCTTGGACTTCGCGAACAACGGACGAACGGTAAGCTGAAGAAAGTGACTCACAAGGCTGGAGGTAAGCTCACCATGGTTCTTGACTTCCTGGATAGCCTCGGTCGGGTCTTTGACGTCTGGATTGCGGAGTTGCCATGCCATGACTACGTCGAGAGCGTCCTTCATCCACACCCCGGGCGATGTATCTAAAGCTTTGGCAAGCTGCTTGCCGTCTAGGAGGGGCTTGAACGTGTAGGCGTCGAGAAGATTGAGGTTTTGGAGATGAGTGAGGAATGCACTGTACTTGCGTTGCACAGCTATGTATGCGTTAGCGGGGCTATCTCCTGGAAACGATAAGCAAGACTTACCATCAACGCTATCAGGCTGCTCGACCATCTCGACAAGCAGCGAGTACAACACCTGGCTTCTCCAGCTCGCACTCCATCTTCTGACAGCCATGCCAAGTACATCGCGACCTGGATTGCTCGATGTTCCGTTCGCACGCTCTGGTCGCCGTCGATGCGACTCGACACGATCTACAAGATCCCTGATCTCATTTCGGTGCATGTATGATGCAGTGATCACATCGCACACTCTATTCGTAGCCTTGACACCTTCACGAGCGACTGTGGAAGGAATCGGAGGTGGTGGCTTGCGTCCAGGCTGGATTGGCTGCGGATCAGGAGCATCCCGGTACGGCACCGCAGCTGCAAGCATCCATGCCAGGTATTGCTCGTCTTTATCATGCAGAAGTAGCCGAGAGATAGTACTGCCATCTTCCATTAGTGTCTCAAGTTCGTCCAGTAGTGCACGACAGCCAGCAGTATCAGGTGTGTAGTGCTTTGCGGGGTCACTTGTCGGATCGCAGAACAGCGTGAAGTACAAATCAAGGTCGAAGATGAGTCGCATGGCTTCATGGGGATCTGGTCCTTGAAGAGCCTTTTCCAGCTCGACTCCCACACGCTCACGGCTGATCTTCCGCTGTAGTGCATCCTTGATCTCGGCGTTGCGCATCGCTTTTAGAGCCGGCTGGTCTATTGTAAAGCCCAACCGACTCGCGAATCGAATCAGTCTAAGCACGCGTAGAGGATCGTCCTTGAATGTCTGATATGGTTCAAGCGGCGTCCGGATAATCTTCGAAGCCAAATCATCGTGGCCGCGGCCAGTAAAGTCTTCGACCTCTTGAGTATTGAGATTGTAGAACATTGCGTTCACAGTAGCGTCTCGGCGCAAGGCATCCTCCTCAGGTGTTCCGAAGTCCATCTGAGGGTTTCTGCTGTCGTCGGTATAAGTCTCCTTCCGAAGGTTCACAAGATCGAGGTCCAGCGCGAAGATCCTCGTGGTCACTGTCTCGAGGTGCTTCGACTTCTCAGGGTTGGCTTCGATCTTGTGCAGTCCGCCAACAGTCTTAGACTTGTCAGAGGCACCAGCTTTGGCGTTCTCCTTGTCAGTAGTGGCAACACCGTCAAGGCCGTACTTCTCAGGGTTTCCCGGGATCTCGAGGTACTGCTTGAGTCGGAGGCCAAACTGGTACCCAGTCATCTTATTGATGGCGATGTCGATATCATGGCTACCAATACCGAGAAGCTTGTCGCGGACCCAACCGCCGGTGAAGCGCAACGTGACGGGTTGATCCTGAAGGTGCTTGGGGGTTACGCAGTTGCCGTACTCATCGTATGAGGCTGGCGGGTCCTTGTCGATGTACGCCGCGACATCGAGCAGCAATCGACGTAAGGTCGATTCGACATCTGTGAGCTCGATCTTCGTGCCGGGAGAGGGCACGTCCTCGAATTCTTGGATCATCGGGGCCATGCTGACCCAGCGAGTTTGGGTGTGATCAGTCGGTGATGAGCTGATTCTCCTTCGTTTGTTTGGATGTGATGGTTCAGTGATCAGTCTGGCCGGGCTCATTGGTTGGTAGAGGCACCATGAGCTCGCGATCAACGGGACTTTTGATGGAGACTGGGATGGCCTGGGCTTGCAGAGGTAACGAGCCTCGTGACAGATCCAGCTGCGGATGTAGTACATTCACGACTAATTGAGTAGTCGACGTGCCAAGATGGAGGGTATGATGACAGCATGTGAGAAGCGCACTCGGTCACATCAGCTTCGCGTGTCTGCAAGTGAATCCTCCGACTCATATCACAGCGAAACACGTCCGAGTCGAAGCCGAGGTTTATCCGGCCACATCTTGAAGTGGACCACATGAGTTGTTGCGAATGCGATCACAGTCCTTACAGTGTCCTCGGTATTATCCTACGCGTGACGGACATCAATGTGTAATCCGGCGATCGTGACCACGCCCAGATCGCTTCCTTGCCATATCGATGCCACCGACGCCGGATGATCCTCTGCAGTCCCCGCAGGACTCGGACTCAGAGTCCAATATCAGCGTGCCCAAGAGGCGAGAGTCACTTCGGAAGTCGCCTCTCGCATCCATCACGAGTTTGCCGTACCGTCGCTCGAATGCCTCGCTCTCCACACTCTTCCAGTCCACCACCTCCCTCCCTGGAACTCTTGTCGGATCGCCGAGCGAGTCGACTAGCGGGACTCCAACTGGTGGCGTCGCCAATGGCTCGATATTGTCGCCCGGCGCGGTGACAGCAAGACGGGAAGTCTCACCAGCTGGTCGGAGAGCGTCACTGGGTGTTGGGACAAGCGATACAATTCTGAGAGCCTTTGCACCACATGTCTCGGTGCTAGCATCGCAAGACACCGAGGAGCTGGTCCGACACAAAGGCGTTACAGGTGGGCTTCTCGAGCTGTTACGACCGTATGGCGAGCACGTGCAGGGCAAGGTGACTATACGAGACAGTAGCGGAGCAAGTCGATCCTGGGACGATTTCGGCATACGCTTCACTGGGGTTCACGATGGACTTGAGGCTCCACGGCCGGCAGACAGGCGCAGTACGGAGGGCGAGGCTGGACTCGGCCTGAATGGTACGAAGAGGCTTTCGACGCTGGAGTTCAAGCCCGCAAGACTGAGATCCGGTGGCGATGTACCGCAGATTGAGGACCTCGTGGACCGTCACCTGACCTTCGCCGAGGAGCAATCTAGTCCGTTCGAGGAGGATTATCTTACATCTCAGACACGAGGTTCGAAACCGTCTTCGCAAGCCCAGTCGCCCTTTTACAAACTGTACTTCAGACGATTGCTGTCCGGACTGCCCATGGTCCCGTTCGAGACCTTCTCGCACCCAGTAGCCACAGTCATCGCAATCTCTTCACGGTCACCTTCGCCGATAGAAGAGCTTCGATCTCTTTACGCGTCCTCGAACACAGGCGAAAGCAGGGTCCCTCCATGGGTTCTCAACGAGTTCCTACGATACTACGTTCTTGTTCACGACGAAGACTATGATGACATTACGAAATCTATGGCACTGTACGATCAGATGAAGCGGCACTTCGGGCTGCATTGCCACCTATTGAGATTACGAAGCACCCAATGCGTGCCCACTGACGATGACAGCACAAAGCTTCCACGATGCGAGTGGATGGCTGCTGCCGAGGAACTCACTGAGATCGTGCGGCGCGAAACGAGCGAAGACGATGAAGACGCCACTCCATGCATTTTCGAATCTGACGCGAACGCCATACGTGCCTTCGTACGGGAGATGGTGACACAATCGATCATACCCAGCATGGAGCGCGCATCAGCGCAATGGAATGACCAGGTCGCATCCAGACGCCGCGGCATCAGTGGTCGCTTCATGTCGCTGTCCAAGCGCTTCACTACGTTCGGGACCCGCTCAGCTACGGGGCCCTCTTTAGGAGGTGTTAGCTCTAATTACGACGCCTTACAAGGCATCTACAAGCCAGATGCTCCCGAAGCGATCATGCGCAGACTCGCCGACTACGCGATCGTGTTGAGAGATTTCAAGCTTGCTCAAAGCACATATGAGATTCTGTGCCAAGACTTCAAGAACGATAAGGCGTGGAGGCATTATGCTGCTTCAAATGAGATGGCAGCCGTGAGCATGCTGCTTGCTGCTTCTGGATCGTCTAGCAAAGCGCGTGCAGAAGGCGTCGACCAGTACCTGGAGACTGCGTACTACTCCTACATCACTCGCGTCGGATCTCCGTATAATGCGCTACGCACTGTGGCACTGGGAGTTGAGCTTTTGCGACTTCGTGGCGGAACAGCACTTGAAGATTGCGCCCGCTGGCTCAGCAGAGCTATCGATGACCGACTTGTGGGACCCGTCGGACATGTACGAGCACTCGAAGCCATCGCCTCCTGCTTTACCGAGCGCAAAACCGAACCCACGTCCAACTTAGGAGGCCGGCGAAGGAAAGCAGCATTCTGGTACACCCTCGCAGCGAACGCCTGGCTGCGGCTCGAAAAGACAAGTCAAGCTGAGCAGTGTCTGGCTGAGGCTCTGAAGTACTACACTGCTACAGAGTCAGCGAAGCAATGGGAGGGTATGCACGGATTCCTCGTTTCGCTTCAGGCGACTGTGCGTAGTAATCGCGCTGGACCGCAGCCACTCGATCTGCAAAGAGACGATGATGAGCAGACGCTTGTCGAGCCGCTGCAGGGAGAGATCGAGCCGGTCACAATGCAATTTCCGACTTCGCCCATGCATCGCAAGAGTATCAGTGTGGCGAAGGTGCCAGAGCTAAATACGGTATTTGATCCGCTGGGTGTTGGGAGTGGTGAGCTCGAGACTTCGCCTGCGGTCATGAGGAGTCCGCACGGCGCTGGAGCTGAGATCACAGCGCCAAGTCCTTTGCTTGAGCGGAGGCGGACGAGGGACGATGGATTTGAATAGATGGAGTGTGTATGTGGGCTTAGCGATGGCGTGTGGCGTTACATGGCAGAGCATGCGGTTCAATAGATCATAGAGCAGTGTATCATTCGAGCTTTCGTCGACCTCCCAGCTCCCAGCAAGGTTTCGCTATCACATATTGCCTATCGCGCTTCGGTATCGGGCTAATGTAGTTGAGGTGATGGAGAATGGCACCTCCACATCAAGAACGACGACAAGCCCTCACTCGTAGCCATCCGCCAGACGAAGCCCTGTGCTGGTAGATCTGACCTTAATCTTGCTCGGCCAAATAGTCTGAGAAGCCATGGTCAATCCTTGAATTGAAACAGTACTGCGACACAACAGTCGATGAACATACGATGTACCTGCATCCATCGACGCTGGTATGCATCGTGACACTTTACAGGAATCTCTTCAGATATGGACTAGGTCCTTGCACGAGGTAGGCGCCAGCACACAATCACCATGTCATTCGTCATATCGCATCACTATCGACACCAAGCGATGAACGTCCGACCGTCACAGATCGTTCAGTCGTCACAGCTAAGCAACACGCACCAGGCCATCTAGGTCAAAGGTTGCGGGCACCCCAGATTCGCCAGCGCGGGCCCAAGCTTCGTAGCAACCAAGGCAAGAGCCTGCACAGTAGGCGTAATAACGCCATTCAGCGAGCTTGGAATACGCTCGGTAGCCAACTGGTACAGAAGACAAGCAGTGTCTTTCGGGCTGATGTTTGGGCTGATCTTGCCGTTTTGAATGCTGTTGAAACTGATGGCGTTGAATGTGCCGGGCCCGGTGTTGCCGCCAAACTGTACTGGGTTCTCCAGGTACATGGCCAGGATCTCCTCCGTCACCAGCTGGTTGGTGTAGGGTGCGACGCGGTTGGTCCAGTTATCCGGGATCTTTTCGGCAGTGAAGCCCCAAGACTTGTCAGTATTCTGCTTCGCGCCGAAGAACGAGGAGATTGTGGCGAGATCTGGTGCATAGCCGTGAGTGCCCGAGGGCATAAGCTCGTACAAGAAACTAGCGGCGCCGTAGAGAAGCAGGGCGGCAGGGCCAAAGTAGAAGTTCTGATTCTCGGCTTGGGACTGCTGCCAGCGCTGGAGGCGGTACTTCGATAGACCTTCGCGGTTGTAGTTACCGCCTGTGGTCTGGGTCATGTATCCGAACAACGTGCCGTTGAAGCGGAAGTTGTCGCCACCGTGGGTGAAGAAGTCGTTCCGGGTGAGGGAGCTGTCGGCTTCGAACTTGTTGTGGCCATCGAGGCCGGGCTCGCTGCCGGTGAGCGCGGGGTTGACAGAGGTGCGGGTTGTGGCGTCGCAGCCGATGGAGAGCTTTTGCGTCACTGGATCGCCGTCGGCGAGAGTCAAGCCGAGAACCGCGAGCAGGTTGGCGAGGTCGTAGCCAACATTGTAGACGTTTTGTTGTGCGTCGACGAGCTCATTGAAGGTCACTATGCCGTCGTGGGCGAGGAAGTTGTGGTTTGCGGCAGCGTTGAGACCTGGGCATCTGGTCGGCGTGTCAGCACATGCAAAATCGATTTCCACGCGCAAGATATGATACTTACGGTCCTCGGATGTCTCCTGAGCCCGGGGCCACGAACTGATGAGCAGTGTCGCCGGTCGCTGGAACTTGGTAACCACCCTTTTGATTACCACTCTGCCCATTCCTCGCATTGTTGTACAAGTAGGGTGCCTTCACAGGCGCTGCAGGTACGTGATTGGCATTGAAAGGGCAAGTGGCTGCACCGCCGTCCCCAGTCCCAGCTTGTTGGCGTCGATATTGCGCGCGAGCTTCCTTGAACAGAGAAGCATCGACTCCGGGCTCATTGACTACCCATGGGAAAGCAGCTGCGGTAGACACAAGAGCTGATACCACAAAGGTCTTCATGATGACGTTTGGGTGCTACGGCGACAGAAGAAAAGAGGAGAGTGGATGTGCAGGAAGAGGTTGTAAAAAAACACTACCGTCTACTCATATACGCCCCTTGACTTCGGTACATATATCGAGACCGAGGCGTAATGCGAGCTTAACACGGGTTCCGGAGTTGCAAACGTGGTAGCCGCAGGAACTCAGTCGCCATACTGGCTTGTGTAGCCGAGCGCCACGCTCACTTGTAGTGACTTCAAGGCACTACTGATCTTCGATGGAGCTCGATCAGCAAGAAGGTGCCCTGTTCCATTGGTGGGTGATATTGCGCCAGTGCTCGCCTATATGTTCGCCTGTCGAGTGACGTGCAGGGGACTTGTCGTCGGCGTGGCAGCAGGTGCGCGCGGATACGTTGCAGCGCAAATAAGCAAATGTACAGTTCCGGAAGAGAGGTAAGGCTGCAGGGTAATTTGCCTCGGTCGAAACACGAACAGCTGAGAACAAGTCATTTAGCCATTGCCCAAGGAAGAAATGATCGACATACCCGCTGAAGATCGACGGTTAAGGTTGGTCTTAGGCTCCCTTCTCCGCATTCTAACCGAACCTTACCCCATATTCAGTGGTTAAACTCGACGCGTACCTGACACAGACTGACGCGAGTCGTGCAGACCAAGGCGCTTCTGTCGTCGAGGAGGATGTACCCATGCCGGAATGCCGGAAGTCGTTGCGGCGACGAGTAGCTAGCAGGTGGAGATTCAACAGCACATGGCTTTTGTTGTTAGCAGAGAATGAGGATTGCGTGCTTCCTGGTCCAGTTGAGTATGTCCACGTGCAGGATGATGCGTGCTGAGCGTGTTCACGAACGCCGTCGTCTTGCGTCGGATAGGCATTGCATCACCGTTTACTGGACTGGAATAACCGATGTGGCTGAATTGCAGTTTCTGTGTGTTGTCCGTGGCGTCACTCGTCATCACCGTGCGTTTATAGCTCACGGTACTTCAGTTGGTCAACCAGGTACCGTACCACGCGCTGAGCTATATGCATGCAACATAAGCGAAGGCTCCAGCACGACCTGCAGAGCATTATACCGAGGCTCACTGCAAAGTCTTCAGACCGGGGTTCTTGTGACAGGAAATTCAACGCGTCGATCAGGTGCTCTGACACGGAGATGTAGCATTACAGGCAAGGGTATCGGGAAAGAAGCAAAGGAAGCCACTGACCTGGTTCACAAAGAACGGCCATAGCAACGCAGCTGGAGCCGATTCGATGGCTCGTGATCACGCGGAGGTCTGATGCAGCGCATATGTGATGAAGCTGAGCGCACGCTTGCTTACTTCGCGACACTGCCTCATGACCGGCAGCAAAGCGAATGTCGTAGGCGGCGCTACGTGTCGGTGGCACAGCGACTAGCAGCATACCCCAGACCAAGCTGGATCTTATGGGCGTCATATCTCCATCCGAGAGCAATTCCACTTCGAGGATCTCAGTCATTGCTCGCTGTGACCCGTTAACACCTCTCAAACACACGATATAGTCCCTTCAAATTAGCAATCTCTAGCGTTCCCCGAAGCAAGCCTTGTGTAGCCACCAGCCTCGCCTTGAAAGCTGGGAACAACACATTTTCGATCACGCGATGTAGCTCATCGCGTCGCTTTGCAACAGCCTCCTCGTCAGAACTGCCTGAAGCGGAAGGTGCAGGCAAGGCTTCCGGCACGTAGAAGCTCGCGAGCTCGCGTAACAAAGTCGCAAAACAGCCTTTCTCGTCATTCCAATCAACGTGGGGACCAAGTCGCAGGAGAAAATTCGGTAATTTTGCCATCGAGGGCATGTACCCTTTCACCATCAAGGGCATGGTCAGCAGCTCACCTTGCTCCGAGATCTCGATCGTGAAGTACTCCATCAGCATGTCTTTTCTTGACAGTAGTTGATCGTAGACATTGGCAATGACTTCCTCCCAGTCGAGCTCCGCGGACTCGGGCTCGATGACTTGCATCTGCTCTCCGCCGATCTTCAGTAGCTGGCGAAGGTCGAGCGGTGTGCTGAAACGAATGGCGCCGAAGTTCCCGAAGTCTGTCAGGCCGAGCTGGTAGAAGTACTCTGCCGAGATAAGTCCGTAATCCACAAGGTACAACCTCACCCCACTCTGTATGGCCGCCATGCGTTTGCGATCGTCAACTACGCCTACAAAGGTGTGGTCGGCGAAGACGCTGTCAGCTCGTTGTGCATGTCGTCGCGGACCGAGGCTCGCAGTTCTTTGACCGTAGACAGGCGACAGATGGTCATCTCTCGATCGGTATACTCGTAGTCCATGCCCGTATCGCCTTCTGGTCGTGAGGGAGACGAAGCGCGTTGAAGCATGGTGGTGATCTTCCGGCTCCGAGCATCTGTGCGCACCATGTTGTTCTCTGCCGGCTTCTGGGCGGACGAGCGCGAGAGCGATGCTTGCTTCGACAGCGATGGAGTTCCGATGACATCCTCGGGCACGGAGGGTACGGTGCTGATACTCGGCATCTTGCTTCCGAAAAGGAGACTCTGGGTCATGAAAGTACGGCTCCTGTCGACCGTACCCAGCCTCACTCTTACCTCATCGCAAATCATCTCCGTGATCTCATCCTCGTTGAGAAAGTTGACTTCTCGCTTCGTGGGATGCACATTGACATCCACTCTATTCGGTTCGATCTCCAGGCTGAGGTAGATGAATGGCTTTCCGCCTTTCGGCAAGAAGTTGGAGTAGGTTTGCTCGAGTGCGCGCTTGATGACCGATGAGTCGACGGAGCGATGATTGATGAACAAAAGCATCGTGGTTCTCTTGCCGATGTAGTTGGCTGTGCTCACTAAGCCCTTGGCCTTGAACCCATACTGTTCATTGGACAGGTCAACGTCTACAAGCTCATTTGCGATGGATCCGCTGTGTAAGATGCGGATGCGGTCCTTGACAGTTGCCGATACAGGCACTGCAATGCCGGCTCCAGACTCGCCAGCCTTCTTGCAGCTGAATGCTACATGCGCACAGTGCACCGCGTACTTTCCCACAAGCTCTGCGATCTTGTTGTACTCCTCGCTTGCGGATCGGAAGGCCCTTCGGCGAGTAGGTACGTTATAGAAAAGATCCTCTACTTGGATTTGAGTGCCCTGTCTACCAGCACATGCCTTCGGCTCAGCGCTCTGACCGGCCTTTGGAGGTGCCAGCTTGCCACTAGCATAGTGCGCCTTCCAAGCACAGCTTGAGTCTGCCGTCTTAGTCGTGACTGACAGATGGGCGATGTGTGAGATGCTTGCCAACGCCTCACCACGAAAGCCGTACGTCCCGATTGACTGCAGGTCCTCGAATTCCTTCAATTTCGAAGTAGTGAATCTTTCACAAAGGATAGCCATGTCGTCCTTGTTGATACCGCAGCCATTGTCGGAGATCTGTAGTAGCTTGAGTCCACCGTCTTTGACGAGGATCTCCAGAGAGGTCGACCCAGCGTCGACGGCGTTCTCGATAAGCTCTTTCAGAGCGTGAACGGGCGCAACGATGATCTCGCCTGCTGCGATCTTGTTGACGACGTCCTCGTGAAGTGCGCGGATGCGTCGTGGTCCTATCATCTCATCGGCCGTGCGCTTCGTTCCTCGTGGTGGCGAGGGCGCCGTCATGGGCGCTGAGTCTGCGGCCATCGTTCACCTTGTTCTCTACGGACTAGCACTACGTGACAGACCGTACTGCTGTGGTCAGGACGCTTGAGTACAGCCTCAGAATCGTGAGTTCTGTCGTCTTATCTTGAAGTCTTTTGCCGTCGCGTACAACACGCGACAAGGCAATCAGGCCAGAAATCAGGCCGAACAAAATTACGCTTCACATGCTTTCCTCGAACACGTCCAAATACTCTATGCGCCGGCACAAACCCTCACCTCACCGACCATCGCTTCATAGTTCAGTCATTCTCAAGTGTATGCCTGACTAGTCGCCGCCATGTCTGACGCCACACTCTACGAAGAGACCTTTACGATCACCACCCTCACCCAAGACAAGTACGATCGAGTGACCCGGGTGATTGGCGCTTCCAAAGATTCGGCTACGGCACTCTCTCTAGATGTCAATCATGAGCTATACCCAATGTCAGCAGGTGACGAGGTCTCGATGCTGCTGGCGACGACGCTGAACCTGGACGGCACGAAGGACGAGCGAGGATGGAGGGACAAGAAGGGAGAGCAGACGTTGGCGGATATGTACGACTATGTGTGCTATGGGAAGGTGTATCGGTTTGAGGAGGGGGAGGAGGGGAAAACGATGTGAGGGACTACATGAAGTGTTTGAGGATCACAGCTGACAGTGTGCAGAAAATGCTATGTCTCGTTTGGAGGCCTCTTGCTCTGTCTCGATGGACCACACAAGAAGCTCTCGCCTTTGCGAATTGACCACGTCTACATGCTACTGAAGAAGTGAGCTGCATGACTAATGCTGTGAGCATCATATGTTGGAAGCTGGTCAGCTTGCCCGGGCATTTATGCGAAGACCACGACAGGCGGCGAACCGGGTTGCGGCACCGCACAAGTCGGGCCACAGAACGTGCTGCTGAAACCTCAGGCCGGTGACGAGAGCCTTGCTCCCTCAGCGGCGGGGGCAGATTATGCATCGACGGATCGAGCCAAGGCGCACCACGGCCGAGTTATTTGAACGGCCAGCCAACTCGCCTGGGTGGATCTTGTGGAAGGGCAGCTCCGGCAAGACAAAGTGTCGCTATAGCACGCACGGCTAAGCGGTAAGATCATGGGGGAGTGGTTGCAAACTCTCAGGGAGGCCACATCATTGTGTAGGAAACTCCAGCCTCCGATGCAGCCTCGCAACAAGCTCCACATAATCCTCATCTTCCGCAGTTATGATCCCATGTCGCACGAAGAAATCCAGCAACACAACCGCACAGTTCGGCTTGAAACTCCCATCCCTCAGATCCTTCTTCACCTCCTCCACACTCTTCAACTCAAAACTCTCCACCTCATCATCGCTGGGCTTGGGCACAACATCATCCTCCAACTCCAGATCATACACATACTGACACTCCGGCTGCAACAAGCCCGTCTCACCCCCTGCCCTCCGATCCCTGACGTGAAAGTACGTGACCGTCCCCACAGCCTTCGCCTTTTCCCTGACCATGTCTTCCGGCAGCGAAGCCTCCTCGCCAGCTTCGCGCACTATACTACCGAGCACGCTCTCTCCTGTAGCAATCCCGCCAGCCACAGTATTATCCAACATACCCCCGTACGTCTGCTTAGTCACCGCGCGCCGTGGGACCCATATCCGTAGCCCTCTATCCTCGCTCCTCGTGTAAGCGGTCATGTGGCAGCCGTATGTGACCACACCAAACAGCGCGGAGGCAGCGCGCTCGATGCTGAAGAGAAGCTCTCTATTGGGGCCGTAGACGGGGTAGAGTTCGTTCCGCCAGCCCTTCAACACCTGGAAGTAGCCTGTTTCCCGCATGGCCTGTGTTGTGAGGGCTATGACTTTTGAGCGCTCTGCTTCTGTCTCGCCAACGAGTAATGTGAGACTCCGCTCTGAATCGTTGATGCTCCAGTCTGGCAGGCCGCGGAAAGCTTCCACGACTGAGGGCAGGAGATAGCCAACCTCTACATCTGGGGACTTTGCTACATGGAGGGCGTAGTAGGTGTTGACGTGCGAGAGGTAGACCTTGGGGTTCGTGTGGTAGTAGGGGAAGTTATCGCATTCGTTTATCAGGTCTAGATAGCTTTTCGGGCCTGGGGGGATTGGGGAGGGGTCTTCGAACGACATCGACGCATGCTTCTCGTTGAAGGCTGCCTCGGATGTGGAAGTAGGATTGGCGGAGGAGGATGGACCCGGTTCATCATCGTCGCTGGGGACCTGAGGCCAGGAGGGCAGGCGGGGCAGGGATTTGGGGAGGTAGGACCGCAGGCCGGAGAGGTTGAGGGAGTCCATGTTGAAAGGATTGGTTCTCAATTCGAGCGATAGAGGACCTCTTGCGGCGAATATCAAATCAGGACATGGAACGCGCCGTTCACTTCGCTGCTATGGTTGTAAAGGTTGTAAGGTTATCAGCGTACATACTGTACGTACGTAAGTGGGGCTGAAGTGTGAGCATGGGGAACAAGGGATGCAGTGATCGACGCAGGGCTCCTGAAACATGTTGAAGCGTGAGAGGCACTCGACTCTGCTAATCTCTAACGACGACGACCATCACGACTACAGCGTGGTCAAGCTGCTCATCTGCTCGAGATTTTCTTAATACAGGCCCACTGCGCAGCTTCTACCCACTTACTCGAACCTCGAAATCTCGACTCCAAGAGACTACTGCCCCTCTCAGCCTGATTCCTACCCTTCCCACCCATCCCCAAAGTGCCCTCCCGCCTTCTGACAAGCCGTCGCACTGGCCGCCGGCGTAGTAGTGACAGACCAAGTCCACGTCAAAGTGAAGGTCTTCGTCACATAACCCCTCGTATAAGCCATCTCAGTGTTCACATCCGTCTCCGCCGACCCGGTCACCGTGGTCATTTGCTCTGGCGCTCTGACTGTAGCCGGTGGTAGAGTGATATATGACACGTCCGATACGAAGCTCGTGCTGACCAGCGTCGATGTCGGCGCGAAGATTGTCGTAGTCGCGATGTGTGCGTCTGAGGCTGTGACAGTGATGGTCGCGGCGTCGGCATCGCGCTTGGGGTGCGTGTGGTGGGGCTTGGACACTGGCTGCGCAGCACGTCCATGGTTTCCGAAGCGCTTCTGTTTCTGCGCGACGTTGACGGGGTAATCGGGGCGACCCTTCCAGCCTGCAGGCACCGGGTTTATGGTCGGTAGAATGCGGCAGACTGGATCTGGGTAGCGTGGTCGTTGTGGAATCGTGCAGCTGGCGGTGTGCATCTCGGTGACTGTCGTTTGCTTGGCAGTCCATCGAGTGAAGGGGAAGGTCTTGGTGCTGGTTGTGGGGCTTGTGACTTCGGCGGGTGTGGCTGTCATGATCTGCGAATGTTAGTCGTGTATTCCCCAAGGACTTTGAAACCGTTGCGTACATTCGTTGCTCCTGGATCTGTGACTGTTACGCTATTTGCCACAGTCGAGGTGTAAATGACAGTCGAGGTTGCTAGTCGATGTTAATGAGGCGCTCATGTTCGTCGCAGGTCAGGAAGCTTGGTCTTACTGATCGTGGAGGTCAGGGGCGTTGAGCTCACTGTCTGTGTTATAGTCCCATATATAGTCGTAGTCTGTTGCGGCGCGGCGGCCAAAGTGAAGTCCCTTCGCCAGGCGAATGGGTTGCCATTCGCATTGTTGCCCAGCGCCAGAATCGACCACATGCCAGAGCTCATCTGGCTCTTCATAATGGGGCAAGTGGACATCTGATTAACATCGTCCGGTACAGTAGGCACGCTCGAGCACAGATACTGGTCAGAGGCCTGGTCATTGACCAGCATGATCGCAGCGGTATCATTGTTGCAGCCTTCAAATTGCATGACGCACGTGAAGTTGGCCTGGGAGAGGGTATTGATGAAGTAGGAGCCGCCGTTCTGGAAGTCGATACCGTAGGCATTGCATGTCGAGTTTGCATTCATCTGCCGACGGAATATTTGCGCGGGCGAGGACGTCCTTCCTTGTTGGAAAGCATAGGCTGTACTGTGCAGCAACCCTACCAAGGCCGCGATTGCGGCAAAGGCGACCATGCTGGCGAGGCGGAAGCGGAAAAATCAATGATGATGAAGGAAGCGCACTATACACACCTACATTGCGTCCATACTTCCACCGGGGTTTCTACTTGTGCCTTCAGTCTTTGACTTTCAGTCAAAATTGCGGAGGCATACAGCAATAGAGACTTTGCTATTGGCCACATTCAGCGTGGTCTGAAAAGCCTGCGGCTCGTCTCGGGTTAGGCGAGGGGAGGCGACAAGAGGTCGGTTGGTACGAACCGTGCCAGCAGCGAAGGTCAGCAGCTCGGGCATTGTGGCTTTGGCTGTGACGATGGTCGAAATGCACGGAAGTCAATGCTTTGTACTCGCCACTAAATTGTACGTCTATACACTCTGCCCCGCGAGGCAGTCGATCTAATAATTCATCATGTCTGCGCGCAAAGTCAGCAAACCCAGTCACAATCCAAGGCGCGGTCCAACGAGTCAACTCACCTCTCCCAAACAGCGTCCTCTTTCCCCAATCCATAGCCAATAACACCCTCGTCCTCATACTCACGCTCTGCGCAAAGTACGCGCCGCGCCACAAGTAAGCCGCAAACAGTCCACCTCCAAAGTTGTACCCGTTAATATCGAAAATCGCACCATTGCCGATGTAGGCCAGGGAGCCCATGTGATGGTACTCGAAAGCTTTGTAAACAGCCTCGTCAATATCACCATCAGCCATATCGTTGATCGCCATGCCAGGTGCCGCGTGCGCGAGCTTATTGAACTTGTGCCCAAGATAGACGCCCTGTTGATTAGCGCGCTGTGCCGTAGCAGGGAGGGAAGTCAGCTTCGAGTCGATCTGCTTTAATAGCTCGTTCAGTTCCGAGAAGTCCAGAGTGCCGGATCTGTCCGTATCGTAGGCTTCGAAGAGCTTATCCAGTCTTCGCAAGTGATCACCAGCTTGCGGGAAGCGCGATTTGACGCGTTTGGCCACTCCTCGCCAATCCGCAAAAGTGATCTTCATCGCCTCGGGATCCTTGCCTTTCTCCCACGCGAGAGTGCGGAGGAACGTCATTATGTGATCGGAAACGTTATTCTGCACTGTGCTGCAGTCCCCGACGCAATAGACGTCTCCCAACGGGGTGCCAGAGAGCCGGAGATGCGTGTCGGTTTCTAGAGCGTGGCGGTTGGTTTGAGAGTCTCCCAATTTCTTGGCAAGCATCTGCGAGAAGTCTGTCTGTGCTACACCGGTGGACCAGAGACAGAAACCGTGGGGAAGCTCTTTCGTGACGATCTGGCCTGTTTCATCCTTTTGCGAAAAGAGAATCTTATCGGGGCGGACTTCTTTCACGCGGGCATTGGTCTGGATGTCTAGACCATCATGGGCGAAGCGGGCTTCCGCGTATTTGCTTAGAGCTTCGTCGTAGGTGTTCAGGATGTGGCCTCTTGACTGAATGACGTGAACGGAGATCTCGTTTCGAAGGAGCCGTGGGTAATACTTGCAGAGATCTTCATTCAGCATGTCGTAGAGCTCGGCTGCGAACTCGACGCCTGTTGGTCCGCCGCCGGAGACAACAAATGACAAGAGGCGCCGGCGCTCGGAGTCGGTTGTTGTGGGCAAGCAGGCTATTTCGAGATTCTTGATGATCTTGTTGCGAATGTTACCAGCGTCGGCAATGTTCTTGAGAAAGTGGCAGTTCTCGAGACCTTTGACTCCATGAGGATTCGTCTGTGAGCCGACGCCTACAACCAGTTTGTCGTAGGGAACATAGAACCGCTGATCCTCGCCAGTGGGGCCGACGGAAGAGACCTCGACAAGCTTCTCGCTGAACTCGACATCCACTGCGGAAGCCTTTAGGAAGTGCCCTCTGACGCGCATTACTATGCGACGAATTGGCTCCACGAGCGACCGAAGTTCAAGCGTACCGACAGTCGCTGATGGGAGCATGGGCGTGAAGAGAAAGTGGTTCTCCGGACTTATCACAGTAACATGATAGTCTCCGGCGTTCAATTGCTTCAGCAACGCCACGCTCGCCCATCCTGTTCCCAATATGACCAGCTTCGGCTTATGCTTTGTGTCCTTGGAATCCTCACAGTCATCGTCCGAGAGGTAGTACTCTGCTATCGGCAGATTCTTTGGTCCACCTCGTCTTGGGTTCAGAGCCAGCTCTGATACCGGAATGTCTGCGTCTGCGCCCAATGAGCTGTACGTTGTGGCATCGTATATGAAGAAGCCAACTACCACCACGCCGGCAACGACAACGACGAAGCCGAGTGTTGCGAATGCTCGCGCCGCGAATCGCACTATGCGTGACTTTGACTTTACTGCCTTGACCTTCGTCTTGAGTGCGTTATCTACCGCTGCGGCTGTAGACTCGGCTCGTATGAGAACGAGTCTCGACATGGGCATCGCTGTGCGTCGCCGCCATGTTTGAGGGAGTTGCTGCCGCACTGCAGAGGTGAGAGTCCGCTGCTGGCATTGGGAAGCGTTGCTTCGCGTAGCCCGGAAGAACTGTCGCGCAACACTGCTACGAGCGAGCCCATTGAAGGCGCGCGGAGTGGACGCCATGGTCGCGATCGCTTTCAATGCATCGCGAAGGGGGTCAGACGGATTGGGACGACGACGACGTGCAGCAAGGGAGAGATAGATGGCCTAGCAGACGGCGATGGAGCATTGATACTGCTTTTGATGAAGTCTACGGCGCCCGGCGGATCATATGTCGTTGTTCCGGCTCACGGCAGGTCTCAATGGCTACCTGGTCACGTCACGGTGCAGCATCTCGCATGACTAAGAGGCTTCCTTGGCAGATCTTGTATCTCAAAGACTTGATGCATCCTTACCTCTGTGCCATCGGCTACCAATCCCTTGTACCAATGCACACATCGCTTCTCTCCACCCGCAGTAATTTCTTCGTGAATGTCGCACCTCTTCAATATCACACATCTCCGAATAGCAGCTCCGCGAATGGCCATGATGGGACAACGCCTCGAACCCGTATTGGCTCAAGCTCAGACACGTGAGCGAAACCTTACTTGCTACAATGTACAGTGACAACACCTCCTTGCATTCCTCTGTCTTGAGCGTACATCCTATTCTGTTCTCTCTCCTTGGCTTTACAGTTGCGTGAATCTCTATCACCATACAGCCCTCATCGTGGACGCGACTCATGACCGCAGCCACATCGAAGGCCCCCCTTGAACCCCCGGGTCCGAAGCAACAGCAGCCATGTCCTCCCTCACCCTCTCTGTCCCGTCCGGCCTGATCAGCACACCCTGGTGCATCGCCCCGCAGTTCGACACCTCCTTCGCGTCCTCACAATGCGCAAACTCCACCCAACAACCCTCCGACTTCCAAACCTTCTGCTGCGCCGGCAGCATAGTTGATACAACCCAAGACCTGTACAACTGGCCCTCGCCCGATAACCGCACATTCAACCTGCAGAATTTGGTATGCTGCCTAGTCCCGGGCTCCGACACGACGACGACGGGACTGCAGCCCGTGCCCACAGCGTGACAGAGTTGCACGGCTGGCGCGTCGACGCCGTTACTAAGTTTGGCCGCGACGAGCACAGGGAACGCGGCGTATTATCCTATTACCTTCACGTCTGGCAGTGTGTCTACGGCGAGCGATACGACTGTCTATGGCGACTACAAGCCTGTGCAGACGCCCACATGCCTGTGGGTGTACACCGCAAGCGGCGTGTCGCTTTCAGACATCACGGTGCCGGCGGCGCAAGTGAGCACCATGCCGCTGACGACGGATTTGTTCGGGCATACATATGGCGGAAGTGCGACGAGTACGGAAAGCAGGGCAGCGGAGACGGGGTCTAGTGGAAGTGGGAGTAGCACAGCGGCAGGGACGACGGTCGTGAGTGGGACGGCGAGCGCGACGAGGTCGGGGACAACAGCCGCAGCGACGACGAGCGCGAGTGCTGGAACGCGATTGCTGAGCACGAACGCGGGAGTAGCGGGATTCGCATGCCTGTTGGGCTTGCTATTCGGGTTATGACCTTGAAAATGGAACAATGCCATCATGATCTATTACGTCTGCCTACTTGCTTGAAATGCGCGAGATGCCACGTTGTAGAACTGGTGCCCATGCTCAGCTCACGCCTTATCCTTCTTCCCGAAAAAGTGATGTTTCTTCTTCTTCTCCGGGTCCTTTTGCAATTTTGCAGAGCTGTTCGCCTGTACCGGCGCCGCTGCAGGTGCAGGCACATGTGGCCTTGCCGCAGCTGGACCTCCGCCATTCAGATTCATAGCGCCCATTGCCTGCACCGGCGCCATCGCTTGCTGTCTCTGTGGTGCTGGCGCTAGCTTGGCGACTTGATCTGGTTCTGATAGGTGGGCGGGTGCTTGTTGCTTCGGCTCATCGGCAGGTAGTCCGAGTTGTCTGCGCTCGGCGCTCAGATCGGAGACTTGTCGGATAAAAAGCGCAGGTGTGAGCATATGTGATGTGACTAGTACGACTTCCTTGCCTCGTTCTCGGCCGACTTTGTAGCAAGCTCTGCTTTCGCTGTACGTCGCGCCTCCTGCCATGAAGACGATGCATCGCTGCCTGTTCTCAGCACCTGCTGTGGTGCGTGAGCGAGCCCATGTGGGTTTCGCGGCGCGGAGAGAGGTTGCTGAGGCCAGGCCGGCGGAGTCTGCGCCCATGTCTAGAGGTGGCTTGGTGTATGGGAATGTTTGCGGATCGAGGGAGCCGGCGGAGAGTATTTCGAGGAGTGAGTGCAGGGCTGGCTGATAACGAGAGAGGGCGTATTCTTCTGCTAGGTTGGTGCCTGGCGGTGGTGGGACTGTAGGGAAAAGGGCTGGAGGCACAGGTCGAGAGTCTTTGAGCGTGCGACTAGTGTTTGCGCCGAGGAGCGAGAGATTTTGGATCGTGTAGACGTCTTGGGACGGGAGCTGAGCATGCGCAAGTAGTTTCGTCAAGTCTGCAGGTAAGACACCGGATCGGTGCAGAGTGTAGAGACACAGAAGGCGAAGGCGATCGGAAGGTGTGACCGAGGGTTCGTCGAGCATGCGGATCACTTGGTCGGCCATGCCTTTGGGTTTCTTGTAGTCTTCGTCCAGGCCTGTTGCAAGCACCTGCGGTATTCAATCAGTATGGGAAGATTGAGGTTTGTACGGGACAGCGCATACCTGCTCCACTGATGCGACATCCGGTAATTTGAATCTTTGGAACCGGTTCATACTCTCCTGCGCCATACTAAGATGCAGATTATATGCCTCCTTCATCTCCTGGAATTGCGGCAACCCAGCCAACATATCTTTGATGGCACCCAGTGAAGCCGGATTGTCGTCCTGCTTGGTGAAGTTGGGATTGGCGTTCATGAACTTCTGAAAGTCGGCCGTGAGCTTCTCGATAATGTCCTTCATATGCTGATGTCGACTCTCGACCCAGATCTTATCCTTCTCGGAGATCTCGAGCTCCTTCTCGGATTGATCCGGCTGGCCCTCGTTCACGACTGTCTTGTAAGTGATTCTGTCACCTTCTCGTATCGGCAGAAGATCGTGGACCATTGCTTGGTACGTGAACTCATGCAGAAGTGGCGCCATGAGATCCATGGATCGATCGGTGATGATGAGTACCCCTCTCGCTCTACCAGTCTGTGGCGGGAAGTCTTCGTGGAACTTGGCGTACAGATCTAGCTCATCCTGGACGAATCTTGCAAGATGCGAGCATAGTATACTCGCCTCATGCGATGGCGTCCGGGGTTTATAGTATCGTATTATTGGGTATTCGCCAAGTGCCACGCAGACACCGACGATCTATCTCGCCGTCAGCATCATATTACACATCTGTCCATGATACTTGCGCACTCACCTTCTGAGCAACATCTTCCATATGTTGCCGTACAAGACCATTGCAAGCCGGATGGAACAGTACAGGGAATGCCCATGGATCTCGAAACGTGACCAGATGTGACTCTCGCGGGAAGAACTCCACGTTCAACACTTTGAATAGCGCAATCTGCTCCCTCGCAGTCGAGGACTTGTCTATTCGATCTCGTAGCGCTGGGTGTAGCACTATATCTGAGGTCAGCCTTGCCTTCCACCCTCAACACGGTTGGTCGCACTCACGACTCGTCCACACCAAGAAAGCCTTCCTGTACTTTCTTTTGCCCAAGTCCGCCATAACACAGTCAACAATATGCGGCTGCGGCGTGAGAAAGTATATGGCGTCGACATCGCGATTCGTAGGGCGTCGTTGCTCAATCTGTTCAATGTCTGGGATCAGTCAGGCTCTTGTGCTTGTATCGAGCTGCCTGACACGGACGTACGTGTGATGTTTTCGTTCAAAACTGCGTCTTCCTCGAGGACATTGTCAATTAGGCGGCGGGACTCGGTGTCGACTACGAGGACTTTCCACTGCGCGTAATGATTAGAATGGGTCAAGCGTTGGGTCGCATGAGAAACGCACGTCGCCGCGAGTGCTTTGGCGAATCGTATTGAGGATTACTGCGGAGCGTAAGTGGCGAGCGTGCGCGACTATGCGGTCTTGTGCTTACTCTCTCGCTGAGCATCTATGATCGACACCATGTTGGCAGCGGTATGGCTCCGCACCGGGCCAGATCTCGATGTATGAACGCCGGCAGGATCGATTGCCACCTCTCTATCATCGCATGTGTGTACACCACAGTCTCGATACTCTGTCCATATATAAAGTGCTCACAGACAATAGGCCGCCATGTCGGTACCCGCAGTGGAGAGTGGCATGGTATGGAGGGGTGCAGTCATGGCTACTGTCGGCCACTCGATATATCACGCAAAACTGCGGGAGTGTCCGGCGCCAGCGAACATGCATCCATCATCGTCTTGTCGCAATGCCCATAGCATGTGCTCCCGTATATGCTGCACTCTGACAATCGTGTTCTGCCACTCTTTGGCATGCTCACTCCCATCCGCGGCAGCGATGCAATAACTCGATGCAGCTACTGTGCCGTACGAGCCCATCGATTACACCTCCGCTCCCTTCGCTTGCATTCAACTTCGGCACCACGGTCCCGGGAAGGCGCGACTGAATCAAGACGGAAATATCCCAGCACTAGATCACTCGAACTCACCGACAAGCGCTCAGCGTTTCGCCCTCGCGACGGCGAAGGTCGCACCAGACGCTCAGAATCGAAGTTCGGGAGTGGCGGCAATGCATCTGGCTCAAGGCGTCTCGTCTTGGACAATGCTAGTCCAATCCGCAAAGTTAGCGGACGAGGGTATGAGTTACCAGATGGCGTTGTTAAAAAGCAGTGGGATAGGAAGCCCGCTACGTTCAGCGAGGCACTACAGACTAGACTTACGGTGATGAAAGAGGAGCTGAAGGATGCGCCTGTCATTGAGCGCATGAGGCGAGATGCGAAAGCGGAGGGTGGCAATGCCGACTCTTTTCCACAGCTATGGAAGAGCTTCTTGCTGGAGTCAGGCTTGTGGTCTATCAGCAAAGGTGGCGTGCCATTCGAGGGTCTAGCTGTCAAGGGCAGAGCCGAAGGAGCGTCTGTCATGGATGATCTGAGGAATGCCTTTAGGGCTCAAGGGCAGAGGGGTCTGGATAATCGAATCAAGTACGCTTTCTACGGTCACATTACTGGGGCACGATTCACAGATTCAGAGCTGGCGAACCAGCAGGCTGTGGCAGACTTGCGATACCCAAGTGAATGGTACCCTGCAACTAGGGCTCTGCAGAGAGTAATACATCTGCATGTCGGCCCAACAAACTCAGGCAAGACGTATCATGCGCTCAAGCGACTGGAAGAGGCCGAGAAGGGCGTCTATGCGGGACCATTGCGCCTACTGGCACACGAGGTCTACACGCGGATGAACGCACGAGGCAAGATTTGCGCTCTCGTGACTGGTGAAGAACGACGCGTTCCAGAAGCTGTGAAAGACGCTGAGGGCTATCTGACGAGCTGCACTGTCGAAATGGTGCCACTAAACATGCACTTGGATGTAGCAGTCATCGACGAGATTCAGATGATTGGCAGTAATGACCGAGGCTGGGCCTGGACTCAGGCTTTGCTCGGAGTGAAGGCGAAGGAAGTCCATCTTTGTGGCGAGGAGAGGACAGTTCCACTGATTCGCGAGATCGCGGCATCACTTGGGGAGAAGCTTGTGATACATCACTACAAGCGCCTCTCGCCCCTCCAGATCGCCGACCAGTCACTCAACGGCAATCTCAAAGACCTCCGCAAGGGTGACTGCATTGTCAGCTTCTCCGTCATCGGCATACATGCCCTGCGCAAGCAGATTGAACGCGACACCGGCCGCAAAGTCGCCATTGTCTACGGCAGCTTGCCACCAGAGACTCGGGCGGCGCAAGCCCGGCTATTCAACGACCCGGAAAACGACTACGACTTCCTTGTAGCCAGTGACGCAGTGGGTATGGGTCTAAACCTCGCCATCAAACGCATCATCTTCGAAGCCTCCAATAAATGGGACGGCTCCGCGCGGCGCACGCTGTCCATAGCAGACATCAAGCAGATTGCCGGTCGCGCTGGACGTTATCGCACAGCCGCCCAAGCAACGCAGAAAGCCGACGAGCCACTATCAGCAGTCAAAGGCGACCCTGCCCCCAGTATCTCAGAACCTGAGAACGTTGGCATAGTGACCACGCTCGAAAATTTCGACTTCCCCGTCGTCCGCTCCGCCATGTCCTCCGAAGCCGAGCCCATCCTCTCCGCCGGCATAGCACCTCCCAGTCCAGTGCTTGAGCGCTTCTCCTCTTACTTCCCGCCCGGCACGCCCTTCTCTTACATCCTTACGCGGCTGCACGAGCTGTGCATGATGCATAAGCGCTTCCACCTCTGCGCTCTCAAAGATCATGTATGGTTAGCGGATCTGATAGAGCCGATCGAGGGCCTGACAGTCGTGGATCGGAATATCATCTGTGCTTGCCCTGCTAGCCAGACTGATGCTGAGATGTGGAAATCACTCATGCCGGCATTCGCTCGTATCATAGCTAGCCAAACTGGCGGCAACATAGCGGATATTCCCGAGCTTCCTCTCGAAGTTCTCGAAGAAGAAGCGAGCCCGAACCGGGAGTATTTGAAGTCACTCGAGACGCTTCACAAAGGCGTTGTGGCTTACCTGTGGTTGAGCTTCAGGTTCGCTGGCATCTTCAATACGCGAGCACTGGCGAATCACGTCAAGGATATGGTTGAGCAGAAGATCGAAGAAGTGCTCGATAAATTCAGCTTTACTGAGGCGCAGAGGCGGAAGATTGCGGAAGTGAGGCAGAAGCAGGTGCATAGAGACGAAGTGCTTGCTGCGCAGAGTGCAATCGAGGACGAGGTAGTGGACCCGGCAGCAGAAGACAGCGATGGGCAAATGACAAGCGGACTTGACACTAGCGAAGGCCACGGGGCTATTTTTGGTGACGGGGACGTCGTGCAAAATGTTCCCGACAACACCGACGATCGGCTTGTAAGCGAGGAGGACATCGAAGTCGAGGCGCCCGAGGAGCTCGACATACTTGCAGATGACGACAGCACTGCAAGCAAGCTTGGAGGTGCATCTACCGAAGATGCCGAGCGCCCTCCGCCAACATCACCGACTGCTGCCAAACACCGCGACGTGCCGCTGGAGAAGCTATTGTCTGAAGCCATGGCCTTGGGGGATTCAGAATCTGTGCCACTACCCGCGGCAGGCGTCAACAGATAGACTGTTGAGGTGTGGAAATACAATGTACAGATCATGTATGCTACGAGTGGAATTGAGAGATTAGCATGGCGCAATGTAGAGGATGTGTATCGAGGAAGACCAACCCATTTCATTCGTTCATGTCGTGTGCCAGAGACCATCAGCCTGATGCTGTGCCACCTGCCTGTCGTTACTCCTCCATGTCACGTTGCCCATGAGCTTGAGCCGCTCTGACGCCATCCGTGGGCCCAGTCTCACGCGCTCATCGCGTAGACATGATCCTTCATCCGTTGTCAGCTTGCACTGCTCCCAGCCGAATCAACACCAACAGCACCACCCCTCCGCCACCTCAGTACCGATACCTCGTACTATAATCCTTCGGACTGACCACCAACCCCCTCCCCTTCTTCGCCCCCTTATAAATCGTCTCAATAATATCAATCAACTCCTGCTTATCCTCCAAAACCCAATTCAACTTATTATTATTTCCCGTCCCGAAATCACACATCATGTGCTTGTTCCGGAAAAAGAACATGATGGTAACCGTATCGTAGAGCTCGTACATTTGCTTGAAGTCGGGCACTTGGTCGAGGTCGCAGACGTAGATTACGGCGAAGTTTTTCACGCGGTCGGCGATCTTGTAAAGCACTTCGTCTTGAGCCATGCAGTCGGGGTCCCAGTCGCGGCCGAAGCGGATTAGGACAAGGCGGTCTTCTTCGGACATAATGGCTTGGTCGACGTGCCAGCCTGTGACGAGATGGGGGATGACGACGGAGCCCATGCTTGTGTTGTGCTTGGGGGTTTGAGGTAGGGGGATATGATATCGTTGCTGGTCGTAGTAAGGCTATCGCAGTCCAGTGTGGCAACTGTTACTTGGTTGTCCGCTGTGTGATATCTGGGTTCGCGGCTACCAGTGTCGAGTGGGATCAAGTCGTGTGAGTGTGTCTTGATTGTATCAGGAAAGTCGTGGAACGAAGATGGCATGTGAGCAAGAGGAGGACTAGCGCCGGCAGCGACCGACGCTAGTAATTGACGTTCACTTCGACATGTGAGAATCTTTGCTATCACGTGCCACATTGCCATTGACCTAGCTTGCTTTCCCACGTCCTCACCACAAGCCAGAGCGTGCTCCTCGCTGGTCTCTCATCACCCACCGCCACAATGCGCCTCACAGCTGAACTCATCCACTCCTCCCTCACCTACCTTAACCCCCTCAAAGAACGTGAACTCGACCTCCGCGGTACGTAACCCTAGATTCCCCTCCCCACCCCAAAAAGAACAGATACTACACACCAAAGAGCTCACTCATGCCCCCTCTCCCCCCAACAGGCCACAAAATCCCCACCATCGAGAACCTCGGCGCCGCCAAAGACGTAGAGTGCATCGACCTGACCGACAACGAGATCCAGGTCCTCGCGAACTTCCCCTTGTCGCCTAGACTGCAGACGCTGTTGGTGGCGAGGAACAGGGTGAGGAGTATTGAAGGGAATGTGGCGAAGAGTTTGCCGAGCTTGGGGACGCTGGTGTTGACGGGGAATGATGTGAGGGAGCTGGGGGATGTGGAGGTTTTGAAGGGGTGGGCGCAGTTGGTGCATCTGAGTTTGTTGGATAATCCGGTGTGCGGGAAGGAGGTGAGTGCTGTTGCGTATCTGGGCGATGAGGACAAAAGCTGATGGGGGGAATCACAGAACTACAGATACTGGGTACTCTACCTCGCCCCTTCAGTCAGGTTCCTAGACTTCCAACGAGTCAAGCAAGCAGAGCGCACGAAAGCGCAGGAGATCTTCGGGACACTGGCTGAGCCTTCGGCGGCTGCCAAGGCCATACTTGCGACGAAGGGACGATCTGCCGGCTTTGCTGCACCTACGACCAACGGTGCTCCATCGGCGAAGAGGGTGAAGTTGAGTGACAAGGAGAAGCTTCGCATGGAAGCGCTTGTCAAGAACGCCAAGTCGCTTGCTGAGATCGCGAAGTTGGAGAAGGACATCAGCGAAGGCAGAATACCTGCTTCCGTGCTGGACTTGGAGGCCATGGACGAGACATGATAGCCTGACAAGTCATAAGAGATTGAAGACGCAGAGAGATCATAGGCGAGCGTTTCGTTGTGGGACTCGGGCCCCTGCAGAGGCTGCGCTACTGCCGACACGGAAGGACCGCAACTGGCCAGCTCCTCGCAAATATGTTGTGAGGCGAATGCCGAGGGAGAGATTTGCTAGGCGCACCAGCAGCCAACATGCCTGCAGACGCAATTTGGCAGTGAGACGAAGGTAGTGTGCACTAGACACCGCACGGAGTCCTGAAGACTGATATGTACGCAGCACACGAACGACTGCCACAAAGCGAATGGCCGCGGCTCATACAACGAAAGCCGATCTATATTCCACTCCTCGCTCCCTACGGTACAGTGCTGCACCCTTTTTTATGCCATGATTACAAGGAAGCCGCTCAGACGCCATGATACCAATGCCCGTACTGTCACATCTTACACTCATCTCGCCTCAGATCCTGCCGCCTTCAGCCATACCCTTTCCAACCTCCCCCTCGCTCCCCCAACTCTCCCTGCCAATCCGCACCTCCCCGCCCTGCGCCTCCATCAACCCTTTCATCTCGACCCCACTCCCCAACTCCCGATACCCAGCCGGCTTCCCGCTCCCAACAACCTCACTGATCTTCCTTCCATGCGCCCTCACCCTCTCTCCAATCCCACCGAAACTGCCCCGTCTCTCTCTGGTGCTCTCTTGGCTCCCTACCAACCCACTGAAAGTGCTTGCATGCTGCAACCCCGGCGATGGTGCCGGTCGAGGCGTGGTGAATTGCTCGAAGGTTGGTTTTAGGGATGGTGCGGGACGTTCGGCGAAGTTTGTACTGGGTGAGGATTGCAGGGGTTGGAGGTGCATGTACATTCGCTCGGCATCAGCTTTTGCTTTTGCGCGGATGAAGGTTTGTTGTTCGGGCGTAAGGCCGGGGATGGAGATATCTTCGCGGCGGAAGTTTGTGGGTGCAGACTTGTGAGATAGGTCAGTATGAGTAGACTAGAAGGCGATCTCCTTATTTGCAGGTCCCCGGGACGTTCATATGGATGGGTACCGAGTTCTAGAGCACTTACGATTTGCAGTGCTGGCTTGGCGTCCCAGTCCGAGTCTGAGTCTGCTGAGGACCCGCCGCAGCAGTTTAGAGAGCGGAAGAAGGCTGACATCTTGGAGCCGAAGGTCTGGTTGTATGATGATGCCATCATTTTGTCCCCGTATCTCGGAGAGGAAATTGACCCGCCTGCTCGCCGCTGAAGATATTGGCGTGTCTCGAACGCTAAGGAAGCGAGTGTCGAGATGTCTGAGACCAGTGTAATGGCCACAATAAGGTCTCACGTCCTTTGAACAATTGCAGCTTCAGCTCCGAGAGCTCCTGGGGGGTGCGAAGGAACCGAAGGCGAGCAAAGGAGTGATGACACGCTCAGGCAAGCAATAGACACGCGGCAGCAGAGATGCAGAACAAGAAAGGAGCGTGTTCGACGGCGTTCTCAATATCACGAGAAGACGGTGACGTCTCTTCCTGACTTTTGCGCAGGTTGGCAATGACAACGATGAGAAGATTCAAAGAGCAAACCTTGCCTAGTCGGAGATTGACAGCTGCGTAGCTCGTGGCAGCTTGCTCACCTTGCGTATTGCTACATGTGAGAGGGTGTTGGTACATTCCTGTGAGGGTGGAGTGAGTGCCGAGGGGTTGGAATGCGTTGGCCTTGTCTACATCATGAGCTTGCAACCCAATGTCTTGCTAGCGATGACGACCAGACACTGTTACAACACTGGCGGTTCGACGTGCGTCCGTTTGGTGTGAGCTCACGAGATTGATGTATCACTGCTCGTGCTGGATCATGAGTGCGTATTATTCGTGAGTCCACGGCACTTGCCACGCATCTCAAATCTCCTCCACATCGTGAGCGGGAGGCTGCAGCTCCGCCCGCTGCTGTACCACATGCCTTGCATATCACCGTACGAACGCGTGCCTATTTCATCGCGGTACTGCGCGGGAGGTAAGCTTCTTTTAGACGAAAGCATATGGATTTTGAAACCTGGCCACTGATGATATCCCTCGAACCTCCCGTGGTGTACGTGCGAGCACATATACGGTGATACTGGTCCTTGGTTTGCAGCATTGCGCGTATCGCGCCTTACGTGCAGTACAGCCATAGTGACATCGACGCGACAGTGGTAGCGTCAAGCTCATCGTTATGTTCAACGCAACACAACCTCTTCGACTTCACCTCTCGAGCACGCGACATGTACACCCTCGTTCAGCGCATGAACGTAGCAGGTGCCGACCAAGCGATATACACGCTTACCATTTTCAACAGCACCGCTAGGTCGCAGCACGAAGGGCGCCCGAGCACACAGCGCCACGGCGATCACATCGTCTGTCCGCGCCATTCGGGGTACAAGTGCAGGCTCGCCGTTTCCAAGGAGAGAAATGGCATGCTCAGACATCCGGCCCATCACGCAAGCCAGCATCCGGTCTCTGTCCACCTGCGAGGCCTGCTGAAACGGAGCACTCGGCAGAATGCCACTCCTAGCCACAACTTCTAGAGACGCAAAAGCATTACCGTAACTTGCAGGCATAGGGCTGCTGCCGTCGCTTTTGTCATCGTTCAAGGTCGTATTGAACGTGAGCGTAAGCCAGAAGGCTCTGATGAATTCAGTCGACCATGGAGTGGGATGACGCTGACAGACAACTTGTATTGCGGTACTGAGATACCAAACTGCCAGAGGATCAGGTGCGATATCATGGCTTTCTAAATGAGATTCTGGCGCGGCACTGAAGTCTTGTATAGCAGCAATCCGGTCGACAATGATGAGCTGGAGCGTGAGATTGTTGCCTTCGGACTCCAGAGCCTTGATGATACACGGCGCTGGTCCTTTTCCAGCCCTGAGATGAGTTCCTGGGGACCCATTGAGCGCTCCAGAGAAGTCCGGCACCCACGACGGTAGATCTGAGATCTTGCGGGGCCAGCCGATACCGGCAAAGTACATGATATCGAAACTATCCCTCTGAAGCGTGAATCTCCGCGTGGCTTCGGTATACACGTCTCTAGCAGTATTGTATTCGGAGTAGTCGGGTCGGATTCCCAGATCGCCATCAGGACCGAAGAGCAACCCCAATAGACCGTAGATGCGATCTCTTGGGTCAGCGGCTTCAGCTCCATCACAGGATGAGATCGCACCAGCTAAGGTGCACTGCCACCCCTTACTCATGCCTGCTCTGTTAGATCGCAAGTAGCAGAGCGACATGATGGTTTTACTGACGGTCCAGAAGCGCGAGCCTCCGCCGATTAGTCGGCACAGACTGGCTCGCCGCTCCCACTCTTCAAATCGTCTCACTTCGTCCCAAGTAAGGGAAAAGCGACCCCAGACAAAGATGACGTGCCGTGGTAGTACAGCCTCTTGTATCGTCCACAGCCTGCCAAACCATGGTCGCAGAAAATGATTTAGCAGTGCCTGCCACTCTGGTCCTCGCCAGCTGGTCTGCGTCGTCTCGAGTATCGTGCCTGGCGATATAGAGATCCACTTCCCAGCTTCGTCCCTTTGGGGCAGACTCTCGAATACGCTATGCAGCTTGTTCCAGAATGCCACTGCGAGACCAGTGTGGGATAGCTCAGGACCCGCATATACGATCACCTTTTCTGCGAGCTCATATACACTGCCCATATGTCTCACCTGGACATTCTTCTCCTCGGTGTCAGCCTGATGGAGGCACAAGTAATCGAGCCAGATCCAGGCTTCTGCGATCCAGCCGTTCGCATACATATCCAGGAGCATCTCCAGTGTCGCCAAGGGTAAACTGTTGCGATAGTACTGATCGCCGCAACTAGTCGCGTTATCCAGGTTACGTATCTGCAAAGTGCCCTTGTCGTCCAGGTCGCCCCATCGATACGACAGAGCTGTGAATGCGATCCCCGCCGGTAGCTTGCGTCGGTTGACAGCGATAAGGGAGCATAGTAGTGAGCCATCTGATGACAAGCCATCGACTCGAAGAAGGCGGATGTTATCGTCGGTCCCGAGTGGTGTATATTGAAAGGCGTGCATTTGACGGAGTAGTTAGGTTCTCACCACCATGTAGATAACTTAGTCTAGCCAGCATGTATCATTGGCAGCCTTGTCCAGGCTGGGTGGCTTTTAAAGTAACGCAATCACACGATTAGGACATCTTGGTGATCCGCCCCACGATCTGAGGCACGTCGAACACGGGTTCGAGTCGCCTTTAAAGCCATTCGAGTTGCGACTTAGACGTTTATGACATTCGATGTAGAGCTTCGTTGAATTGTTACTAATTATGTCGTACTATACGTCGTATCTAACACACTGGATGCATGGTGCATGATGATGTCAGTGGTCGATCGTTGGTGAGGCTGAGCATGATCAAGGTCGTCTATCGAGACAATTCGCATGCCTGAGGCTAGATTGCTGCCTGGTCGTCTATATTCGTCGCATATCGTACAGAAGTGTGTCGTTGCCCATCCAGACCCTTGATGAGGCCTCAAGTCTCATGCGCTCGCCTCACACCACGCTCTCTCACAGCGTGCGTCGTCTCGCGTGACATGAATACCTCATTTCGGGTAGTCCTTCAAATGCCAGCTCTTCAATTGACTGAACTGCTCGAATCCAAATACGCTCAATGTCTGCCCCTTCCCGCTCTCCTTCCATCCCACCCACGCCAGATCTGGACTCGGGTAATCACATCGATTAACAAACACTGTGCCAGCTTCGACGTCTTCCGCCAGCTCTTCACCTCTCTTGACATCTTTGGTCCAGATAGAAGCTGTGAGCCCATACTGCGAGTCGTTCATCAGGGAGATAGCTTCTTCGTCCGAAGAGACGGACACGATGGGAATAAGAGGACCGAACGTCTCTTCTTTCATAATGAGCATCTTGTGCGTGACGCCTGTGAGAAGTGTAGGAGGGATGTAATTTCCATCCGCTGGTGGGTTGGCGAAGGTTATATTCTCGGGCGTGGCGTTCTTTGCTCCTCGTGATAGCGCATCGTCGATCTGATTCTGTATCCGCTTCTTCGCCGCCTTACTGATTACAGGACCCACATGTGTCTTCTCATCGTTCGGATCGCCAAGTCGATATCCTGCTAGCACCTTTTGCACCTCCTTGACGAACTCGTCATGTACCTTCGCATCCACGTAGATTCTCTCGAGTGAGCAGCAGCTCTGGCCCGAGTTGAAGACAGCTCCGTCCACGATCTCTTCCGCAGCCCATGCGATATCCACATCTCCTCTGACGTACGCCGGGTCCTTCCCGCCCAGTTCAAGTCCGACTCTGCAGTCCACCCGCCCAGCCACAGCTTTCTGCACCGCCAGCCCGCCCTCCACAGACCCCGTAAAACACACAAGCTTCACTTCCTCCGCTTGCACTAGCTTCTCAATCTTACTCATGTTTCCCGAGTGAAAATACTGCAGTACCCCATCCTCCAATCCCGCCTCTTTGAAGATCTCCATAATCCTCTCAGCCACCGCAGGAGTCTGCGGACTAGGCTTGATGATCACTGCATTGCCGGCCAATAGTGCAGGGACGAGCGAGTTGACAAGCGTAAGGTACGGGTAATTCCAAGGAAACAGCACAACCACGACGCCCAGCGGTGTCTTCCTGATCCATCGCCTGTACCCAGCCTCTTCCTCGCCAGGTGTGTCTGCTAGCGCTTTCTCGGAAATCTTCACAAGGTACTCGCCGCGCCTCACGGCTGTGGTGACTTCTTTTGCGCCGTAGGCTATGGGACGGCCCATCTGCTCTGTGAGTTCCTTGGCGAGCTCATCTTGGCGATCGTTCAAGAGGCGAAGAGCTTCCGAGACCACGGTCTTGCGGTGTGATAGAGAGGACTTGCGGTATTTCAGGAAGGCTGCTTGGGCAGTCTTGGAAAGGGCTGTCCATTGGGCGTCGGTTGGAGGTTGGCGAGTGAGGATGACCTGGTTGGTGACAGGCGAGATTGTCGCGAGGGTTTCGTTGACAGACATGACTGGCAATGGTGTGAACAAGGCTTGCTAGATGGAAGAGGAGAAAGAATGATCAAGAACGAAATGACTAGGATATTCGAAGCTATAGATCATTAAGCGAATTTCTAGTTCGTTCACCATACCACACGCTCTGCAGTGACGTAGCGCGAATTTGGTCCCCGCTGGCGGGCGAAGAGAGGGGACTACAGCACGCTGTACGTATAGGTAAAGCACTGGCGACGTGATTAAGATTTCAGGTATGGTATTTACTGTCCACTCTCATGTGCATTATGGACGACTCCCTTATGGTAGGGTCTCAGAGGAGAGCCTTTCGCGAACAGATTGTCCCCCGCGCCTTCGAGATAGTGTCCAGGGCCCAAAGGTAGACGACTCCATCCATACTCCGAGTGGTCCTCTGATCTCTGCTCTATGCCCACCCGGATATCACCGCTGCGCCTTGCTATCAGCCATAGAAGGAGACTCAGGGTCGAAGGTAGACGTGGCATATGCCTGAACCGCAGGCGCCGGCACAAAGGTTGGCGCCGTGGGAGAGCGACTCATGCTTCGAGCTCCGCGATGCTATCGTGACGACTGTTTCACGCTACAGCCGACCCTTCGGTACGCGACAATGCGCCGTACTGTTAACTCGACACCGATGCGGCGGCAACGAGCAGCTTACGTTACGGCGGTGCTGGGCGAAGATATATAACTCAGTTGTGCGAGCCCACACATGCGATAAATCGAGCAGACCGAATCGAGCGACGACCAGAGGCACTGCTTCCTATTTTAAAAGGACCGTGAGCGTTCGTATGCATGGGGTTCAGAGGTTTGCCTTACAGCCAAGCCCAGAGCACGACCACGTCGACGAGGTGAGGTCCGAAGTCGGACCACGAACACTAGCGCTGTATCAAGCGAAGCCAATGGCGTTGCGGCAGCGAGAGCTATCGGCGCGTAGTATTGCCGGTAGGCCAGGGAGCAGGTCCCTGTGTGAGCTGTATCGAGGCAGGAGCGACCCAGACATGTCCCTGGGTATAAGCTTTTCAAGCCTTCGACCAAGTCTCCAGCGTGGTGGCACGGCTTCGGAGAGACAGGCGACCAGGTTACAATGCAATCAGTACACTTGCCCTCCGTAGTAGACCTTCCTCACATCCACCATTTTCCTGCCCCTCGCCCTCGCGACGTCCTCAGGCAAACGCTGCGCCATGAGTGCCTCGAAAGCAGCCTTGACGACGTTCATCTTGTTTCTCGACCTTGGCGTTCTTGCAGCAAGATCTTGGATCCCAGCGGCTCTCGCGAGTTCATAGATCAAATGCTGGCACCGGTTTCCGAACCCTATCAAAAATTAGCTCTGGGACTGCCCCAAACTCCAGCAGGACACAACATACCAGGGGCTCTCGCACTCAACTGCACCACACTCGCTCCCACCTTCGCCTCCACCTCGCCATATATAGTCCGCTCCTCGTACCTTGGCACGGGCTTCATGTTCCTGATCGCGTTCATCATAGCCTGCCTTCGTCCATCCTCGTCCTCCGCAGCCTTCCCCTCGCCAATTCCCAGCATCCCATCCTCGTTTCCTGCGATTGTGAGGAAGTACAAGGACTGAATCTTGCCCATGCGGGTCTGATTCACGACGCGATGATTGACGAGGTTCTTGACACGGAGCTTAGAGATTTGTTGCGGTGTCATGCCAGTTTGTTGACTTAGTCGCAATATTCTTGGATCGGTAGACTCGGCAACTTGCTGTCTGCTCGGCGCTTCGCGAGTGGGTGCAGGTGCCTTGACGGGCTCTGTGGATTTGAGAAGCTTGCCGACATCTCCCTCTTTTGTTCCTCCCACGGGAATCTCGTCAGGGTGGTCGATGATCGGACGAATCTTGCTAAAATCGTCGAAGTAGCTTATTCGCATCGGATCCGTTCTTGCCCTTCCCTGAGTCCGCAGGTCGTCATCTGAGATTGCTGTTTCACCGGCGTAAATTGCTTCGAGTTGATCCGGGGTGTATTTCTTTGCAAGCAGCGCTTTCTCGTCCTCGGTGTAGGGCTTGATGCGAGAGTCGTTGATGCTAGGGCCGGTTCCTTGGGTGAGAAGACCCATCTTCGAGGCGGAGACATTGGGGAAGGTCGGTTTGCGGGCAGAGTAAGCAGCGGAGGCGTGCAGTTGGCGGCGCGAGGTTCGCGGGGCGGAGACGACAAGCGTCTTGAGCCTGCATGATAGGCAAGTGTAGACCGGAGATACACTCATGATCGCGGTACGGTATGGGATGCTATGTCACGATGTCTGCCAATGCATTGGGGAGGATATGTGAGGTTCGGTGGTGTCGTCCGCTTTTGGCAGGACAAGCCGAGGCAGATATTGGTACTTCGTCCTGTCGAAACATGACATTATATCATTCAACTTTCTGCCATTATCGACCATGGCAGTAGCAAGTGCGTCCAGGAGAGCCCTGGCCTGCAGTAATTGCCAACAATGGGCGCTGCGATCCTTCATGAGCAGCGTGAGCGAGTTGTATGGCTTGCCTCCAATGCCAACTCAACGAGCCTTCGGGACCTCGCCGCGAACAAGATTCGGACGCTCAAGTAGGCTGGCTCAGGAAGAGTCGCAGAGATCCGTGAACTTGCTGGACGGAACAAAGAGTACCAAGGATCAAATGGACACACACGAGGAAGAGGGCATGCTTGACTTGTCCAATGCATCTACATCCGCGGGCAACAAGGGCGGTGGCGAATCAGTGAACCCATTCACAGAGCCCACGCAAGCCGCTGAAGTCACGCACATACCATGGTATCTCCAGCAGCAGTCGAATGCTCTCACAGTCGAGAGTCCCATGGCTACTCGACAGCGCATCCCATATCTCCCCGACTACCCTCCAGCTCTACTACAACCTCTCCTACGCCACGTCTCCGTGGAGCTCGGGATGGACTCGCTATCGCTACTAGACCTGCGACAACTCGATCCACCTCCAGCACTAGGATCCAACCTGATCATGATCATCGGTACCGCACGCTCAGAGAAGCACCTCCATGTCAGCGCTGATCGACTCTGCCGCTGGCTACGGACAGACTATAAGATGACGCCCTACGCCGATGGCCTACTTGGTCGCAACGAGCTAAAGCTCAAGATGAAGCGTAAGGCGAAGCGCACGCGCTTGATGAGCGCTGTAGGTGCCAAGTCAACTGGCGAAGGTGAATTGGACGATGGGCTAAGGACAGGATGGGTATGTGTGAACGTTGGGCGAGTGGAGGACGGGGAGCTACCTGAAGGCGTGGGCAAAGTGCAAAGAGCGGAGGGATACATGGGTTTCGGAGCCGAGTCGACTGGTTGCAATATTGTTGTGCAACTGATGACTGAGGAAAAAAGAGAGGAGGTTGATTTGGAGAAGTTGTGGGGTGGGATTATCAACAGGGCGCTGAGAGACGCTGGAAAGGAGAGCGACGAGGCAACATCTGAGGTGAGAGAAGGCGGTTCGCCAGACGCTTCAGCGAGTTCACGCGACGATGTCGCGGTTGAGTACGATCCGAGTATCATTGCTTCAAGCGAGCACGCTGTGCAGGAGGTCCGGACTTAAGAACGAATTCCGCGATAACAGCGGAGCGACGAAGGACTGACAGAGCCACTACTGCACAGTGCGACTCAGGCGCTCAGCTGTCAATCAGCAGACGTCCCTCTGAGTTCGGCAGGAAAGCGTCACCTATGGCTAGGCCAGCTTCGCTTCTGTCTATCGACCGCTTCACACTTGGCTGCAGCAGTTCTGCTGAGTCAGCCGCCCCACTCCGGAATCGACTTAAGCTCGTCTTCCTAACGCTAATCCTGAAGGATCTCGCTTGTGTATGTCGGCACTCGGTCCACTGCTGCTGTGCGAGCTGACACCCTCTTCTCGTCAAGGCCTATGTCGGGTACGATGACCATGTTTGCCTTGATAGGCTAATCACCGATCGTATAAGTACGGCTTGAGAACCACATACACAAGATACCTTTAAAACCCAAAACTTAACACACTTGCCTCTGGGTCAATAAATCTAAATTATCCTTCTTCCGCATCACGATCATGGCCAACCTTATCGAACTCGACTCCCTCGAGATCCTTGCCATAATTGACAATGAACTCGACCCCATCTCCCACTCTCCCAACAGCTCAGTAATCCAAACCGGAGGCCTGAAAGAAATTGGCCTTCGCGGCCTCCTCTCCCAAGATGATCCTCGCGGTGCCGGTGCAGAGATGCGTATGGACAAGATCTGCTGCTCTGCTCACGGGCTGTCTCTACTGATCACAGCTGTTGTCGGTGACACCCGCCGCACGATTCTCTTCGATACCGGACCTGAGGAAAGTGCTTGGGAGCGGAACGCTGCGAGGCTTGGGGTTGACGCTGGGGTGATTGAGAGGGTCGTGCTGAGTCATTGGCATCGGGATCATTCGGGGGGGATGTTGAAGGTGCTCGAGCATTTCGCAGCTGCAAGAAAGGGGAAGGGTGGGGAGGGCAAGGGGCTGCCGATTGATTTGCATCCTGCGAGACCGGACTTCAGAGGCGTGCAGCCGCCTGGTATGCCTGTGTTTTCGCTCGAGGCGGATCCGACGTTTGAGTCCATTGAGGGCGCTGGCGGGGTTGTCGAGAAGAGCGATCAGGTGCATGACGTGCTTGACGGCCACTTTGCGGTGTCAGGCGAGATTCCTAGGGTGACTGACTATGAAGTCGGGATGAAGTTCGGTGTGCGGTTCGACTCGGAAACAGGCAAGTGGGGATCGGACGAGAAGATGGCGGATGAGAGGCTGTTGCTCTGCAAAGTCAAGGGTGAGTGACGTCGAGACCACAGCACATGTGGAGACCACTGACAAGGCACTAGGCAAAGGCATCGTCATCTTCACGGGTTGCAGCCACGCTGGTGTCGTCAATGCCTCGAGACACGCCGTCGAACTTGGCGGAGGCGCACCACTATATGCTGTCGTGGGTGGTTTCCATTTGGCTGACGGTCAGCCGCCGCACATACAGAGCACTGTCAATGATCTCAAGGCATTGGATGTGCAGGTGCTACTCGCTGGTCACTGCACGGGGTGGAGAGCGAAGTATGCGATTGAGAAGGAGATGCCGGGACGGCTTGTGCCTAGTTTTGTGGGATCGAAGTATACTCTATAGGACCATCAGAGTCTACCTGTAAGACTGCTCACATCCGCCGGCCACGTTGAGTGCCGCTGCGCCGTCTCTTTGAAGCACCCAGGTCGGCATACTAAATTTCGCTGGATCCATTGACCCTTCATTTGTGCCGTGCCGCCTGTCAACCATCACCCTGTCCCTGGGCGGCAAATCAGCGCCATGTTTCGTGCACCATTAGCCAATTCACCTCTACTTCAGGTCCCATCGAGGCTGCCACCGCACAAGCTCCCCAATCCTGCTCTTCGGTATTGCATGATCTTCACACTTCCATCGAATCGCGCTCTCCATCCTCCGCGACTCACTGCTGTTCAGAGGGCTCGTCACGGTAGTCGGCAAAGCTGAAGTCTCCTCCAGCAGCCGCAGAGTCCGGATGGAAGCTGTAGTCGTCGAATAAACCCTCGACGGGATTACGACCATTGCCAGATACAGTTCACCTCCTGTCCACTGAGCACCTGCAATCTCATTGCTGGCATTTTGACCGCCTCCCAATTGAACGCCTGCTGCATACCACCTCACACATGAAAGTCACCCATCTGCATCTGAGTTCCATGCCAATCAGTGCCTCCCACTTGACTGTATGACTGAGTAATGGGCAGATCGAACTTCATATCTGGAGCCGCTGACATAGCTGGCGCATGCTTGATACGCTTGTGAGTACGCCGAACGTGAGTCTCGTCTTCGTCAGAGTAGGCTTCAAGGTCGCTGTAAGACTTGCGCTTTCCAACAGAACGCCACGATATCACTTGGACGAAAGCACATTTGGATTCTATGGTTTTGGTTTGCAGAGCTAGTACAACCTAGCGAAATCACGAAAGCACTGCCATCCCTCTCTCAAAAGCAACGCAGTCCACCAAGCACCAAAGCAGCCACTCAGCTCCGGCAGTCCTCATGCTCGCAGAACCCAATGATGTCCGTCTTTCACCAGATCGTTGCCCAGAGAGGAAAAATGCAGTGCACACATTCGATCCTTCACCAAGTGCCCAGCGCGCGCATGATGCGTCAACAACAATGTGGGCGCCAAAGCTCTTGGTGAGGTATTCGGTATGCAATCGTAGAAGAGGAAAATCTGTGCCGTTGTTGAGCACCTCCAAGACCATTACCCCCGGGATGCCGTTAAGCAGTGATACGGCATGTAAGTCTTCGGTATTGTAGGCAGCGTGTGTGTGGAGTGACGAGTCGCCCTGCCAGCGGACCAAGTGACAGCAAGGCAACTGTTGTGAAGAGTAAAGAGAAGCAGTCGCTAGCAGCATGTGCGCCAAGAAGTATTAGGGATGTTCGGGTATCCTGGGCTTGCCGTCGACATCTCCAGAACTTGTCTTCGATGATCAGCAGACGCCTAAAAGCACAAGTATTCGTGGCGAAACGAAGTCTTAGGTTGACAGCGCATCATTCGGCATCGAAGATGTTGCGGTGCATGCTCACGCTGCCGAACGCCTCAGTAGTCCCAGTTCTGGTCTGCCTAGCCACCCTCTCACGCAAGCCATGGCGCCTGGGAGCCGCTTGTTCGAGTCCTGCGATGTGTAGCTCCAGCCCCGATGATGGTGTGGTTCTTGGCTTCTTCGAGGCGGGTGGAGCACGCTTCATCTTCATACCCATCTGCTGCATGCGTGATTTTGCCGTATCGTCCTCGGAGTCGGAAGGCACCTCAAGAGCATCGTACTTGCGCTTCTTCGAGGCGGGTGCGCGAGCCTGCTTCGAGGATGTGGCGATGACAACGTTCTGGGCACCAGTGTGGAAATCTCCATCCTCGTTCTCGCCGTCCTGCACTCGCTCCTTATCCAGCGTATTCCCCCTGTCAAGGTCAATATCCCCATCACCATCATCAACCGCCGCGCCAGCCATAGTCACATCCACAGAGTTTCCCGCACTGCCCAGCGCCGAGCTCCCAGAACCCACAGTGCTACTGCCCTGTCCCCTGACACTTCTCGGCTTTCTAGGTTTAAGCCCTGGTGGACGACCCTTATTGGACACCATGTTGTTCACCGCTCGAGTGAGGAAGGCTTTCGGGCCCGCCGCCATGTTATTGAGACGCCCACCCTGGAGCACAGTATGACGGAACAGCCACGAACATTCGATCAGATCGGCCATAGCGAGAATGCGGGCGGAACAAGTCAGATCAAGATCTGGACCAGTCACGACGACAGCATCCGACACATCCCAAGGACCCTTCTCGTGCGCATCGTACGCGGCCTCCAAGGCCAGCGCGCAGCGTGCTTGGATGAGCTTGGCTGGTACAAGCTCAGTCCCCAGGATCTCCTTGTTGCACTTCGCCTTGCATGTCGCATTGGTCTCGCGCCATCTGACCTGGACTCTGGGCTTTTCCGAGTGTGGCCTAGGAGGCGGTTTGTCGCTTGCAGGCTTCTTGAAACGGCTGGCGAGTTCGAGGATCCATGCTCCAGAATTCATACGGACCTCGAGATAGTCATCCTTGACTCCCAGAGGCAGCTCCAGAGCAGCGCGGCGGATCGCGACCTCTTCGGCTTCCTCCCAGCCACGGACGAGGAGCTGGTCGTTCCTCAACATGCCAGCAAGCTGAGTTTCGGTGTATAGTAGCGTAGGCTTTGGTCGCTTTGCCTTTTTCTCCGGGGCACTCATGAGCAGCAGCTTTGCCTTCGCTGCAGCGGGAGTGAGAGCAACAGGATCGATGACAGAAAGACCTGCACTACCACCAACAGTCCCGATCAACGACGTGCCAACAGAACCGGCCACACCACTCCCAGTTGCTACGGCAGGACCATTTGTCTGGGTCAGCCTCGTACGCTTGTCTGGGTAAGGATGGATCTGGCGAAGTAGGCGGCCATCGGCACTCGACGACAAGTTGCGAGCGGTGTCGTCGTTACGCATACCGACGAGCCCCATAATCTGCATACCTGCGAAGCTGTTGCCATCATTGTGCGGCGAAGTGTGATTCTCAGACCTCGGCATGCGCGGCATGATGGGGCGAAAGCTGGAGCGTTGTTGCGTCTGCTTGTGGAAGGACTGCGCTGCCGGAGACGCAGTCTGACCAACGCCCATGTTGGAGGGATTGTGCAAGTACCACGGATTTTGTAACACGCCACTCGATAATTCGTTCGTGTTTGAGGTCAATGAATCGGAGAATGCTTGTTGTGTGTGCGGCATGTTGTTGGTAAGAATCCCTTGATCAAAGTGGCCCTCCTGTACAGGTGGCATGTGAGCCGGGTGGGGGTAGCCACCAGGCATGCGGAAGGATGTGTGACCATTTCACATGTTGTGGCCAACGCGAGGCATCGGTGGCTGGTGTTGCTGCACATTCGAAGGAGGATGGTGAAGTGCGAGGCTTGGGTCGTGCATGTAGGGCTTGTTGGTATGGTAAGCGTGATTGCCGAAACTCATCTGCCCCACCTCGACATGCCCTGTGTTATAGTCTTGCTGTGTGATGTAATTCTGCGGTGCGATGTACAGTGCGCCGTTGTACTGAGGTGTAGCCAAAGTCATAACAGCTGGCAGAGGAGAATCGAAGCTCGGAGCGACGGTGGTGAATGGGGCTGGAGTGTTTTGATGAGGACCGACCTCGGCGTATGGCTCGGCATTCTCGAAGTCGGTTCCCTCGAAGGGTGTCAACTCGAGATCAGCAGGGAGCGTAGCGTTCGCGTGAGGAAGCCGGCCGACATCCTCGTTGACGAATTCGCCAAATTCGAAGTCGGTTTGTAGAGCCCCAGGATCGAACTCCCAGTTGCCGCTGTTGGCGAGCATTTGGGACATTGTAACAGCTGTGAATGCGTAGCTGTAGCGGAAAGACTGTCAGTAGCGGCCGAGGGCGAAGGGCGATGCAGCAAAAGCGTACTGTGTGGTGATCAACTTGCTAGCCCAAGAAGTGCAAGAGAAGGGGGTGCGGGCGGAGATGCCGGCGAGGATGGTCGTACGCGTTCCTCCGAGGCGGAGAAGTCGTCGGGCGTGTGACGCTACTGTGTGTGATTGCACAGCGTGTTCGGGGATGTGGTCAAAGTGGTGTTGCAAGAAAGTGGTGGTGGATCAGTGTCAACAAGCCCTCCTCAAATTCTGCACCGCGCCCAAATACCTCCCACGCCGCGGATGCCAAGCCCAGCATAGGCTCCCGGGCAACGCTAGTCCTGCAAGAGCACCCCACTCACACCCCTCTAGAGTCTCCTTCACGTCGAGGTTATAGAGGACAAAGAAACCAGCATGACAATGCCTTGAGAAGACCCACCTTGGCCTCGGAAGGCGGAGGGGAGGTGCCGTGGACATGTGAACGGCGGCGAAGGTGAACGCTGAAGAAGAGCGGAGGACTGTGAGGGATGCGAGGTGTGTATATAGCTTCGACATGATCATGCGATCGTAGTATGCTTCGAAAGGAACGAGAAGACTTACCTACCTTCCACCAGACTTCGCCGACCTTATGAAGCACCAGCCACTGTGCATCTCTTTGTTGACATGCTTGCCACCCATCTCTCCCCTTCTCTTGACGCAACAACTACGCGTTGAGGCATGAGGGCATGACAACGACATTGCCAGCGGCCGCGACGATATGCTGAAGGAAAACGAAGGCAATGACAAACAACGAAAGAGATGACAACACAAGAGACTTACCTCCGTCGGCCGCAGCATGTCTACGGGGCAAAAGGATGAGCAAGGACCTGACTTGGGCGTGGGACTCGGGGTGTTCTTCGACCTTCTTCGAACGGCCGCAGCATGTTACAGCAACCCGAGGAAAGACAGCGACGTGACCAGCCATGAGGCTGCGGACAACTCTACACCCCTGGCGACCGTCGTGGAGGTGACTCCGCGCCATCATCAGCAGCATCAGCGTGCCACCTCGGCCTCTTTAGCAGCACCAGGCGTTCGATCACGACGGAACACACTCGCCCAACACATCGCTTCATGTGCCCGCATCTGCAGGACCGCAATCCCTCGCATGCCTCGAGAATACTCATTAGGACTCGCCGCGAAGCTAGACAATTGCATCTGCTCAAGTACCCGAAGTCTCACAACCCAGTCCGAGGCCATTTAGTTGACGCAGCGTGCCATGCGCTCGCTACAGATGGAGATCAGATCGGGCTGGTAGCCAAACCTGCAGAAACGAGGACCATGCTGAGTGGCACCGGTCACGGCATCAAGCAAGAGGTACATGCAGCCCTCGGTATAGTGCTGGTCACGCAGACGGAGCAGGTTGACAGCTGCTTAGCAGCAGTAACGCTGCACGGCGTGGTAAAGGTCGGGTGTCATATCTGCAGGGACCTGGTAAGGAACAGCTTCATCATACACCCACAGCATCCGCTTCACCCACTGCTTAGCGCTCTGCTTCACGGCTGCTATGTCGTCGTAGTCATCCTCGAGCTGTACGGCGCCAGAGCGACGAATGGCGGCGGCGCTGCCCAGCCTGTACGTATTGCTCTGGAGAGCAGACGAGCTGTATAGAAGACCTGCACGTGCCAGGGTCAGGGCTTCGAGCGGCATCTGAAAGTCTTGGACCTCACCAGGCTGCGGCGAAGCTTGACCGAAGGCCGATGACTCCATGCCGCTCCTGGCAATGTGTTCTTCAGAGCTAACGGGCGGTATTTGTCCGGCAGGGTCCACGTGCTCGGGAATGTTTGGTCTGGCAAGCTCTGTAAGGCGCCTACATCTGTCATGGTCATCTCGTGGTCTCCGAAACCGAATGTCTCCGCCGGCAACCCCAGATCTGCTGCATCTGCATCTAGATCCAATCCTGGGCCGCTCGCAGATGTTTGACCAGTCACCTCGGCAGTATGCTGATTGCCAGTTCCAAGAAGCTCTTCTTCGATGTGCTCGGGAGAAGCAGATGCTGGAACTTGCTGTCCGACCTCGACGTTAGTGTCATGATCCCATGCCTCGAAGTCGAACAAGTCTTCCCAATTGAGGTCGAGGATGTGATGCGCGTTCGCCATAATGGCAAGGATTTCTCGTGGCGAAGAGAAGCAGTCGACGCCATGCTAGGCCGAACAGCTACATGGTATGTTCTCCCAGACCTGCCATTATGCTTTACCATAAGATCTGGAGATCTGTGGATCATGGATCGGGCCTGACGATGAGATTACAGAGGACCCTCAATGTGTATTAGCCATTGCTTTGCGGGCGTATCGGAGGATCAAGTGGCGGCATGTGGCTGTCTGATAGCCATCGCCACCGCGAGATCAAGATCTGCGATGACCATCTGGATCCACACGATCCAGATGATGGTTCTGTAGTGAGGCCGTCAGTACTTGGAACCCGTGCTGAAAGCGCACCTCGATGACAGCGGCTGGCGAATGCTGGTCGTACCCTGATAGGATGCCTTGGCCGAAGTACTCGAGGCTTGTGGACAGCTTTTGCGGCGAGGTGTCACGAAACATTGACTGGCGGACATCGATCTTTCACAGCGGGAGTGATAAGCAAATTTTGCCGGCCAACCTGGAGATCTCTACAGCCTCATCAGCAGTGAAAAACTGTTACTACGTAAGCTGAAGCACAACGATTCCTCGAAGTCACTGATGTACAGTCTCACCGCGATACTGTTGACCCAACTTCCCGGTTGTTCTCCAGATGTCGAGTCCTGACTCCAAAAGATAGCATACTGCGCCCCGCGCAGCCACAGCCCATCTACGCATGTATTGGATGTCTTGCATCCTCGAAAGGGCACGACGCCCTTTCATGGGACAATAATCTGTACCTTCCTCATTTCAAGAAATTGTCCAGATACCTTGATATGTCATAGTCGACGGTACACACGAACACAAGTAGAATGGAGAAGTGCGAACGGGATGGCAGGAGATGAAGTGAGGTTGACATTGCCTATGCTTGGCATCTTTCTCCATTCAGCCTAGACCCGTGACTTGCCCTGCCCCACCCGATACCGATGCCGATTACCAATGCGCAGTTGGACCAGCAGTGATGAGAGGTTGGACAGCTGCTGCAACATTTCCGTGCCACTGCTTATATTTCATATAATGTGAAGCGTTCCCCTTAGGACGTATCCCACACCTCTGCAAAGGCGTACTTGAAGTGCAGGTCCCGGGACCCACCAAGATCTTCAAAATCTGGGGACAGTCCCTCTCCGCTCGGCAATGACATCGCCACGGTAGCCGTAAAGGCCACCACGATTAGCCACGGTAGCCAGAGGAACGCGATCGGGATCGCTTCACTATACTCCAGCGCTCATTCACTGCGGTCTTGGCTTGACTGAGAACAAGCCTCCCGGACGGACCACCGGACCTCTGCCCAAGATGCCACACAACAACAGCAGCGAGAAGCGCACCTTCTCGGGTCTTGTGCTGAACCCAAATGCCAAGGTCAACAACACTGCCGGCCAGAAGATCAAGAATTTCTTCCGCATCAACAGCCTCTCGAAAGAGAACACCGGCGCGCCGACCTCGGATCCCAGCAGTAACGAGAAAGCGCAGGATGGCACCCGAACTCCACAATCACAGCACAACAAGAGCAGCCTGCGGAACAGCAGATTCATACCACATCTTGGCCGAAGTCGGAGCACCACGGTAGCTTCCGAAGGCAATGCATTGGACGAGGGCATGAGCCCTACGGCCCATGCGAACCCATACTTCCAGCATCAAGGACCGCCAGCACTCCGACATCACAACGATGGTAGTGTGCCCAATACTCCGCCAGATTCGCCAAACGCAGCAGGCAAAGCGAATGGAGCAAGCGCGGGTGCAGCTGCTACAACATTGAGTGGCAAGGAAGAGCTCGCACGAAAACTGCGGAGAGTGGCAAGCGCGCCAAATGCACAGGGATTGTTTGGCAAACCGAAGTCAGGCAGCTCAGACAGCAAGAGTGCCAACACCAGCAGACCAGGGACGTCAGATCTGGCGCTACCTCCGAAGCTGAACGGGCTTGGCTCGCACAGCAACGGCAGCACGCTGTCTATGGTGGAGACTGTGCCGCAAAATGGAGATCTGCTGCCCGTGCCAAATATGGAAGGACTCACGCCAGGCAAGATACGCAATAGCATTGCTTTCCGCCGGACGTACAGCAGCAATAGCATCAAGGTGCGGACGGTCGAAGTTGGACCGAGCAGCTTCGACAAGATCAAGTTGATTGGGAAAGGCGACGTGGGGAAGGTGTACTTGGTGCGAGAGAAGAAGAGTAGCCGACTATACGCTATGAAAGGTAAGCCTTGCGCCTGTGCGATTCGTGAAATTCACTGACTTTCGTAGTCCTGTCGAAGAAGGAGATGATCAAGCGCAACAAGATCAAGCGCGCGCTGGCCGAGCAGGAGATTCTAGCGACGAGCAATCACCCGTTCATCGTCACACTTTACCACTCATTCCAGTCAGAAGATCACCTATACCTATGCATGGAATACTGCAGTGGTGGCGAATTCTTCCGCGCCTTGCAAACACGACCAAACAAGTGCGTGGACGAAGATGCTGCAAGATTCTATGCAGCTGAAGTCACAGCAGCGCTGGAATATCTGCATCTGATGGGCTTCATCTACCGAGACCTGAAGCCGGAAAGTGCGTATCTGCAGACAGACACACATGCTCAACGCAGCCAACTAACTTGATCCCAGACATCCTTCTTCATCAGTCGGGCCACATCATGTTGTCAGATTTCGATCTCTCCAAGCAATCCGATCTCGGCGGCGCACCGACCATGATACACGCCTCTTCACGCTCCTCCGGTGGTATCTCCTCGAACCCTCACTCGACGTCACTACCAGCCATAGACACCAAGTCGTGCATTGCGAACTTTCGTACCAACAGCTTCGTCGGCACCGAAGAGTACATCGCGCCCGAAGTCATCAAGGGGTGCGGCCACACAAGCGCAGTCGACTGGTGGACGCTTGGTATACTTATCTATGAGATGCTCTTCGGTACTACGCCGTTCAAGGGTAAGAACCGGAATGCGACCTTCGCCAACATCCTCCGGGACGAAGTACCATTCCCTGAGGGGTCTGGATCACCCAATATCTCCAAGTAAGTCTCAGTGTACAGCTATCGTGCGACCAATACTGACCATCTCTACAGCCTTTGCAAGTCCCTTATTCGCAAACTCCTAATCAAAGACGAGCTCCGCCGTCTGGGCTCGCGAGCAGGAGCCAGTGACGTCAAATCGCACCCCTTCTTCCGCAGCACCTCATGGGCTCTCCTCCGGCACTCCAAGCCACCCATTATCCCAAATCAGGGCCGCGGCATCGACACAGTGAACTTCAGGACAGTCAAAGAAAGCGGCTCAGTAGATCTAGGAAATGGCAACGTCGGCTTCGTTAAGAACGGCTGGGCGCATGCCGAGGTGAGCAAGCTGAAGGGCGTGCCTTTGGACAGTGGACTTGCCACGCCAGGTGCGGAGCTGGCGGATCCGTTCGAGACGTTCAGCAGTGTGACGTTGCATCATGATGGGGATGATGGGCAGACCGAGGAGAGGAGGCAATGAGGAAAGTGTTGATGGCTCCTGAGCGGTCGTTCGAGCGGCGTTGAAAGCGTGCAGAGTACGGAACTGGAGGCGTTAGATGTACGACGAGGAGACACGAGCTCCATAGCTCGCTGGAACGGCGACGGCGTTGGGGACAGAACCTGGCATGACTGCTACGGCGCTCTTTAGGCATGCAAGGCGTTGGCGGGACTTGTACATATGTGCTTGGGGCTCGAGGGCGAGCGAGGCGCAGTTGGGATGTGGGAATGAAAGTCATGAATTTGCCCCCTTCCGCGTGCTCTCCCTCCTTCTGGTTTATGAGGACCATCTTGTACGATGACTCTCCGGCTGGTGCATACATGGACATGTGCATGAACAAGGCACGATGGGACTCCAGAAACCGCCAGCGCATCAACACCGTAAGTTTGCCCCTTCTATACTGGTCAATGGGCTCCAATCACGCGAGCTGATAGATGCGGAGGCCATGAGGTAGCATCTGCTTCACCAAGGTCTGGTCGCGTCAGCCTTGTAAATGATCGATCACCACAATCGCATACGCAAACTACAACGTGACAACTGCGACATCGATAGTGACCTGGTCGTGATCAGAGTTGCATCTGCGAGAGGCTTGGACTGACCGTTGAAACTGTCCTTACCTTGATAGCTGCGCAGCACTTGCCCGCTGTGGTCGTTTAATTTCGATAGCAGGCAATGATATCAGCTTCGGGACCAACATGACCAAGGTTGAAGTGACGCTCTTCACTGTCACGTTTCGTGCTTAAGGCATCCGTGTCAACTTCCGAGCGCAAGCCGGATGATTTGTATGCGCTTTCTAGACTTCTTCATTACGGGGACTCCTGGCTATTGTTATGGTCTACCCGTCACTCCATGCTAATACACAACTTCCCGAAGTGCTTCTGATCCCACATATACTGATACGCCTCCTTTAGCTCCGTCAATTTGAACACCTTCTCGTCCACCACAGGCTTGATCCCGTTCGCCTCGATCGCCCGGTTCATTTCTTCGAACTGCAGTCGGTTTCCGACAAGTACGCCACGGACGGTGCAAATGTTCATCAAGCAGTCCAGGAAGCCCGGTTGCTTCTCGTGGTCCCCGCCACCAAGGAACCCGATGATGCTGATGATGCCATCAAAGGCGATCGCCTTCAGGGACTGCGCCATGGTAGCTGGCCCTCCGACCTCGAGGATGTGCTGCACACCTCGGCCGCCGGGAGTCAGCTTCTTCGCCTCCTCGCCCCAATTTGGCGTCTCCTTGTAGTTGATCACATGATCAGCACCGAAGGACTTTAGCTTCTCGGTCTTGGCTGCTGAGGATGTGGTGGCGATTACTTTGGCTCCAGCCGCCTTCGCAAACTGAACGGCAAAGATTGACACTCCACCTGTTCCCTGCGTGAGGACATAATCACCCGGCTTCAGTGCCTTCAGTCCGTAGAGCGCGTTCCAAGCTGTGAGTCCGGCGCAGGTAAGCGTCGAGCCCTCCAGGAAGGACAGCGATGATGGCATGTGGACAAGTCCCTGCTCCGAAAATGCGCCATACTCTCTCAATGTACCGTCCACAGCACCGCCTAGTCCGGTCCCGATGGAAGCGAAGTCCAGAGAGCCAGCGAGATGGCCTTGATTGAAGAGAGTGAGGACCTTATCGCCTTCCTTGAATTTTTTGACGGCTTTGCCGACTGCAACTACAGTGCCGGCACCATCTGATCCGGGAATCACATTTGGCGCCACGGGGAAAGGGTATTTGCCGTTAGGGATGGCGAGGTCGCGATAGTTGAGGGAAGCAGCACTGAGCTTTACCAGCACAGCGGAGTCTGTTACGGTGGGCACCGGTGCGGAAGAGTTCAACTTCAGGGAGTCAAAGCCGGAAGTGCCAGTGACGTTCCATTGCTGGTGAGTTTCAAGCATGTTGAATGTGCTGTTGATTTTGATGGTTTCGAGTAGCGATTACGAAATTGTAGATCAGGAAATCCACGGCGGATGATGGATAGTACGAGACCAACAAATATAAACCTGCCACTCGCCAAAACGTACATTGTGACGTCGTATGCAAAGATCGCATACGCGAGCTGGTGGATACATGTATGCCGCATTGCTAATCCGGCAAATTCGATCGCACTGTGCAGGGCATTGCCACCTTCGCGGCACTTGTGCTCATGATGTCCCACGCTTGGATGCAGTCAAGCCAATGATCTGGGAATGCGAAGTCGTCGATCACTATACAACAAGTCGATGCCATGTCTCCAGGGTCATGATCCACAGTGGGAAGTGTCGCGGGCGATGCGAGAGCGCCGTGCATGATGCACAGATTTGGCGAGACGGGTGCTTATGTAATGCGAATGGCACTGAGGCAGAAACACTGACTTCACTTCCAATTAGTGGCGGTGGTGTCTAAAAAGCCGAGCGGACGTCAGTGGAATTACCTGATCTCTGCTCCAAGCACTTTCACATGCCGTATTTCGTTTTGGAGCTTGAAGATTCTCGCTATGTCCGCTACGTCTCTATGGAAGTCCGAAGGGAGATACCTTCCTACGCCTCCGATATCACCGCGCTTTCACGAGCGATAGTGCTACGTCTCGGCGGCAGCGTGCCGCCGCCGAGATGTTTGCTCGGCGGTGACGTGGCGGACAGCGCATAGTAACAACGCACTACCGTTATTAATGGACGCCGAGCCTAGGATAACTATCCTCTACTTTCTTTACTCCTTCTTCTTTCCTACCATGTTCGACCTCTTTCCTATTGCAGGCTAGAGGCGTGAAGGTATAACGCCGTCGCAGAGACAACGCCGCCGCTGGCGCCGAGACATGGCGGCGTGAAGAGATAGCAATAACAGAGGTGAACGGGAATTGTCTTGAAGAGGAAGTATAGCAAGATCCCGTTGCTCGAAGGGAGAGGTCAAAGGGCCAAGAGAAAGAATCTCGGATTGCAGAGGAAAGTGATCATCGCAATGGCTGGAAACCTTGGGAGCTAAATGACTGGAAATATGTGATCTGGACCTTGGGGAGGAAACCAGGACCTTACGGTGGAAACCAGAACCTTGCGGTGAAAACGCGGATTCGGTGGTGGGACTCAGCGGTGGAAACCTCTTGGTCCGAAAACATGTCGTGTGGTGAAAATGGACTCATTGAAATAGAGGAAGGCAATCTGGGATGCGACTGGGCTGGTAATGGCAACAAGTGTCATCTCGCCCTCCTAGACGCTGCTTGCTAATTTCATGACGTGCTCGGCATACGCGCGCAGTCAATGCCAGCATCTCCGCTGGCAGCCACCTCGTCTGCTGGCAGCACGCGAGCTCGTGAAGCTCGTGCAAATCGGGTCTGGCCACTGGACGGAAACTGGCTGGGCGCGTCCCTATATCTACGTTCCAGGCCGCCAAATTTCGCTATGTCCACTGGGGGAATATCACCTACCAAAGGAGACTCTTCCCGGGCCCGGGCGCCCTCTGTAGCGGGAGACATGTGCGAGCTGCTACTGTCTCAAGGCCACGGGGTCGCGCTCGCGGAGCAGCAAACTTCTCGTGCTGGTCTGCTGGTAAGCGGACAGCGGAGGGCCTGCGCAAACCGCTCTGTCAATGCCGCCTCCGCCTGCTATGTAGGAAACTCCCACTTGGACTTGGCTGCACTCCGACTACTACTAGCATACCACCACAACTCCAAGCCCTTCACCATACCTATGCATCTCCACCATTAGTCAATCAATACCACTCCACCATTATCCCATCTCACACATCCTCGGGTGGACAAACCGACGCAGTACATCACCTCCTACGCGGCCTGCCACTGCCACACGGCACCAACCAGCACCATTCTCTCAGGTACTCTCGAGCGAGCCTTTGCCGCAAATCAGGTCATTGGAGGCTCCATACCGGATCACGACCGCAAGCGACATAGTCGCGAGAAGATAGTCGTTGGAGACACCACACGAAGAGGTAAGAGCTGCCACCACCACTGCTTCAACCTGGATCATCCAAGAGACGCTATCTTCTGGATCCGCAAAAGCACAGCCGCGGAGGAGGAGTACACGAGGAGTCTGCCAGGACAGTCTCCAAGGGCTGCTGCCATTGCCAAGGTCGAGTCACGGCCACACTGCAGAGCAATTGCTAAGGCACGCAAAGTCTCACAACACTGTCCAGAGCAAGTGTTGTGACAAGCAACAACACCATACTTGCCAAGAACACACAAGTGTCTCTCACACACAGAGACAAGTACAATTGACAGCACAAAGTTGTTCCTGGACTCGGGAGAACATTTGACTTGCTTCAGGCAAGTATACTTGTCTCCAAAGCCTTGCTTGGCGGTACAGTCATTCTGTGCACAGAGGCAAACAGTCTATTGTATTGTCCGTTGACATCCGAGTTACAGCTTCGAACCACTGGACAATCCATCGACTACCGAGTCTACCTCCATCCCCACTCATCAACACAAAGCATCTTCCATCATCAAAGATGTCTACAACCATCAACGACCCCTTTGTTGGCTTCGACTACGACTTCGACATCGACCAGAACTTCGACTTCGATGCTTATTACGCAACAGAGCCGCAGATCCAGGAAGCATCGACATCGATCAATGGCCACACACACCAGCTGGGTCCACAGGGCTCAGAGGAGAACTCAATTCTTCAAACTGCAGCTCTACCCGGCCCACATGCTTCATCTGGCTTCAAAGATCAGAACATCGATCCCCAGCTGTTGTCTATGGAACACCAAGCCGCATCTGCGCAGGATCGGCTACCAGCAGAGACCGACGTTGACCAGACTGCGATCACGAACGATCACACCCCATTGCCTGCAGCTGAAGAGTCCTCAGTCTCTGTGGAAGTCTACCCTTTATCTGCTGGCGAGACGTACACTGATCACTCAGGTTTCACCAACGAGATCATCGACGCCTTCAACATTCCATCGCCAATCTTCCCGATCGATCATCAACTGAACATCGGATCCGCGCAGCCAATACCTTCCAACATGCAGAACACTCAATATGCGCCCACAGCGCCCATGTATGGTGGTCAAGGAGCGTCCGAGATGCCGCCATCAAGGCCTTCGTCATCGCACATGGAGATGGGCATCTTCCAGACAGACACTGATCTGCTAGATCTCAGCGATCCCAACGATGGCGATCATCTCCTCTCACATCAAGGGATAGCTTCCACGCAGATGGCGCCATCCGAGTTCCAATACAGACAGAGAGAGCCCTACAACTATGGATCTCAAATACAGCACGATACATTGCACTTCGGGACAGTGCCCTATGGACTTCCACACCAGTCGGGTGCATCCAACATGGCCACTCGCGAGACTATCAGCGCGCAGTCCGCGTTCTTAGCTGGCCCATCGGCAAAGCGCCCGGCTACCGCCATGTCGTCCTACGAGCTCCCACAGTCCGCTACTCGCGTCAAGCGCGACTGCACCGACTGCGGCAAAGTCTTCTACAACTCTCAAGATATCAGCGGTCTTCGCTGCACTCGCTGCCAGACGAAGTTCATCAAGAACACCGCTGGCCACACGATTTATGAGTATGATCCCGAGATGGAGGCCGATGATGCCAAAGCCCTGCTTCATCCCCAGATGCCGCCTCTCAATCATCCCAATGACGACGTCGATGTGCAGCGCTGGCTGTCCGCGGACTACATGCGAGCACTCTGCGAAGCTGTCTCCACGCCCTACACTGAGAACGATCCCCAGCCCAGAGCTCAGCAGACCAAGATGAACAAGAAGCCCTTCGACTCCGATCAATACCGCGCCAACCTCGTCAACGCCCGCCTGCGCATCCTCTTCGAGACCGCCGTCTCCTACCACGCCGGCGGACCGACCTACTACGACATCGGCGGCGACAATAACGGCTACGGGGAAGACAAGAACCCGACTTTCTCCCAGCGCTTGAATCACATCATTCAGCTCTTGCGCAGGAACAAGGACATCGCTATGGATGTCATCGAAGGCCGTGGTGTGACTGCGCTGGTGAAGAACCCGGACAAGTATGAGAGGCGCAAGAGGGACAACAAGAAGAGCAATGATACGAAGGCTTCCTTGCAGGAGAAGGGTAAGAGGCTCGAGGCGCTTGAGCAGCGGACGGCGTCGAGGAGCATGGTGCCAGGGCCAGTGGTGCAGAGTGTCGAGGGTGCTCCGGTTGGAAATCAGGTAAGCCCTCACAGCCACGAGGGCATGGACTTCTCGGAAGCTGTTTCTGACGATCTGAAGCAGTACTATGAGGGGCAGCCGGAGTGGCAGGTGGGCGAGGTCGGGCTTGGTGCTGCTGAGCCGGAGGCGCGCCAGGCGCCGGATGGGTATCGTGCTGCTGGCCAAGCTGGTTGGCAGCCGGGCGATCCTTATTGATTGAGGCTCAGTGCACTGCTGAGGGACGATCGACAGCGACATCTACCGGGTACTGGGAGTTTGCTTTTTCATCTTTGATGGAATCTGCCTTCTCTGATGGGACTTGCACTGGGCGTTCTGATTTCTGAGTGACGATGCGACTAGTTATGGAAATTAATGACGATGTGATGGGTTATGGGAGCGACTGACGATGTTGATGTAATGGCTTGCGATAATGGTAATGGCCGACGATTACTGATTGATGATGTACTTGCTACTGCATTGGAGGAACAAATCATGATAGCACGGTCTCTTTGGAGAACAGGATTATGATAGCACGGGCTGCTCGGGGGAACATCATATGATAGCACGGCATCTTTGAAGGAACGGCTTATGCTAGCACGCCTTGTGGGAGGACTTGCTCATGATAGCACAGGATGTTTAGGTATGCCCGGATTTCGGGCAGGTGAGTGACTTTCGAGCGATGGCGTTTGAACGTCAGCGACGATACCCAGATGGTCAGGAAAGGGATATGTAAGATCAATCTAGATAGTTTTGTACGATTAGATAGCGCCTCTTGTATCACCGCCTCATCAATGGTCTGGACTACAGCACTATCATTGGTCTCAGTAGTACTCATCGCGGCGCTAGCATCATGACTGCTTCCGACCGAGCTGTATTGTCCGACTGTATATGGCCTGTACATAGCGAGAGACGCCGAAGTGAATTGTTCCAGTGATGCGACGCCATCCATGTCATGGCTTAGATGCTACCAGTCAAAGTTTCCTCGTCACCAGGTTGTCTGTTCCCTTCAATGATGTGCTACCTACGATGTAAGTGACGGTCTAGTAGATTACAACGGTCTAATAACGGCATGAAACAAGCTAGATCCATCATGGTACGCCAGCTCACGATATGGCGAGTGATCTCTAGAGCACTGATGGCTTGCTCCGTTGCGGATCAGGGTCGATCCTGATGTAGCCGGCTGATGCCAGTTCACTCATTGGCTTAGCCACGTTAATATACGTGAGACTGTGGGCGGTGAGCTGCTCAAGATCGAGAGTACACTCTCGTCAGCAAGCGGCTGATCATAGCAACCTAATGAGCCAACAGCCAGCGACGAGAAATTTGAGAGGCTCGTAGCGGCGACTCCGAATATAGCGAGTGAAGAAGACCTTGAACAATTGCCACTGCATCTGGATATTGTCATGGGGCGAGGGGACATGATGTAGACTTTTCGATAAGTTGACAATATGTACAGACTCGAATGCTACCCTTTCCTTATCCGCATCCAACGCCACCGCTGTGAATGCAATTCGGCAAAAGCATATAGTCCTCTCCTCTACTCATCTTCCTCAACTTCGGCAGTCTGTAAGGTCAAGTCAGTAAGCGGTCTATTAGCGGCCTTCAGCATCGGCTGTACTCACATCATCGTGGAAGTCCTTCCCCTCCCTCGTTTCCTTAATCATGCCAATCCTGATCGCGAAGTCGCCGAACCTCTCTCCATCATTGCGCTCAAGTGCGTAACGCTTCACAAGCGGCTTCATGATCGCCAGGATCTCCTCTTCCTTGATGCTGCTTCGATAGAGCTTATTCAGCCTCTGCCCGTGGTATCCACCGCCAAGATACATGTTGTAAGCGCCGTAAGCCTTGCCCACGAATGCCACCTCAGCGAGCCAAGGTCGTGCGCACCCGTTCGGACAGCCAGTCATGCGCATGACGATACTCTCCTGCCTTAAACCATGCTCCTCAATCACGCCCTCGAGCTTAGTGATGAGCTCAGGCAAGTAGCGCTCGGACTCAGCCATAGCAAGGCCACAGGTCGGGAAAGCCACGCAGGCGCTGCTGCTGAGTCGTAGAGCAGAGAAGTTGGTGTTGTCGAGCTTGTACTTCTTCATCAAGGCCTTCATCTCCCCGAGATCCGCGTCGGCGACGTTCGAGAGGATCAAATGCTGGTTGCCCGTCAGGCGGAATTCGCCCTTGTGCACCTTCGCAATCTCCCTCAAGCCAGTCTTCATCGGGAAGTCAGCCGTATCTTCGATACGACCGTTCTCGATGAAGAGCGTGAAGTGCCACATGCCCCGCTCGTCCTGCTGCCAGCCGAACGTATCGATATTGGACTCGAAGTGGAATGGCTTCGGTGCCTCGAACTTCTTGCCCCACAGATCCTCGACTTTGCCTTGGAAGACGTCTGCACCCATGTCGTCCATGGTGTACTTCAACCTGGCGTGCTTCCTGTTAGAGCGATCACCGTGATCTCTCTGCACGAGCATGACTTTCTCGCATGCAATATGGACTTCCTCCTTCGAGACGTACCCCAGCATGCTGCCTGCACGAGGGTAGGTCTTCTTCATATTGTGGGTGACACCCATACCGCCGCCGGCGAGCATGTTGAAGCCAATAAGTCTGCCGTCTTCGCCCTTGATGGCGATGAGACCAACGTCGTGGGCGTACACGTCGGTGTCGTTATGCGGTGGAATTGCGATTGTGATCTTGAACTTTCGGGGAAGGTAAGTAGGGCCGTACATCGGCTCAAAGTCTTGCACTGCGTCACCGGCAATCTGAGACTTCTTGCCTGTCTCGTCGTCCTGCAGCCAAATCTCGTGGTAGGCTGTTGTGGAGGGAAGAAGGTGGTCGGAGATCTTCTTCGCGCATGCGTGTGTGTCTGCGTGAAGCTCGCTGAGCTCAGGGAGAGATGAGCACATGACGTTGCGGTTCACATCTCCGCACGCGGCGATGGTGGTCATGAGTCCAGCGTTAATGGCTTGCATTGCTGGCTTCAGTTTGCCCTTGACGATACCGTGGAACTGGAAGGTCTGTCGTGTTGTGAGCTTCATGGTCTCGTTGCCGAGATTTGTAGCAATTGCGTCCATCTGCTGCCACTGCTGCGCTGATGCAACACCGCCGGGGAGTCGGCATCGGATCATGAAAGAGTACGCTGGCTCAAGACCTTGTGCCTTACGCTCGTCACGCAGATCGCGGTCGTCCTGCATGTATGTGCCGTGGAACTTCGTGAGCTGCTGATCTGCTGCGCTGATGGCGCCAGTCGATGGGTCTTGCAGACCTTCCGCAATAGTGCCACGCAAGAAGTTTGACTCTCGCTTAATGTCCTCATTGGTAATTGGTGGTGGCTCGTCAGGCAGACCCTCGACGTTACCAACGCCAAGTGCATCCCAGAGCTTCGGCTCCCAGTCGATATATCCAGTCTGGTAACCATCAGGGTCCTGATCATCACCAAGACCGATGTCAACCAGCTTCTGTCCGCCGAGTGTGCTCAGCCTAGCAAAGAGATCCTTGCCGGGCTTGTTGTAGTAGTGCTTGTCCTCTTTCCTCGGCCAGTAATGCGAATCACCAAGTGCGAACACGGTGAATCTTATGTTCGCAAGATCCATGTCGACAGTGTTCTTGACAGCCTCCCAGAAGTTGCGACCGTTCTGCGGGAACTCACCCTGTCCGGCTGTCGCCGAAATGAAGACGACATTCTCCTCATTGATGAGATCCTCGAGTGGGTACTCATCCATCGCCATGTACAAGCTCTTCAGGCCACGCGCCTTGCCTCGAGATGCGAGACGCTTGGCCAGCGATTCTGCGTTGCCATTGTCCGAAGCAAACAGGACTGTCATGGGCGCACCCTGCAGGCCCTCGAGCAGGGACTCGTACGCGTCCTTCGCCTTACGCTTCTGCACTGTCCGCACCTCACTGCCGTAGCTCTCCGACAGGCTGGCATGGAACTCGGGGTGTCGTCGCATGAGCTGTGTCATGTGATTATCCCGACGCAGGAAGTCCTGCAGCTCCTGCTTGATGCGCTCAGAGTCAAGCTGGAAAGACTCCTCACCGTTCTCCTCAGCTTTGGGGTTCCAGCGGTACAGAGGCCAGTAACCGACATCGACAGCCTTCTTCGTCTCTTGCAAGACTGTGAGGGGTGTGTCGCTCTCGCGGTTGTACGGCAGGTATGCAAGGACGATGGATGGGCCGCTGAAGGCTTCCGCCTCCATCATGGCCTGCAACACTTGCGTGTAGCTGCTGTATACGGCCACTGAAGCCACGTATGTGTTACCATAGTTCATGGCGTACAACCCGATATCCTTCTTTCTCCGTGCAGCATCCTGAGCGGCACGCTCGCTGTACGGTGTCGAGTCGATGATGAGCATGTTGACATTCTCGCCAGATGCGATCACGTTGTGCACGCCCGAGTTGCCAAGATCGTAGCTCCAGGCGTCACTGCCAATGAGCCACTGCGACTCCGAGAAGAACAAGCCTTTGCTCTGAAGCAGCTTGTATGCTGCAGGAGAGCCATCGGTGCCTAGTCGTGCAATGATTTCAGGTGCAAGTGTGTTAGCCTCGTCGGTCTTGTCTCCTGCGAGTGCCCACTGGCTGAGCCACTTCAGCGGTGCATCAGTAGTGAACGGTCGAGACTTTGTAGCTTCTTGGATCTCCGTGACAAAGCGCTTGCGATGCTCCTTCCTGGCTAGCAGTGCACCAAAGCCGTACTCGGGATTCGACTGGAACGAGCTGCTAGATCCGGCAGTCTTACTTGTAAGCGAGTTCGCAACATGCAGTCTCTGCCCAAACAGCTGATCCAGAATTCGCATGTAAGCGTTCTCGAGGTCCGGCTGCTTTGGCTCAAGCTCCTTCTGCGAGCCACTAAGCGATCCACTCGGTCCAGTGTGCAAACCTATCTCAAGGTTCTGTATGGGTGCCTTCGATCGCAGGTTCTGGAAGATGCCAGAGAGCGCCTGTGTAATTGTCGTCACTTCAAGATAGCCGAGTTGATACCCCACGATCAGTGGGCTCGGCCCATCTTGAGATCCTCGTAGGGATTGGAGCAAGTCCAGTAGTATTGGGCCCCACTTCGTCGTTCTTCTCCGCACTTGCTCGAGCACTGCAATTCGCTTGATCGAGGAAGGTGCTACCTCCGATAGACGCGCACTTAGCCATGGTCGGTAGAGCACGGGAGTGATCAGACCAACGCGCGAGAAAAAATCCTGTGGTGTTGCGGCATCGAATTCGGCGCTGAACAGTCCCGGGTCTGACCCGAACAAGAAGAGCGCCGCCTCGGCGTTGGGTGGTCCAGTGTAGTGGAAGGCGCTGTAGCTGCGCCCGGTGACGCTTTTGATCTCAGCCCAGATCGCTGCGCACGTAGCATCGACATCATCTGAGCCAACAGCTTTAGGCTGCGAGTCCACTGTCGTCGCTGACTCAGCTTCCGACTGTGCTGAACTCGAGTCCTTGCGACCTGATGTCGAAGATGATGCCGTCGAAGGGTCACGAGTGCTGCCGTTTGCCACCGGAAGCAGACCATTGGCTGTCGCTCGTGGCGCGGCTTCAGTTTGACGTGGCACTGCCCGCCTTACGGGTGCACGCTCCTCACTGACATACAGCGTCTTCTCCTCGCTTCTCGACTCCTGATGTGCTTTCGCCAAGTCCAAGTTCAGCACCTGCGAGCAAAGTTTGCGGCTCTCATGCGGTATTGGCTGGTCTGCATTACTGTTTGCCGCATCGAAGAAGTGTATCACACCTCGCCCAGTCTCAATTGCCAATGCATGTGCAGTCAATGCTAAGTCCTGTGCCTCTTGCAGCGAGTTGCTCTGCAGGAACGTGAAGCCGGTGTTCCGTATGCTCGTGATGTCGCCATAGTCTGGGAAGCCAGTCGGGTGCAATGAGACGTGCAACACCACGGGATACTTCGCCAATTTGTACAAATGAGGTATGCTCTTCACGAGTATGGCACTGGATGTGGTGACACTCGTAAGCTTCCCATTCCGGGCAGGCTGGTATGCTGAGAGGAGAGGGTCGGCATTGTGGCGGATCGGCAGGATCTCGGGAAGTGTCTCGCAGACGATCGAGTTGGCCTTGTTGGTGGCGTAGGAGGTGAGGAAGGTGGAGAACTCGGACTCGGTGGCGAGAGATGGCTGGACTGAGATGATCACGTCTGAGGAGAGGTATGCTATGCGGGCGACTGGGAAGAAGTGTCAGTCGTCTCGCGCACCACATGGGAAATCTGTACAGTCGACTCACCAGCCTCGCCAGCAGTTATAATGGATGCCATGGTGGCTATGTATGCGTGTATGGGACTTGACAACCCAAGATGAGTTCTGTCAATGCTAGAGTGAAATATTGTAAGTCCTCAAAGTCGATCAACAAAAGTGCATCGTCTCGCCCGCGCCAGTCCCCGCCGAAGTCGCGCTATACCCTCGCCTTGATTGGTCAGATGCAGATCTGGGTCTTGCGTGCTTCGGCTCTTTCGATCGCGGAGGCAAAAATCCTTCCTCTCCAGCTGTCATTGATTAAGCGCCTCAGCTTGCTGTATTCGGTCTAGCGGGATCGGGTTGGAAAAGAGGCAAAGAGACCTTGGACCCTTGAACATCAAACTCGAACCCGTTCTGAGAGTGGTCGGAATACTTGCGGGCGCTCCTCGATTAGCTGGCAATTGAGCCAGCTAATCTGGGCTACTAGAGGCACTGGGCCGGCGCCGGGCTCGGCAGCAGCGTCGCCGTATATCGAAGATCAGTTTCCTTCCATACGAGCTTGGGAAGCAAGGTCAAGTCCGGGAAAGGGACCACGAGAAGTAAGTGCAATGAGTACAATCTAAGCTAATCCCAAACTCCATGGTTGTTACCGTCATCCAGTCCAGGATTCACCAAAGTAGCTGAAGCTCGCCGACAGCTTGCAAAAGGCCAACACTAGTGCAAGACAGACGTTGGTCGACCTCGCAGTATGGCGTTGCAAGGGCTGCAGCCGCTCAACTTCCATCACCATTTCTCAGTCATCACCATCATCGACCCTCCTTACCCCGAGATCGAAGCCATTCGCCCATTTTAAGAAGTAGCATCGTTGGCACCACTCTTGGTGCTCTGCTTCTACTTGGTCGTCTGCTTCTTCTTAGTCGCAGCCTTGAGCGTGGTACCCTTCGTGTTGTTGTTCTTGAAGTTGTCGAACTTCATGTGGAGGTACAGATCGGGATTGCGAACGAGCTCCTCGAGCAGTTTCGGGTTTCCAGACAAGACATCGCGAGCGACGAACTTATTGACGCGGATCGCACGCTTGATCTTTGCCCAGCGAACAGAGGCAGTCGGCTTGTAGTCTCCGACAATGTTGCGGCGGTTGCGCTTCTTGCGCACGCCGTTCTCGCCGATGCGAACACCAACACCATGGCCGCGGTGGAGCTTGATGACCGATGACAGCGCGAGGGTCGCACGCGCCGCGGCATGCTGGCGCTGAGTGGTAGTGACGAGCATCTCGCTGATACGATCCAGCTCTTTCTGTTGGCTGTTGTCGTAGGTCGACTTGTCGATGACGATATTGCGGAGTGCTTTGGTCGGCAGCTTGTCTGTTGGGTCGAGGTGTTTGAATAAGCGGTATGCGTCTTTGGCTTCGGCCTTGATGACCTCCGGGGTGAAGATGGCGTAATCGTCGTCGTATGCGTCGGATCCAAGCCAGACAACATCACCGTCGTTGTCGGCGAGACATGCCTTGGCGTCCACTTCGTCACTGAAGAACGTAATCTCGTCATCGCTCTCGCTCTCGCTCTCATCGCCGACGCTCTCGATCTCAGTAGCATCACCACTCTTAAGCTTACCACCGTCACCTTCGCCATCGTCGACCTCAGCAAACCCAAGCTCGCTGCCGATATCTTCTTCGCCAACCAGCTGAATTGCGTCTGCTTCGATTATGGGGTAGTTCTCAGGACGGAAGTCGAACAAGGCGCAGGTACCACGAGTCACGTCCAGCTGATCGTCTCCGAACGCCTGAAGCTCATCACCGCAGTCTTGACAGATGAGAGGCGATAGCGCATTGTCGTCGGCGAAGATAGAAGGGTCAAGAAGAGCGGGATCGATGGTCATGCTGTTATCGAAGCCGGAGTGCGCGCCGCAGCATTTCGGATTGTTGTTCAACATAGCGGTCGGCATAGCAGCTGCGTTGGCGTCCATGCTCTGATGCTCTGATGGAAAGTCGAACGACGATGCGTTTGTGTATGGATCGACAAGAGCTGTGAAGCTGTTAGCGACAATCTCTAGGCTTCTTCATACCGCAACTTACTCTGCTGTTGCGACTGGTCGAAGTTTTGGACCCTGTACAAGGTTTGGTGAGGTGCGTTGTTCTTCATGGTGTTGTCGTTGGTAGTGGAGATCTGCTGCGATGGATCTGGAACTTGTCAGCGGAGCCAAAACGAGCACAGCGCACGAGCTTACAACGATGGCGGCCGTTAGCGCGGTCGAGGCTGAAGGACTTGTTTGCCATATTTGCGGATTGTCGAAAGCTGGCGAGGGGCAGAAATCTGGCGGACGCAGCTGACGTTATATGGCCTAACCCGGGCGACTCACAATTGTAAGAAGCTCTATTGTCGACAATTTGGGTGGCTGGTGAACGTGGAGGTCGACAATGTGTGTCGATATTATTGTCGAAACGTCGGAGACTGGCATTCGCCGACCGACATGTTGACGAGAAAGGCACGACTGAGACTGCGTTTGACACTCGGGTCACGTGCTCTGTCGAAGTCGTGCAACGCAGACCGACGGACAAAGACATTCGAGGGTGGTCGTGCCGAGATGCTCAGTGATTCGAGAATTGTTTCGAAAACAACGCGCTGACGATACAGGCCACCTCTAGGCCTCAGCTGGCAATGTCCCTCGAGGAAACAAGCTCAAACAGCAGCACGGCAGATATCATAGAACGCTCATCAGTCCGAAACTTCCAGCCACGACATCAACAGAGGTATCAGTCGACCGGCCAACGGCAGAACGACGGTCGTAGATCTACTGCTCAGCTGTGCCCTTCTTGATCCGACCACCCCTCTCCTTATCGCCTTCGAAGTTGCCGAGCTCCTTGGCAGGATATCCATCTGGATTCAATACCAGCTCGTCGAGGCACCTATCGTCCGCAAGAATGATATCGCGCGCGATGAAGAGGCAAGCCATGACCTCCTTGACAACGTTGAGGCGATCAGTAGCGGAGAGTTTCTCATCAATGCCGTAGCGAGCTTTCTCGCTACCGTTCTTCTCACGGAACTTCGGCACGCCACGGTGGTGGAGCCGCTGAATCTTGCCTATCACCAGCGTGCAGCGCGCGGAGGCCTTCTGACGGCGATGCGCGGTGGAGAGAAGCTTCTGAGTGCGGCGCAACTCCCCTCGCTGGCTCTTGTGGTACTTGGCGACTTGCTTGACCTTGTCTGGCACCGCGTCTATGGAATCGTACTCAGTGAGGGGATCGTACATCCCCTCGACCTCAGTCTTGATGAAGAATCTCGTGAAGACATGCAAGTCGTCGACAATGGCCAGCTTGCGGACTTCTCCTTCGGGTCGTCGGTAGTCAGGTAGTGCTTCGCTTGCGGAATATCCGTCCAAAAATCCGGAACATCGACGTCGCTACCGTCGCTGGCCTCGCTATTCTCGTCTTCGTCATCGGACTCAGCATCGCGATCCCCCTCGTTGTCGCTCGCCTCGACATCGCCATCGTTGCTCACGCCCGCATCAAAGTCGGCCTCGTCTCCGCTACCAACGCCGTTACCTTCCACTAGTGACAGATCATCGTGAGGGCCAGGACCGACGAGATTGGGATCACGCATCATTCCCTGCTCGCAAATCGCGTATCGAAGCTCATCATCGTTCTCGGCGTCCGACGTGAGCGGGCGGTTGCAAAGACAGCACCGAGCAACGTTGAGGTTGCCGCCGAGGTAGTCAGGTCATAGCTTGGTGAGATTTTCCGCAACCTCGAACTTGTCTTCGCGATGACAAGGAGCGCCTGTAGCAAGGTTTCCAGTATCATGATCGATGGTGTGGCAGCTGGAAGTCCTACTGGTTATATCATGAAGAGAGAAGGCAACTCCGCGAAGTGCTCGCCGAAGGTTTGTCCGGAGAATGCCATTTTGTTGTCGATGATACGTAAGAACATGATATGTTGGACCTTCGGAAGAAGGTAGAGTAGCGAGGTGTGCTTGATGACGATGTGACGCTGGTCGATGGCTGGTGTTTCTCGAGTATGTGTGGGTTTGTAAGTCGTCGCGTGTCAGCATGTTTCTTTGTATATTGTAGTGGGTAAGAGATTGACAGAGGCTTTGCTCGTGAAAGCCTCTAGCCGGCGAAGTGACTTGCTAGTGCTAGGAAGGCACGAGGGAGAACAGGACGAAAGGGCTTAGCGCTGCGCTGACGTCGAGAAAAGTCGATAGAGTAAAGGAAGAGGCAGACCCTCAGGCATTGCAGGGCGCTGTCCGCTGCCATCTCGACCTGTGGTCTCGATCTTTTGGGCTTTCCCCTAGGGAGCTGCATTGCCGCCACCTCTGGCCATTCGAGGTCACAAAGCAGTATGGAAGAGATATTATGTCAGGTCACTCGGAATCTGGTATTGGTGCAGGAGCTGTTGATGTCCTGTCACAGCATATGAGATATGCTTTCGACCCCATACGTCGTCTCAAACTTGTACATGCTTGAGCAAACGTAGCCCTTTCAAGACGTATAGGGGAGCTAATCTGAACATAGCAAGCAAGTCTTGTCTCGCGAACAATGCAGACAATCGGTGTGGTACAGCAAAGCTAGGCACACCGAGAAGGCTCCGGATCTTACGTGTCACAATGGAAGCGAGGTAATCGAGGTGACTCCAATTACTGATGGAACCTATGGAGATTCTGTGCGGCTACCAGGCTTGTCGCCATGGACCCGCCTAGCCACTGGAGCTCATTCGCTGTCCATGCCTTCCCAAGGTATGGTCTGACTTTTCGATTTGGCCTCTACGAGCCACCTCACACAACATTACATATTCTTGTTCACATCATCTTTATGCGGTAACAGACCCTCGGTCTCGCCGCCATCATCATAGGACCGATGGCAACTGCGACAGATCCCAAACCCACGCGTGTCGAAGAGCTCTCGAGTCTCGCAGAGAAGAGAAGGATCCGCAGCTCCGGCGTATCTGTGGCCATCCGATGTGGCGAACGCGTTAGTCCTCGCGAGCCCCTGCCCAGGAAGGAAAGAGAGTGGGAAACCAGCATGATGATGCTCTCGATGTCCTTGGCCGCCCTGGTCCAGCATCATCTGTACTGTAGTGGTCAGTTGCTGCCGTATATGTACCAGGATGACTGGTAGTGCATACGTTACTGCGCTTGCAGGATGGTATCGGTCATGTTGGAAGCGTACAGGTCCACGTCAATGGCGAGATCGTTGTTGATGTCCGTTAGCCTGTCTTGGAGGTCTATGAGGCTGTAAAGGGTCACGATGGTCGATGGAGAAGGGTCTCGTTGATCTGTAGTCTAGGGAGGCAATGGGAAGAACGAGAGTGATCGTAGGTGTGGTCCGGTTTTGTTCGTATACAGCGTGTAGGAGCAGAGCACGTGCGAGAACAGGTGAGGTCACTAGCTCGTGATACTGTCCTTATCCCAGATTCCTTCCAGTGCAGGGGAGTGAGAATACCGTTGCAGAGTCACTCTGCCACTGCATCGACACATGTAAGATGGCAGAGATTCTTCGGCTGAGTAGAGCTGCCACATGTCTCTGCTCAAGCGTTGTGAAGTATGCATAGCGCTTGAGTGCGTATGCTAGGTAGTATCGGGCTGGCAGCGAAGTTGAGGGGAAGTCAGAGTATAGTCGTTAACGGGTCAGGCGATCTGGGATCGGGACGATGTGAGGAAGTCAGAGTGGAGGAGATGCGCGAGGTAAGAAAACTCGTGTCAGTGTTGTGTACCAGTAATCTACAAATATCAGCCGAGTTTGCCGTCTAGAACAGCAACAGTCGGCTAGGACCTTTGCCATATCGGGTCTGTAGGGTCAGGTGTCCAAATAAGTCATGATGAATAAGCCATCTGAGACCTGTGCTCCAACCTACCTCCCTCCCCCCATCGCCGCTGTCCACAAACTCGTTAGAATTGTACACAGAAGTCGCAGTTTCAACGAGTGCGCTTCTTCGCCGGTCTCCCAACCGACCCATGCTGCCCCCTTGCGAACCCAGCCTCGACATCCGTCTCATCGGTCCACAGCATCTCTGCGTGAGTACGTTTGGTAGATTGCTCAGCCGGAGTAAGACCGAGCGCATCTTCAAGTAGCTCATGGTCTAGTGGTGCGTTGTTAGTGATGTCCGGCAGATCGAAGTTGACAGCAATATCGTCGTCTTGGACAGCCCCGTCTGAAAGCAGCAACGTATCAATGGTCTTGTGGTTGGCCGTCGAAAAACTGGGAGCCTCGGCGCCGGTACCGTCGTTGATGGTAGTATCGGTACCAACATCGGCAGACGTGGTCGTAGCCGCGGCGGCAGTGGCACCGGCCTGAGTGTTGGCCAGAGCGATGGCTCTCTTACCCACCTTCTGATCGGTCCTCTTGGTCCCGAACCAGTATTCCGACTTGCCGCGATTTCCTCTCAACGTGCACCTTGCTGATATCACTGGCTGCCTGGGTATCCGGGCGCTGTGACCTTGCGCATTTCGGCGGGCGCTCTGAGCTGCACAAAGTCTGCGCTCGAGGCGTTACATGGAGCTGGACATTCTGCTTATGCTTCCACGCGGCACGTGGAGGCGTTTTGGCGTTTGGGAAGTCTTCTCAGTCGATACCGTAGCATTAGTCAGGTATAGAATCACAAAACCCACGTCTCATTCGCACTGATGTCTAGCTGTGCCATACCTGAGCCTGCAGGACTACAGACCCGCTTGTAGTGTTGCAGGCGATCATATATGTGGTTGGACCTAGAGCATCAAGCTAAGGTTGCCAGAAGTGCCTAACCTAAATTCCTCAGATAGGATCGAAGCTATGCTAGACTGATGTGGTACTCGATATAACGCTATGACACAAAGATTGCGAACTCTCACTGCCCAAGCGCCGCCTTACTCTTCAGAGCCCTCATGCCCTCCACCGTCCCCGCCCTCCCAGCCTCCCTCCCAGTCTCCACCACCAGAAACCTCACAAAGTCCTTGATATACCAATAACTGCTATGCGCACCCAACATAGTCAGATACTGGATCTCCAGCGGCCCCCCTCCATAGCGGACGAAGAAGTCAATCTGCCCGTTGTCGTTTAGTAGCAACATCCGTTTCTCCGCAATTTCCTCGCGCGTGAAGTCATGCGTCTCGAGCTCGACTTGGCTTGGCAATCGAGGAAGCGGAGGTGCTGTAGGCTGGGCGGACGTTGACTTGGCTGAGCCGGAGAAGTACGAGAGCCAGGACGAGGAAGCGTTGGGCACGAACGCTTTGCGGAGAGACGCGGAGTAGGTGGCGTCCACGGCGGCATTTATACGATAGGCCACAGGGTCGTAGCCGTTGATGATGTTGTAGATGTTCTCCACCGCTATGCATCCGTACTGGCCTTGGTGGCCGCAGATGGTCTCACTGAGGGCGGTCGGGTCTTGAAGAGCGGCGCTAGAGGTGCTGTCCATGCGAGGGAGCAGTTGAGCTTTGCGGAGGAGGAGGAAGAAACCCGCAGGCGAGCCGGCCGTGATGAGGTTGTGGGTGTTGAACAGGAGATGATCTACTGGTGGTGTGGCGCTCAGATCTACCTGCGTTGGGTCGGAGAGGTGCGGTGGGATGTGCGTGGGCTGCTTAGAGAGGATGTCGATTGCTATCACCGAGCCCAAAGAGTGCGCGATGAGATGGACTCGGCCGTCTTGCGAGAAGCCGGGGTTATTGAGACACCAGAGCTTGTAGACTCGATTAGCTTCGCTGATAACGGCGGCGATCATCTTGGGCTGGTGATGCGACATGTAGTAGGGAATGTCTAGCATAACATCGGAGACGATGCCACGCACACTTGGGAGCGTGTCCGGCGTGATATCGTTCAAATTGAAGTCGTTGTAAGCTGGGTCGTGCTCGTCTCGATAGCCGCCTTCTTCGAAAGTCAGGCTGCCCCGCCAGTTGACAGGCAGACACATGATGCCTCCCATACCCGTGCGAAATCGGCTCTTGCACTCCTTGCCGCCGACTTCGACATTAAGTTCTCGCCGAAACGCGTTGATGGCGTGAGTGAAGTGGTAGGATTCCATGCGCTCGGATAGCTTCTGGCCGATGCCGTGTATCACGAGAATCAAGTCAGTGACCTGCGGTCGCTCCGAAAGAGCGAGATTGGGATCGGTCTTTCTCCTCGCTGGACTGGGCGCGCCAGAAGCAGACGTGGATGTGCCTGCCTCAGCTTTCTTCTGCATATCAGTCTTCTCAGGAGACGGGTGAAGCTTGTGCCAAGCGGCTTGATCGAAGCCTCGTACTACAGGGATCCCTAGTTTGTGGCCTTTGCGAATGTAGTTCGCAAGAGGTCTTCGGCCATAATAGGCAGATGGTAGCAATGTAGGCTTAAGTATGCGAGCTTCCTTGGCATTGGCATATAGTACGCCATGATCGTCGTAGTTGCGTATAGTACCTTGTCTACCCCAGATGCTTCCGCCGAGAGCCTTGTTGTCGCTTCCACCTGCGCCAGAGGATATATCAATCAAGTCACAAGCAGCCTCGACAGCTAGCTCCCGCTGATCCTCCTCAGTCTCAGGAATAGCTTCAGCAAGATTGGTGACGACTGTCCGAAGGAGATTTTCACGGTTTGCAGTACTCGGTCGACTGCTGTCCCTTTTTGCTCTTGCAGCAGCCTTGGACTTCGCAGTCACCTTTTCCGGCCACAGCATATGGACTACCTTCATCTCACCGAGAGCACCGACCTCGACAGCAGAGGTGAGCTCGTCTTTCCAAGTTTGCGTCCATACTTGTAATTCTACGTAACCGGCTTCGAGCATGTTCGCAACCGACGTCTCCACAGGGAGCATGGTGTCTTGGTAGAACCAAGTCCCACGCACTACCTTGGCGATATCATTGACTGGCTGCCAGTAGATCGGACACATCTGTAAGTCTGGCATCTCGACCTGATGTAGTCGCGATATGCCTACGGCGATCTGGTCCGTGGGTCCTTTCTCCTGAATGTGCTCTTGACGTACCGGACTATGTTCGGCGAGATGAGATGGATCATCCCACTGATACGTGTCGTGCGTGTGTGGTTTGGGCCGCGAAGCACGGCTCTTGCTAGCTTGCCTTGACTCCGGGTCCAGTGTTCTTAGCTTCTTCCGCAAAGGTGCTCTTATGAAAGGCGTGCCCGTCGTGGTGGGCTCTTGGCCGACCTCGAGCACCAGTGAAGAAGGACCATCTAATTGCTCGGACTCATGCTCAGGCTCCAAGTGCCCATCGTACTGACTGAGACTTGACGTCGCCACAGCCCCTGCCTTCGCCCGTGGTGTCGACGGTTTCGATCCGCTGGTCCGCTTCCCATCTCTGGCCTCTCTGCTATCCCGCCTTTGACCATGCATCTCGCCCTTCTCGCCATGTTCCTCTCGATACTCCAAGAGTTTCCTCCGGAGCTCATGCCATGCCTTGTCAAGTGCGGTATTGTCATACACCGAGAACGGCTTGGGCGGTTGCTTCGATGGCACACTACCGCTGGCTGGTGGCGGCAATGGAGACAGCGGATCATCAATAAGTATGCCACCCGCAGCGTAAAAGAATCTGGCCTGTATGGGCGGAGGTGGCCCTGTGTGGTGAAGGACTTGACGTATGTACTCGCTCGCTGCATTCTGGGCAGCCATCATGCAAGCTCTTTGCTCGTAGTGAATTCACAGCGTTTTGTATAGCCAGTACGGTCCTCGCTGTTTACTATACCACGCTGTCTGAACTACGAACCCGGCATACGTATGTGCTGTCCAGATCGCGGTTGCCTGTTCTTCCCAGTGTCAGGTCCTCCCCATGCGACTCCAGCACTTCGCCAGTCCAACCTGTTAGCTGTACATTTGCGCTGCGAAAATGACTGCTCCCACTCGAGCCATAGGCATTGTGAGTCGAAATTCCGATTCCGCGTATGGTATTTTAGGGGCCATAGCCAACACGCGCTGAGGCGCGACAAACCACCAGGTCTGACATCATAATCAACAATCTGAAAGTGACGGCATGATTGTACGTGGATAGCCAGGACATGATGATCAGAATCGCCGTTTGAGATTATAAGACTTCTGTAGCATCGCACCCTGCAGGATTCCAACCCTCTCTAGCCTCAAAAATTACGGACACCCAGCCAACGTTCAACAATACAGCACTCGCCGCCATGTCCCATCCGTCCGTTGCCTCTACATCATCCTCCGACCACCGCCCAACCTTCAACGGCGTCCGCCTCTTCCGCTACTTTCTCCTCGGCGAGTCTGCCATAAATATCTCTACCGCCATCCCCATAATGCTCGCTCCAGAATTCGCCCTCTCCTTCCTCGTCCGCTCGCCCTCAGACATCACGCCCGCCGCGGTAGTCCTGACGCAATGGTTCGGTGCAATCACTCTTGGTCTGACAGTGCCCCTGCTGCTGTCTGTACCGCATGTGCCGAGAGCTGCCGCGGGGAGGCGGATGGCGTACACGACGCTCGGAGCCTGTGAGGCGACCTTGGGGGCTGTGATGGCGATGCAGATTGTTAATGGAGAGAGTGGATTTAGTGACCGGGCGTTGGCTGTCGGGGTTATGGCTATGAGTGCATTTCTGGGAATGCGGGCATTTTTCCTGTTTGTCAAGCCTGGCCCTGGCTGGATGGAGGGAATTGAGAATGTCAAGAAAGTGCAGTGAGAAAATGAATTGCAAATCTGCCGACGCTGCGAGGCACCTCAAGCAATGCCTAGGGGAGAGCTGCACGATGGCCAAAGCCGGGACAAGTTTGAGTTAAGTGGGTAGTGTACCTGTCCTTGAACTTACATTGCAGATGACACCGCACTATATCACAACTTGAGGTACCTCCAATGTATGACCTCGGACTGCCTCAAATGTGCGACCATGTTTTTGAATGCCGTGGTGGCATTCAGAGTTCCGAGTCGGGAGAAGCCCGTTCACGTGCCACTTGGGGCAGGTCTCTGAGCCTAAGGCAAAGCCAGTAACTTGGGCGTATAAGCGGCACGGTGCGCTCAGAGCGTAGTGAAAGCGATCTCTTGGGCCTGAAGCGTTTCGCAGAATCCGATGAGCAGAGCGCAGTCTCTTCGATGCGCGTATGAAGTGGCTTCATTCGCTTTGGTAATCGGGCGCTATCGAGGTCCAGCCATTTGGGGTGCCCATAGTTGACAGGTCGAGCACATAGAAGGCAATGTACTCCTTTTCGTCGTAGATCCTACCTCTCCAGACGCGCGACAGCTACAGTCTCTCTTCATGCCATCCTATTGGCAGTGCGCGATCTCTGGATCTTCCGTTCGCTGCGCACCACCTGGCCCGCAATGCCGATGAACTGAGCCTTTCGTCCAAGCCACCGCTGCGGACGGGATCTGCACGACAACGGCGTTGGAGCTCTGAGCTGTCCACTCCTGGATCCGCCCTTTCGCCCGCCCGGTCAAGCTGCAAGGGATTGTGGACGTGTAAACGACGCGCAGCAGTCGGTAAAACGGCAGCAGCGGGAAGTGACGGGATTCTCCACCCCCGCAAACTCAAATGCAAACCCATTTTGCCTTCCAAGCAGCTGATGAACAGAGCCACTCCTTCCATCCACCCATGTATGAGGGCCCAGCAATACTCGACGAGGACCACATCTGGCTACTAACACGCAATCATTAGCACTGGCTGGTGCATACATGCGCTCACTTCCACTGTCTCGCAAGGTCGGTTGCGAGCAGGCGCACTGAGAGAACCCCTGCGAAATCCCTACATCAGATCTCATGCGATGGCCCGGTGTGTCCGAGAGCGTCACAAAAGAGCTCTTCCCCGCATGGCCGTACGCCAAACAACATACGCTGCTCCTAGATGCACAGCAACACGATCTGTGCCGCACGCAAGCCTTGAGCTCTCGTCGATGCCACCCTGCCAATGGTAGCTGTCAAGCCGGCGCACCGAGCCTACCACAGCCCTGCCCTTGGAGTATCACAAACTACAGCGCCTAGTGTCCATGCAGGGCTGCCAGGGAACAGCTCAGCTACTTGCACTGGACACGAAATTGGGTAAGACGCTGCCCAGGCTGACACGCGCGCATGGAGTAGAGCTCACTAGCTCCACCTCGACCTACCACTGGACGCCGCGTTGCTAGGCACTCCATGGACCCGGACATCGCGGCCGAGGGGATCCAGACGCGTCTCGCGTCGACGATCTCCCTCTCCCCCTCCTTTGGGCCTCGCATCGATGTGGGGTTACGAACAGGAAGTCAAGGACTACAGATAAGTTGAAGGGCTGGTCAGTGTCTCCTTCTTTTCTTCCTTCATCCACTTCTTTCTCGCAAGCAGCATCGTGTACTTGTCATTCTACAACATCCACATTCATCCAAATTTCCTACACTGCATCAACATGTCTCAGAACATCCCCGAGAAGCAATGGGCGCAGGTCATTGAGAAGACTGGCGGGCCAGTCGAGTACAAGCAGATCCCAGTCCAGAAGCCCGGCCCAGACGAGGTCCTTGTCAACATCAAGTTCTCCGGTGTCTGCCACACTGATCTCCACGCTGTCAACGGTGACTGGCCGCTGCCCACCAAGCTTCCTCTCGTCGGAGGCCATGAGGGTGCCGGTATTGTGGTGGCAAAGGGCGACTTAGTGCAGGACATCGAGATTGGCGACCACGCTGGTGTGAAGTGGATCAACGGCAGCTGCTTGGCATGTGACTTCTGCCAGCAATCAGGTCAGTCCCAGAAACATTCATTTTAATTCCATCAAGATACTAATGCCTCCTCAGATGAGCCACTCTGCGCGAAGGCGCTTCTCTCAGGCTACACAGTCGACGGCTCCTTCCAGCAATACGCCATTGCAAAGGGTGCACACGTTGCACGCATCCCCAAGGAGATTCCCCTTGATGCCATCTCACCCGTGCTCTGCGCCGGTATCACCGTCTACAAGGGGTTGAAGGAGTCCGGTGCTAGGCCCGGTCAGACCGTCGCCATCGTCGGTGCCGGTGGTGGGCTCGGCTCCCTCGCACAGCAGTACGCCAAGGCTATGGGTCTTCGCACGATCGCCATCGACAGCGGTGAGGAGAAGAAGAAGATGTGTCTCGAGGAGCTTGGTTCGCACGCGTTCATCGACTTTGCCACCAGCAAGAACGTCGTCAAGGATGTGCAGGCTGCTACTGAGGATGTGAGTGTTTGGCCTGATTGTCTGACTATGACGAGCATCAATGCTGACACCTTTTCCAGGGCCTTGGTCCCCACGCCGTCATCCTCGTCGCCGTGAACGAGAAGCCATTCCAGCAAGCCGCTGAGGTGAGCTATACCCACTCCCCTCTCCTTCTGCTAAGAACACTCACTAACTTCTCACCAGTACGTCCGCCCGCGCGGTACTGTCATCTGCATCGGTCTTCCCGCCGGCGCCTATCTGCGCGCGCCCGTCTTCGAGTCCGTCATCAAGATGATCACCATCAAGGGCTCATACGTTGGCAACCGCAAGGACACCTCCGAGGCACTCGAGTTCTACCGCCGTGGCCTGATCAAGGTCCCATACAAGACCGTCGGCCTGTCCGAGTTGCAGAAGGTGTACGACCTCATGCACGAGGGCAAGATTGCTGGACGCTACGTCTTGGACACGTCGAAGTAGATGATGAGAGCGGTGTACATGACCGAATGATGAAATGAAAGCTTACCTGACATCACTCGCAATTATCTGTTACTGCCGTCTTCACCCTGCCAATGTGTTCTATGGAGGCGAAGTCGGTGCTATTCGGCTGCCGTAATGCCAAGCCACCACTCGATCGTCGTTTCCAGCAAAGGGATTCACTCGTTTCAGAGATGTGGAGATCCGGCTGACCCGCAGACGCCGCGCTAGAATCTCGACCTCAAACTTCCACGTCTCAAACCTCCGATTTGCTTCGTCGCTCCTTCACCGAAACAAGGCGCTTTCCGAGAGTTTGCCGAGATGTGTCTGAAGCTGAGATTTCGAGACCTCCACTCCCAGATCTGGGCTGCTTTACTCGCGGCCGGAGAGGCGAATTATGACATCTTCTGATGCAGGAGACCGATTGCGCGACCGCTGTGTCATTGTATGCGAGTTGCCGCCAGTGTGTCATGGTGGTGATCAGGGGCGGGTGTCAGGACGAGACGGGGCGATTGTGCAACAGTGCTGGTCTCCACTGCTGGTGTCAGAACAGTAAAGTGTCGCTGACGAAGCGCTTTCATAGCGGCAGTCCTGGTGAGTAGAATTGCTCAATCCACAGCAGCGGAGTTGATCGTCTCGAACCACCCTACAAATCACCAGTAAGTAAATCACACTCCCCTCGTACAACTTCCATGATAGGCCCTCTCCTTCGCGCCTGCCCGGCCGGACGCGTGTGGCTGCTTGGCGAGTCTTTACCCGTGTTTCATGATCACACAAACGTCGAACAACCTCGGACGGCCGCACACTACACAATCTCTCACTCACCATCGTTTCTTCCCTTGCCACTCGAGCTCCCTCACTTACTGCAATACTTCATTCGTTCAATTCAACTCGCGGCCTAGGACCCGCACATTTGATCCTCGACATTCATTCAGAACAACCTTCGACCAGACTGCCTTTGACAGGCGTTTTCATACTCAAACCACGTTCATTGCTTCTCATCGACAGAGCGGCTACTGAAATACCACTCCGGTGCTGCATATATCACCACTCTCCAACAAGGTGGTTCACTGAGAATATGCAACGCGTCCTCCTCTTCCTTTTTGCCGTCCTGGCGGCGGTTGCCCTCGCGGCGCCGACACCAAGGAAGCATCATTCGGGCCATATTGGCACGTTCTCAGCGCAGGCTCGCGGCCGCAAGGGCGCTACTCGCAACCCACTGAAGACCATGGAGCGGGCCTACCGAAAGTACAACTGGTCGATCACCTTCATTACGCCTTCGGGACAGACGTTCACCCTCGGCAACCCAGACAGCAATGGCGCTGACCCTGCACCTGCCCCTGCCCCACCCGCGCCAGCTACCAGTGCTGCAGCGACGAGCAGTGCAAATAACCAGGATGCTGCGTCTCTCACTCGGACCACCACAGCCGCCCCTGCTGCTACGACGAGCGCCGCTGCTGGTGCATCTGAGCAAGAGAATGGCGAGGTATCTGCCACTCCTGAGCCGAACGAGTCCGAGTACCTCTCGCCTGTCTCAATTGGTGGCCAAACGCTGAACCTCGACTTCGACACTGGCTCTGCTGATCTGTGAGACTTCCTTGCCTCGCTTCACACCTTTGTGTCTCCAAGATACCACCGTATGCTTCTGTGCTACTATGACAATACCTGCAACAGTCGGAATGCCAACGTCGCCTCTGTGAGAGACAACAGACTCAGGGACCTTTGCTCTAAGCATCACACTCTCATAGACACGATGATGGTGTTTCCACTGTCGCAGTTACTGTTATAGTAGCATAGGAGCATATACTTATTCTTGGAGAGCCGCAGACACGTGATACTGACATCATCACAGCTGGGTCTTCAGTACCTCCCTTTCATCGTCGTCGATTGGCCAGCACGCCGCGTTCGATCCCTCTAAGAGCTCAACATGGGAAGACTACCCTGGCGCTTCTTGGCAAATCATGTACGGCGATGGCAGTGGCGCGTCAGGTACAGTCGGATTCGATGTAGTAGAGGTTGGAGGCGCGACCGCGTCTCGTCAAGCAGTCGAGATCGCCACAAAGGTGTCCTCCTCCTTTGTCTCGGACGTGAACAACGATGGACTCCTTGGCCTTGGCTTCTCGAAAATCAACACAATCGAGCCGCAACCTCAGAAGACTTTCTTCGAATCTGTCCTACCGAAATTGGATCAACCGGTGTTCACGGCAGATCTCGAGGACGACGCTGCTGGCACGTATGAATTCGGTAGAGTCGATACGACGAAATACACTGGTATGCTACACGTCACCCCTGTCGATTCCAGCAACGGTTTTTGGGAATTCGCCTCTACAGCCTACAGCATCGGCGGTACGACCTACCAGAACTCTGGTGCCAGCACCGCCATTGCAGATACCGGCACCTCGCTCCTGCTGGTTGACGACAATGTCGCACAGGCTTTCTACGCGCAAGTTCAAGGCTCCCAGCTCTCACGCACCGCTGGCGGATATGTTTATCCATGCAGTGCTCAAGTACCTGATTTCGGCGTCCAAATCGGGAGCAGCGGCTTCATCGCCACGATTCCTGGCAGCGATATCACGTTCGCGGAGGTTGGACAGGGCACGTGTTTCGGTGGGGTTCAAGGCAACGGAGGTGGTGGAATCCAGATCTTCGGGGATGTCTTGCTGAAGCAGTACTTTGCGGTCTTCAACGGCGGCAACGAGAGCTTTGGCATTGCGGCTAAGAGCGCCCAGGTGAATACTAAGGCCTAGACGGCTCAGGTGGGGGTAGTGTAGGAAGTTGACCTTCCGTCTATCTAAAAGTATGAATCAGGCTGTGCTAGTGTATACGTACCTACGACAGCCAACTGTGAGAGAGCGCACGAATGGTATGATGGATGCGCAGGACCATTTCGGACTTTGGAGAGGCGGAAGTATGATCTTCGTTGGACTAGTCGGCCTGCCGGAAGTCTGATGGGGATCATCTAGGCCCGGCCGCATAAGGTACTGCAGCTACATGTAAAGCCAGCGAACATCTGTGGGTGGGCTGATGTTGGAGACAGCTAGACTGCTAATGATGCAAGATGAACGGTCGAGCTCTGTAATTCTGTCTACGCGCATCACCTGCGGCGATCTTACCAATCCATCATCACATCATTCACTCGTCAGGTGACAAGTCTGGACGCCACTTTGGCTAGCGGCAGCTGATGAGCCGCAGAGTCTAAAAGAATCTGCCGAGCGGCAAGGGAAAGGGGAAGCGGGGCGGAAGAAGCAGATCATTGACCCAGCCGTTGGACACGACATGGTGATGCACGACATTGGCAGCAATATGGGAGGCTGCATCCAGATAATATTGACAGCGCACCCCGGCGTCTTGCGATGTGACATATTGTATAATAGTGGAGGACTACTGGAAATAGAGAGTAATTCTCCTTAGGCCCGCATTCCCACGTGGGATCTTCAAACTACTGTAGGAGGTGATAGTGTCGGCCGCTCCCTTTCGACCCAATTTCGGGACGCGCAGGGGAGGCTTTCGCGTGAATGAAGCACTTTCAGCCGCGTGGTGCAAGTGAAAGTGATGATCACCGCGGTGAGGGTCGAGGTGAACGTGCATCTGCCTCACGAATCTCCCCTTCGCCACCCACTGGACCACACACTCGTTCAATTCCACCCACCGCGCCGCCGTCTCCACCGCAATCACGACTGGCACTCCCTCATCACATCTCTACGGCACTACATCGGCGCACTGCGTGTCTCACACCATCCCTCCCGACTCGCGCGACTGCGCTCTCCCACGCGAGGCCGCGCTGGCCTACACCCTGCAGCATTTTGAAACACGACCCTGATACAGGGTGCACTTCCAACGACACTCCATCCTGGCCGGCGAGATGGAGAATGTCGCGCCAGCACCACCACCTGCGACGAACGGGTGGACTTCGCCGCCGACCTCGCCTTTGCCGCGCGCACAGCAACAACGGCTGAGCGTTGCAAGTCCTGAGACGATGCGCGCGAAGCGGGGGAGTCGCTATGAGGGGATGAATGGGACGGCGAATGCGAATGGAAGTCGGAGTAGTGACGAGGAGGGGAGTAAGACGGCGGTGAAAGTCGGTAAGTTGCACGCACTGCTACCATGGCTATATGTGAGTGTTGTAGGACGACTAACACGAATGCGATACAGCGGTGCGTGTGCGCCCTCCTTTGCGCTCCTCGGACCCAGGCTTCGACCTCATACCACAGCGCTTCCGCGAGAGCACGTGTGAGGTACCAGCACCGAACAAACTTACAGTGCGCTCGGCACAAGGAAACCGGAACTTCATATTCGACCGCGTCTTCGATGAGGATGCCTCACAACAGGATATATGGGGCTATGTGAGCGATAGCGTCAACTCATTCGTGCAGGGCTATAATGTCTCCATCCTGGCTTACGGTCAGTCTGGTGCGGGGAAGTCGTACACGATGGGAACTTCAGGGCCGGAGGAGCAGAGCGATAGTGAGATCATGGGAATCGTACCGCGGGCTGCGCAAGCACTGTTCGATCGGCTGGGTCAGCTGGCGGGAAGGCCTGTGTCACATATAAAGACGCCGAAGAGGTATTCGACGCAGGCGCTGCCAACGCTGAGCAGCTTTACCCAGCAGGCGAGGGAGCAGAAGGACTGGTCGCTTAAAGCTTCGTACGTAGAGATCTATCAGGACCAGTTGAGGGATCTCCTGGTACCGGACGCGCTACCTATGAACGACAGAGCGAGCGTGGCTATCAGGGAAGACAAGGGAAAGATTCTGTTGACGGGCATGACGCAGGTGGATATAACTTCCGTGGATGATCTGCTGAACGCGCTGAATGCTGGGTCTGCGACAAGGCAGACTGACGCGACTGCAATTAACGCCAGATCCTCTCGCTCGCACGCAGTCTTCAGCTTGAACCTCGTGCAAAGGCGGACAGAGCAGACCTCGACACAGAACAAGCGCATGTCGATGCCAGTCGAGAGTATGCACACTTCTGAGAGCGTCATCACCATAGACAGCAAGCTCCACTTCGTCGACTTGGCAGGCAGCGAGAGATTGAAGAACACGCATGCGACCGGCGAGCGAGCACAAGAGGGCATGTCCATTAACCAGGGCCTCGCTTCCCTGGGCAAAGTCATCTCCCAGCTCTCCACCAAGCATGCAAATAGCCACATCTCCTACCGCGACTCCAAGCTCACCCGGCTGCTGCAGGATTCTCTCGGCGGCAATGCGATAACGTTCATGGTCGCCTGCATCACGCCCGCAGCATTTCACCAGAGCGAGTCGATCAATACCCTGACTTACGCGCAGCGGGCCAGAGCTATTCAGGTCCGGCCTGAGGTGCAGCAAAGCTCAGAGGACAGCGACAAGCAGGCTACAATCGACCGGCTGAGAGCCGAGGTCAGCTTTCTGCGCGGCCAAGTTGCGCATTCGGAAGATGGCGCAAGGTTGCGTCCGATGAGCACTATGGCGCGAAACGACCGATCTGGCAGACGAGAGGCCGAATTGCAGACGCAGCTCATGGACGAGCAGGAGAAGTACGGCGCGCTAAGTCAGCGACACGCCAGACTCATTGCTGAGATTGGCAATGCCAAAGACGAGGATGCCGAGACGCCGGTGCTCCATGAGGCGATCGGCGAGCACGCGACGGAGCGGCTGAAGCGATCCAACAGCTTCGCTGAGGCCGTCGAGCAGGTCGTACTGGAGTATGAGAAGACGATCCAGAGCCTTGAGACTTCTCTTAGCAAGACAAGGTCCTCCCTTTCGGACCGCGAGAGTACTCTGCAGGACAAGGAGACCAGGATAACCTACATGGAGACTATACAGCAGCAATTGCAGGCCAGAGTAGCCAAGGCGTCCAACCGTGAGAGCAACAATGACTCTTATATCCGGGATCTGGAGTCGAGAATGGAGGGTTCGACGACTGGTGAAGAAAAGATGACAGGAGTAATCTCAGAGCTGCGAAAAGAGCTGGCAAGAGCGAGAGACAACGGCAACAACGCGGAAGAGTACATCGCTGAGCTTGAGGATCGCCTGACAGAAGCGGAGCAAGATCAGGACATCATGCAGCGTGAGATCGATCGACTCGAACACGTCGTCGAGAGACAACGTAGCATCGGACGCTTGGACGACCTGCTGACGGACCTCGACGGCGCGAAAGTCAACGGTGATGGCCCAGAACACACGCGCGAACAGGAGGAGACGCCTCAGATTGCGCGAAAACGTCCCGAACTCAACGGCCGCCGTCGCAGATCCTATGACCCGTTTCGGCCTGAAACACCAAGCGAGGCTAGCGCCGCAGACGACGACCAATTCGAGGACTCGCATCAGTCACCGCCGCAGCCGCAAACGCAGACTCGGGTTGAGGATGACGAGATCACCGCCCTGCCTTCCGCGGCGTCCTTCCCTGCCCGTTCTAGCTCCCGCGCCGCGAACCACGCGCCAACGCATCTGCGCTCGCCGACGCAGGACGACTTCATGGCCGACAAGCTGGAGAACCTCACGCAAGAGCTATTCGATCTGCGATCAGAGCAGGAGAGCACGCTGACCGACTATCATAACCTGCACGAGAAGTACCAGACCGCGCTCGAGACGCTGGCGAAGCTCGAGTACGACAAAGTGACACCGCAGGCCAGTCACCCGGAGTCTGAAGCTTTTTTAGCGTCGGCGGGGATGGGAGGCAATGGAGGCAAGCTGCCCTCATCCTCGCAGTCGTTGTCGCGGGAGCTGCCATCGCTTGGGCATCAGAACGCTACTACGCCGGACGCGGCACGGGGGGAGAAAACTGTCGATCGTAGCGCGTCTGAAGGCTCGAGTATGATGGGTGTGCAAGATGAGATCGCCGTGCAAGACGACGCTGCTACTGTGCCGTTGCCGGAGGATGCGAGTGATTTGGAGGGGAGCGAGATTGCTATGCTTAGGCAGCTGCATGGAGAGAAGCAGTCGGCGCTGTCGACGTTGCAGCAACGACATCGCGAGCTGGAAGATGAGCATCGCGCTACGCTGGAGCACATGGAGGACTTGCGTACTGAGGTCCAACGAAGCCACGCCTACAACCGCCCTCTTTCGCCATCTCTCGGCCGGCCTATTTCTCCTGCCCTCTCATCGCCTGGGTTCACCAAGCCTGTCCTGAGGCGGAAGAGCGAAGACCTCATGGGCAACGACCGCGCGTCTCGTGGCTTCGCATCACTCAAGAACATAGCGCTAGACCACTTCGACAAGTCCCCCGATACGCTGCAGTCTTTCGAGCTGAACCTCAATGCCGTCATGACTGAGCTTCATGGCCGCAGTGAGAGGGTGCATGCACTCGAGTCTGAGCTTGTGGCTGTCAAGAGGGAGATGGAGGGGAAGCAGACTCTCATCGCTGGCTTGACGAGGGAGAGGACGAGCTTGAAGGCCAGTACCGGCGGAATGGACTTCAGTGTTGTCGGGCAGATGCGCGAGCAGCTACTCGAGAGCGAGAGGCAGATTCGCGGGTTGCATGAGCAGCATGCCGGCAGGGAGAGAGAGTTGCTGGGACAGGTCGAGGAGCTGAAGGGGAGTCTGAACGGGCACCAACGGAGCATCCAAGATAACAGTGGGATGCCGGGGTACTTCCCTGAGACGCCTGCTCTGGAGAGGAGTGTTGGAGGCAATGCTGGCAACGGAGCGGATGTCGCGAGGTTGCAGAGTGAGCTGGCGGCCTGGGAGACAAAACACCAAAGCGCCATGGCGAGCATGCAGGCGTCGGAGGCAAAGCTGCTGAACACTATCACCGACATGCAGCGCTCGATACCTTCCAGTGGCGCACACGCGACCGCACCACGTGGTCTGGGCATCTCGGAAGACACAGCGGCGCCCGTCTCGGACGAAGAGCGCGAGCAGCACAAGACCGTTGTCAGCACGCTGCAGCGTGAAGTCGAAGACTACAAGACTACTGCTAATAATCACGTGACGAAGCTTCAGCAGCTCGAGCAAGCGTATGCTAAGATTCTGGCGCAGGTTGAGGAGGACGGACAGTCCCGTGAGCTCACCCAGAAGGAACTCAAGACGCACAAAGATCTTGTGTCGAACTTGGAGAACCAGCTGCAAGTCCACAAGAGCGCCATCACAATCCACCAGGAGAGCTTGGAGAGCCTGCAGTCGTCCCACTCGAAGGAACTGGATCAATTGAAAGGCGGCATGGACACGAGTGAGAAAATATCGAGGGAGAGGTTTGAGGTGTTAGAGCGAGAGCACGAGGGCGCCAGGACTAAGCTGCAAGGCGAGCTCGTGGCGCTACAAGGGGAGCATGCAGCTCTACTTGCTGCCGCTGCCGCTGCGCTGGGAACGCAGACAAATGCCACCAAACTGCGCTCGCAGATCGAGGGGCTTGTTGAAGAGGGCAAGGAACTCCACTCCCGTCACACGAAGACGACCAACGACCTCAAGCTCGTGCAAGAGGAGCTGCAGTCTTCGCTCGCGAAGTCTACAGCTTTCGAGACACAAGTCGGGGAGCTGAAGATGGGGCTTGAGGAGGCTAAGATCAATCTGGGGAAGATGACTGAAAAGGAGCGGAAGAGTAGTCGGCTGGTCGATGAGCTGGAGGAGCAGCTGAATAGTAACTTCGACTCGCATCGGGCTACGAATCATCGCTTGAGTCGAATGGAAGGCGCTGCGGTACAGGTGAGGCAGGAAATGGAGCGGGAGGTCGAGGAGTTGAGGTTGCGGAACGCGATGTTGGAGGTATGTCACACCACCAGCCAAGACCTGCATAAGGGCATGCTAACAGTGACACCACAGCAACAACTAACCTCCATCCACCGCCAATCCACCAACTCCGACCGCGGCTCCATCAACTTCAACCGCGAATCGCTTTCCCCCGAAGCAGCCGCCATAGCCCTCGCGCGCTCGCCGTCCCAGCAGTCCGCCGTCCGCAAATCGACGCCCACGGCTCTCCCTACACCACCTCCTTCGATCCCTCTCCCGCCTCTACCAGGCCTCACAGCCATGCCATCTTTCGAGCGAGCGACGTCGCCAGTCCCGACCGCATCCCCACCAGGCAGCCGTCACGCCTCGAAAGACGTTGCGCCCGCGCTGTCGCAACAATTGGAGGAGCAAGACTCCCGTATCCGCACGATCGAGAAGCATCTTTTCGCTGAGAAGCAACTGACCGCTACCCTTGAAGAAGCGCTCGTCGACTTGGAAACTAGCGCTAATCGAACCAAGGCCGACTCCGAGGCTTGGAAGCGGAAATGCTCCGCTCTGGAGGACGAGATGGCCGGATACCGTCGTCGCGAGACCTCCACGCGCGCGAGTCTGCAGGCTGTGGAAGAGGAGAGGGAGATGCGCGTCCGCGCTGAACGGGCTCGGCAGGCGCTGGAGCAGAGGATGATGGAATTGAACGAGAAGAGGGGGAAGAAGAAGGGAGGCTTGAATTGCTTCTAGAAGAGGCATTTTGATGACCCTGTCAGGAAGTTGAAGGTGAGGGGGAGGAAGAAATGCGCTGTGGTTTGTGAGGTCTGCTGGCGGGATGTCCTGGAGGTGGAGTCTGAGAGCTGGGGCAGATGGTCCAGGGAAGGGGGGCGAGGTGACTGAGTGGAGTAAACGGCGTTGAGTCTTGCATGGCGAAAGCCGGTTGCGTGCTGAATGCTGGTGGCGAGGATACCCGGGAGTCGAAGCGTGCTTACCTTACTGTTGCAACGGCGTCTCCTTGTGTACACGAAATCGGAGCGTGCGTTGACAGTGTAAAATTAGGCTAGTAGTACTGTACAAAAGCTGCACACATGGCGCGTCCACGTCTCCGGGTCCCGTCTCGTCGAACCCGTAAGAACGCTGCTGGGCCCCATGTGTCTCCGCTTCTCCAAACATCTGGAACGCCGACAGTGCTCTCACCAGCGTGGCCACGGTAATGCAACGTAGAACCGCCGTGTCTGAGAGAGTCTTCCAGCCAAGGTAAGAGCTGAGGCCCATATAAGTCCGTTATCACTCACACAGACGGTGATGGGATTTTACACTGTTGCAGGTACTGTTACAGTAGCACTGGAGCGTTAAGGGTTTTTGAGAGAGCGAAGGAAGATAGCTGTGCGAACAGCGCACCTGTGCACCAAGCAGAGGACGCAGGCCGGACGGGTGCGAAGAAGAATCTAAAGTGTGGCAAGTGTATGCGCTAAAGTCTACAACAAGAAGCTATCGATGCTCAAACATCGCATCGACAAGCCTCGACATTACTAGCAATGCCATCATATAAACACCGCCCATGCCTCCTCTCTGAACGCCAACCATCTCCGGTTGCTAGCCTTACAACTCTCTACACATTGACCTCAACTCTGCCCTCCCCGGCTGATCCCTTACTCAACTCCGGCAGAAGGTACGTAATATCATCCCAAGGATGCCTGTAAAGCCCGGTCCTCAACCTCTTCTGGTCCAAGAAATGAGCAATCAGCCCAATACTGCGACCGAGCACGAAGAGACCGTTGAGTACACCCATCTTGAGGTAATCCTCCGCCTCCTCAGCGCTGAAAGCACCGCAATTCCGCATCAGGTCGACGAAGCAGACCGCCACACAGCCGTCGACGTTGAGAATCAAGTTGTCTTTCTTGGATGTTGTGACGGTCTCGACGGCGATGGCGTAGTCGAGGAGTTTGGTGGAGCCGGCGGGGAACTGGGCTTTGCAGAATTCTTTTACGAGGGAGACGCGGAGATCGGGGTTGTTGCGGGATTTGACGCGATGGCCGATACCGGGGACTGGGAGTGGTGTTAGTGGACGTAGTGAGATGGGAGGGTACAGAGCAACATACTGAGCTTGTTCTCCTTGCGCATGGTGTCGACGAAGTCACGCGGGCTAAGACCCTTATCGTACGCGCGAGTGAACTCTTCGGCGGCGCCATCAAGGGCACCACCAAAGCGAGAGCCGATTGTGAGAAGGCCGGAGACGAGAGCGGAGATCAAGTCCTTGCCGGCACGGGTGGTGATGATGGTGTTCATGGCACCGGACACAGCTGGGCCGTGATCGGCCGTGAGCATGAGGACCATCTCGAGGAAGCGGCCAGCGTACTCGGGAAGGCGGCGACGGAACCATAGCAGAGACATGACACCACCGATACCGATGTTGTCCTTGAAGACGTCTGAGATGGGCATGCCGGCGTAGAGGAGCTCTTGACCACGGTCGTCGGAAATGGTGGAGATAAAGGCAGCTGGCTTACGGATGAGACCGAGTTCTTGAGCCCAGGCATAGTCAACTGGGATCTTGGGGACGGCGGGCTCAGGGCTGGGCTTGATGCTGCCCTTCTTGAGGAGGTCTTGGTAGACTTTGGAAAGCTCCGCTGGAAGCTCCTCGAAGGTCTGGGGAACGTAGAAGCCGGCGTCACGCATGGTCTTGTTCTTCATCGCGGCGGTCTCGAGCTGGGAGTTGGCGAAAGAGCCGGCGTGGCCGAACTGCACCTCAGTCTTGAGCATGCTTGCAACAGTGCCGATGGCCCAGGCCACGATGGGCTTGGTGATCTCGCCACTCTTGACAGCCTCGATGACGCGGTACTCCTCGATACCACCGACCTCACCGAGCAAGACGAGGATCTTGCAGTCAGGGTCGGCCTGGTATCGCAGCATGTGATCGATGAAGGTCGTACCCGGGTATCTGTCACCACCGATAGCCACACCTTCGTAGACACCGTCTGTGGTCTGTGCGATGATGTTGTTCAGCTCGTTCGACATACCACCCGACTTGGAGACGTAGCCGACGGAACCTTTACGGTAGAGCTTGGAGGCCACGATGTTGTCCATCATGCCACCAGTGTTGCCGATCTTGAAAGCTCCAGGCTTGATGCCACCGACTGTAGCAGGGCCGATGATTGTGACGCCCTTCTTTTTCGCTGCGTGAAGAATCTCACGAGCTCGTCGCTCGGGCACGCCCTCTGCGATGATGGCGATCGACTTGATCTGGGGGTATGTGAGGAGCTCCATGGTGGAGGTGTAGACTGAGCGGGACGAGGCAAAGTTGACAACGCAGTCGACGTCGGGGTGCTTGGCCATAGCCTGCTCCGGTGATTGGTAGACTGGAAGGAGAGTCTCGGTCGTTCCCCAGTACCTGCTCCTTGTCAGTGTTGCACCGTGTCCATCATGCGGTTCTGTACTCACATCTTGCTGACGAACTGGCCGCCGAATGTGTAGATGATGCCGGCCACTGAAGGCTGCTTGCGCTTGCAGATGAAGTCGAAATCGAGCATGCCCTGGACTGCCTTTGTCTGCATTCCGCTGTTGTTCCTGTTAGCCACTGATCTCTCGGCCATCTCATTGCTCGCAGGTAAGCTTACTAGACGAAACATCTTGTCTTGGGGTGGTATAGAGCGCTCTCTGACTGTGGGCTCAGTGCTCTGCTGGGAGGTGCGAAGCGTGTGATGTTGTCGTTGGCAGACAAGCCAGAGTCGCCGTTCGCGGTTCCATTCGTGCCATTTGTGCCGTTGGAAGTGCCATTGGCTACAGCGGAGGGAGCCATGATGATGGTTGTGCTGTTCAGTCCGAGTTCTGGGGGAGTTTGTTGCAATCCTGCTCAATTACTCTTGTCAGATCTTGTGCAAAGTGACACTGGCTTCTCCATCGCGCTGATGTTCCGACGACCCTCGCAGCTGTCGCACAATATTGGTGGACGTCCGTTCGCGCTAAATTTGGCTCGCAGCTTCCCCGGCTGAGAAGTTGAGCCCCAAAGGATCGCACTTTCCAACACACGGCGAACACTTACAGGGAAAATGAACGTTGTTGCGGGAAGCAGGTACGAAGGTAAGCGTGAGGTACTGAACAACACTTGATACGCACAAGAGGTGCAAGACTGGCGCTCTCTCCCGAGAAAGTCGGTCAACTGGTCGAACGACTCGGTACCGCGTTGACCTCACCGAGCTGCGGGCGGATCAGACCCCTGCAGCTTTTTTGTCTCCTTCGGTTCCCGGCGCTAGAAACGGTCTTGCAGCTTCGGAACGAATGTAGACGGTCGCCTCGGCGTATCACCATGGACGTCGTATCATCTTACGTGCGTGAGGAGATCCGTTGGTGAGACCCCGAAATGATGATTGCTTGACTGGGTACGATAATTGCTTCTCGATATGGCCGAGAAGGTGTACGTGGGCGTACTGTGATGCTCGCGTGCCCGGACTTTTCTACTGCTGTGACGATGAGAGGACCTTGATGGCTTCATCGACTCGGCAGAACAACCGAGTCGCGCCAGTGAGACTTTATACTGTATCTACCGCGAAGCTTTAAAACGTCTTACCTCGAGAGATGCACCGGTGTTCAGATCATACATTAGACTATACGAGTGAATCCTGATCACTATGCGAGAACCATCTTTCATGAATATATCGTACGATACAAGAGCCGACAAGCGAGAGATCTACCTCCACTTCATCAATATCCAAATGTCTCAACGGGATCGCTGCCGGAAGCCACGCGCACTAGGCTGCATATCAATGCATCTGCTGGTGCGCGTCAACCGGAGCGCCGCCGAGTCGGTGGAGTCCCTTGACCGCTGGTGGGATGTTTGGTACCTTTCAACGGATGTGCCATTGACTTCGCCGTGCTCTAATCTGACCGTGTGGTTCCAACATACACAAAGTTCCATAGCAATAGGACCTTCCAATTATTCGCATTGTCAACTGTCAGCTGTGACTTCCTCTCCAGCAATACGATCCTTCCATCGTTCAGCCTTGTAAGTGCAGCCCCGAGTCGCATCTTCCATTTTTGGGTCTTTCACGGGGAAGGAACGCCAGAAAGTCCGAGCGCAACAAAAAGTCCGTCACGACCAACATCGTCCGATTGTGTGAGAGAGGCATCGTGCTTTGCGATTGAGGATTTTGAGATCAGAGGAACTTTTTGCAATATTCTGACCTTTCTTGCAAAGACTCAAGCAATCCATTACACTTTCTACAGAGCAATAACGAGCAAGTCCGCCTACAGGTAAGGATGCATCCTATCCTCTCAGCTAGCTTTCTCACCGCCCGCCAGCTGCTCCTGCCGTACTGCAGTAGCAATTGTCTGAGCGAAACAAGACCACAGTTGCTTACAGCTATCTTCCAGATCATACATTGAATCTCCAACACACCACAATCCACAATGTCCGCCAAAGCGATCTCAGAAGCCGACGGAAAGGCAGTCCTCAACTACCACCTCACCCGCGCTCCAGTGATCAAGCCCACACCTCTACCCGCACAATCGACGCACAACCCTCCAGCAAAGCTCGCCACGATCACATTCGAAGATGGCGACGATATCAACGGCGTGCTCGACCGCGCAGAGGCTACATTCCCCTTCCTTCTGCAACCAGGTGCCAAATTCGTCGCCAAGCCAGATATGCTGATCAAGCGACGAGGCAAGTCCGGACTGCTGAAGCTGAACGCTACATGGCCAGACGCGAAGGCCTGGGTGGCAGAGCGTGCGAACAAGGTGCAGAAGGTTGAGCATGTGGAGGGCAGGCTAAGGAACTTCCTCGTGGAGCCCTTTGTACCGCATCCCCAGGAGACGGAGTACTACATCAATATCAACTCTGTCCGCGAGGTGAGTGCTTGCTGAGCTGCTGAAGCTATGTTCAACACTGACAGACGGGACAGGGCGACTGGATCCTCTTCTACCACGAGGGCGGCGTAGACGTCGGCGACGTCGACGAGAAAGCAGCCAAGCTCCTCATCCCCGTAGACCTCTCGCAGTACCCCTCAAACGACGAGATCGCCAAGTCGCTCCTCAGCAAGGTCCCCAAGGGCGTGCACAATGTTCTCGTGGACTTCATCTCCCGCCTCTACGCCGTCTACGTTGACTCGCAGTTCACATACCTCGAGATCAACCCCTTGGTGGTGATCCCTAACAAAGACTCCACAGGCGCTGATGTGCACTTCCTTGATCTCGCAGCAAAGCTCGATCAGACTGCTGAGTTTGAGTGTGGTGTGAAGTGGGCTATCGCGCGTGCACCAGGCGCTCTCGGCAAGCCAGTCGTCTCAGACGGCAAAGTGCAGATCGATGCTGGACCACCCATGGAGTTTCCCGCACCTTTCGGCCGCGAGATGAGCAAAGAGGAGGCTTACATTGCGGAGATGGACGCTAAGACTGGTGCTTCCCTGAAGTTGACCATTCTTAACGGCCAAGGTCGTGTCTGGACGCTTGTGGCTGGTGGTGGTGCTTCAGTCGTCTACGCTGACGCTATTGCCTCCGCGGGTTTTGCGAGCGAGCTGGCGAACTACGGCGAGTACTCTGGCGCGCCGACTGAGACGCAGACCTTCCACTATGCTCGTACGGTGCTCGACCTCATGCTGCGTGCTCAGCAGCACCCCGAGGGCAAGATCCTCTTCATTGGTGGCGGTATCGCTAACTTCACCAACGTACGTTCTGCCTTATTGCGCGCACGTAAGAGAAGCAAGCACTAACATTTGAACAGGTTGCCTCGACTTTCAAAGGCGTCATCCGCGCCCTGCGCGAAGTCGCTCCCCTGCTCATCGAGCACAAGGTGCAGATCTGGGTCCGCCGTGCGGGACCCAACTACCAAGAGGGCCTCCGAAACATCAAGTCCGTCGGACAAGAGCTGGGACTGAACATGCACGTCTTTGGGCCGGAGATGCACGTTTCAGGTATCGTGCCGTTGGCGCTTATACCGGGCAAGTACGATAGCAGCATCAAAGAGTTTGACGGGTAGATTTCGACAACAGGTAAGAGATCAATCAGGGGAAGCGGACGTGCGATGAGGAGCACGACCGGCAGCATCTCATGTGGAGTGTGAGAGGCGTTTTCGTTGGCTGCTCGAGAGAGCGGCTAGGGGGGGGTGTATATGGGAGGAATATAGATATACTAGTAGCTGCATCTTTGCATTCGCACCGGGAATCAACACAGCATCATTGACTCCATCTGCATATGCCACAGCTATGTGAGATTAGTCGTCGCTCCTTCCCAATGCTTGCTGCCTCATCACGTGCAGCTTGGTCTACCTCTGTGCACGGACCAGGCGAACTTTTGTCTGGCACATGTGCGATCTTGGGCTTGTTAAGGTACATGTAACTCCACCCACACTTACTTCTGTCACCCCAGCTCTTTACTCCCGCGCCATTACTCCCTCGATCCGCTGCCACATCGACTTTCGCATCGCGACCACTACACTTCCACGCGCTGTCCGGAACTAGCCAGCAACATTCACAACGAGCCCTCCGCTGCAGCGATCATGAGTGTAAGCGCACCTCCACTTTCTCTCAGGACTTTCGCGCAGTCACATTGACAGATGCGCTAGTTCGTCCCCCTCAACCCTCGCCCGCTCCTCCAATCCCTGATCAACGACGATGTCACGATTCGATTGAAGTGGAATGAGACCGAGTACACGGGGAAGCTGGTCAGTGTGGACTCGTATATGAATCTGCAGCTGAGTGGTGCGGAGGAGTATGTTGGGGGGAAGCATCAGGGGGGGTTGGGGATGGTGTTTATAAGGTATGTGAATTTCTACACCGGGCTTGAGGAGCGGTTGCGGCGAGGATTTGGGAGGAGCAAGAACAGCTGGCGAGGGCAGAGGGCTGGTGATCATGGGAACCAGGCATGAGGCATCTAGAGGGTGCCAGTTCGCGACTGTGGCTGGGCACACTAGCGCGGGGGGACTTTAGTATGGGGCCAATGCGTGCAAGAACGGCGCTGTGAAGGAGGAAGCGCTCTTTCCAACGGGGGAAGACGATGGAATGGGAAATGAACGCAGTGGGGAGAAATCGGTGCAGCAATTGCGGACGATGTACTGACGAGTGGTCCACAGGTGTAACAATGTGCTCTGGATAGCGGCGAAGAATCAGGGAAAGACGAACGGAGATGCTGAGATGTCTGGGTGAGAGAATTCACTGTCAATTTAGGTTCGCGGGGCGGCGGAGGCCGCACAACATGCGCTGTTCAAGAGGCAGAAGGACGAGGATGAGCATGAGAACGAGGAACACAGAGGTACGCCGCAAATGCGCAGCATCCCGCGGCATAGGTGCGAGTCTCGGCAAACGCATGGAGATCGTCGAGCTGTTCTCACGGGTTGAGCAGTGATAAGTGCGCAGTACTGAGTGCGCGTACCGCAGCGTAGGGGAGGGGAGTTGAATCTGGAGAGGTCAGTAGACGCATAAGTCACGCAAGCCGAGCGAAAGCTGAATTCATGCCACTCTTTCAGCTCCTCGTGGCTATCCAGCTACCGCAAAGCACTCCCTTTCAATCGCAGCACCCGCCATGTCTGATCCCAGTGCGCTACCCAGCGGGTTCAGTGCAATATCAGGTACTGTCGAGATTGCTCCGGCGTCAAGTTGGACGAGGTAACTGCGATCAGCGCAATTGCCATGACTGTGTGTAAGCCCAGAACTCAATTCAGACCTCACTTCGTCCCAACACCATGACAAGAGCCTTTGCCAGAAGTTCCCCATTGCGTTCCACGCATCTCCTCCCTTCATCATCACTGATATCGTTGTTCATTCTTAATTATACGTTCAGACACCAGCATGGCCGAAGACGTCACATGGTCTCCTGTGCCCAACGACGAGTCGGCCATGGGCACTTCGCCGCTGGGGCCAGACGCCGATTCGCATGATGAATACAATCTGGGTGACTTATCTGATATTGGCAATACACCGGATCTGCCCTCGTGCACTGGAGCCTGGCAGCAAGTCAACCTCCCGGGTAGTCTCACGTCCACAGTATCTTGGTCTGGGCCTCTGCCTGTCTCAGGCGATGCTTCAAATGACAGCGGCAGCTATGATAGCACCAGCGAGACCAGCGAGACCAGCGGGACCAGCGAGAGCTCCAAATATGAGTCTGGCCTGCCTCTCCACTACTCTCGGAAGTATCGTATGACCGAGAGCTACCTTAATGATAACCCTTTGGAGAGCGAGTGGATCCCATATCCTCCTGCGACAGCTGACGAGGATCGACTTGACCCACCTGGCACCATCGATATCGAGTCGTCAGTTCGAGTTGTGCATGAATCCCTTGGTGAACGGCTTGACGTAGACAAGGACACGATCACGTATCTGGCAGAGATCGCAGCACTTGACAAGCCGATGCAGCTGAACCTTCAGCTCGACGTAGGACATAGCGTCCGCAAGCAGAGGATCGAGCTGCCGATCTTGTGAGAAGATCATGATGAGCAACTGCGTGGAGCACGCGCGCGGAACAAGCTGGGGCTGACGAGTCGAGACTTCGAGCCGTTCCATTTAGATGAGGATGCTGACGAGGGGCCAGCCTTTCCGCGGCTCATGTGCGTAGAAGCGCGGGCGCTGGACAGATCGATCACCGATGAGAAGTGGAATGTGAGCCAGGAGACCATGGAGTACCTTCGCGATCTCATAAAGATGCTCAACGAAGTGTTACCAGACACTGAGTACAAGGTGAGCATTCCTCTGGGGAACATTAAACAGGCTCACTGGCCACTGACACTTGTGTAGCCGAGACCAGGCACGATTACTCCACCACTGTTGCCGCTGTCCCCGCCGGCTACACCTGGCATCCCAGAAGGGGAAGCGATGCAGATCGATTTCACCTCCACACCTGAGGATCTCATTGCACAAGACGCTATAGCTGCAGCAGAAGCGGTACTAGCAGAGGACGCTGAGTTCGTCAACACAGTCGAGAAATTCGGCTGTCGCGACGGAGCTTCCGAAATATCTGACTATAGTTTGCCGAAGTCAATCGATGCAGCTCTGAGCTCGTCATCACCGTTGGGTAAGAAACGTTTGCGGAAATTGAAGCTGGACTCGCCGCTCTTGCCCATTGCTAGCGGAGAGTCTCCAGCGAAGAAGGCGAAGAAAGTGTCTTTCCCTGCAGAGCTGGCGTCTCTCATCCCCGACCCTACGCCTGACAGCTCCATCCAAGATCCTAAGCATGTCCAGGCCGATATCGACGACTTCATACAGAGTGTCATCAGGCCCTTCGCCGATTCGGTCACGCAAGGGATCGACTCCGAGAAGCTATCGGAAGTGGACACCACGATGCGGGTCAGAGTTCCAGAGATTGAAGCAGTCCATTCCAGAACTCCGTGGCAAGAGTATGCTAGCGTGTCAGAGTCTATGGCACCACTGCAAGCTCAGCGATCACTGCTTCATTACACGAAGCGGGAGCTCCTCAAAGACGAGCAGAAGTGGTGTGGTGTTTCGAAGTTGGAGCGAATGCTGCCTTGGAAACCTTTCCCACCACACCTGGGCAAGATCAATGCTGACGATGATTCTGACGATGGCTCGCTCGATCGCTATATGTCCGACTTGAACCTGGAAGCTGAGGTTGACCCACTCCAGCTCATTGCTCAGCCTGGTATCTTGCAGATCTTGCAAGATCGGGAGGACGATGACGATGAATTGCAGCCATTTGTGACGAGCGTGGAGTCCAATGCAGCCTCGGGGACAGCAACTCGCCTGGCGAATGATGGACCTAATTGTACCCCAATAGTCCCCGGACAGATGCCTGCTACACTTGGGCAGCCTTCGGTGCGTGCTATCAATGGCCAAAACCCCAGAGATACCGAGTACATACGCTTGATCAACAATGGTTACAACCAAATGGTTCCCGGTTCAGACACGATGGTGCCATTGAGTAACACCGCTGAGACAAATGGAAGTGCAACCACGTTGACGAACATACTGCGCGAAGACGGGCTATTCTCTTTCATGCGACTTCAGGGCAAGCCATCAGAAAATATCAAGCCAACAGCCGTTGAAACAGCCATAGCGAAGGCGAGTGCGCCGCCAGTCGCAGTAATGCTCCCACCCGCGCCGCTGACACAGCGCGTTCGACTGGCTGTCCCAGCAAAACCTAGCCCTCAACATGACCGGAGTATGGCAATCGTGGTCTCGCCGAGTCTCATGGCCAACCGCAGTCAAGCCAGAGCTTTGCAAGCCGCACTCCCGAAGCTGGAGCTCATCGAACGAGCACCGCTCGGCGGTGCAATGGAGAAAGGCAAGACCATATCCGCCGAGGAGGGTGACATGATACTTTCACCCTCGACGGGACTACTCTTCACCACATTGCAGAAGCTGAAGCAACGACCTTTGCCAGGTCAGACCGACTTTCACGGCATCCGCGAACGTATCGCGGCAGTAGCCGCGCGGTTCGAGCGACTCCTAGTCTTTGTCAGCGAAGCGAACCACAGCGAGACCGGCCCAGGAGATCTTGACGATCGCGATGCTGAAGCATTATCGGACCTCGTCACTTTCACATCTTCCATTGACTGCGAAGTACAGACTACGTACATCCTTGGCGGCGACTCTGATCTGACGGCATGGACCGCGGCTGCCATAACCTCCTACGGCGTTGTAGACGGCAGCATCACCTTACTCCAGGATGAGACTCTGTGGGAGCGCTTCATGCGAAAGGCAGGCTTGAATGCTTTTGCTGCACAAGCCATACTGGATCAGCTGAAGCGCACGGACTCGGCATCGAGTGAGGCTACGATAGAGGAAAGATCTGGGCTTGCGGCCTTCGTTTGCATGTCTGTGGAAGAAAGGGTAGAGCGGTTTGGGGCTCTGCTGGGTGGTAATCGCTTGCTGAAGCGAGTGAGTCAAGTGATTGATGCGAAGTGGTAGGAGCTGGATGAATGGTGAACCTCGCTCAGATATATGTTGCTCTACTCTCGGTACTGGGTCTCTCCTAACTTTGTTTTGATGCATCAATTGGAAGATCCGGATGATGACAACCACTGCGTCGCCAGTATCACGGCGCTCTCGCTACATCGCCGAGAGATAATACGGCTCTGAGCCCTCTACTCTCCACGGCCCCTCATGTGAAGGTGCCGTTGTCGAGATGTATTTGGAAAGACCATGGGCGTGACATCTTTGCAACCGGGGCTTCCGCACTTATCATCAGTCTATTCCCTTACCATGGTCACGCCAGTTGCGCATTCGTTCACGAGACAGCTCAGCCTCCACAGGGTCACTCTGAAGAATCTCGCTGGCACGTGCAACCGGCAGCTCCGTCAACATGGCCATATCACACCGAATCAAACGATTGAAGTCAAGCCCCATGTTCTGCGCAAGAGGCCGAGTTCTAGACCGAGATTCTCCACCCAACGTCGCAAGCGAACGCGCCTCAGCCACTTCGGCCGTCGGATCCCTGTCCGGCGGCCAAGTCAACGGCACCAGCAGCCAGGAAACAAGGCCATCCTTCGGCATGACCCTAGGCGAGCATCATGGTTGCTGTGGCTGTGCTCTGATGTCGTGCATTATCAGTGCAGCTGTGACTGAGATGAAAGGGTTGTGATCGCATGTGCTGTCCTATCTGAGCAATGCCCATGGCATTCCGATCAACATATGAACAACGTCTGTCTGCCGTGCTGTCTCATTAAATCTTCCGTAGCTGCTTCCAAGAATACCATCGCAAGTCTCCTGATTCACCACCGAGGCGATTGTTGTCGTCATCCCGCAGAGCAATCTCCCTGGTGCGCGGTACAACGTTTGTAGGCGCTAACGACGATCTGTGTATTTTCGAGTGGACGGGAGCTTGGGCCCACTTTCCTGTGGTCGCGCGACGACGACGCAGCTTCCAAGCTGCCACCCTTCTTCGGATCTGCTTCCACACAACACCACACTCCTTCCACCGCAATCCGCCCACGCTACCTGCGTATTTACTTCACTTCTGACGAGCGCGTGTAAAGCGCTTTGTCGCGTATAGGGGTTATACTGAATTACACGCATACAGTTCCGCGCACCGCGTGCGGGAAAAAAGCATGGCGAAAGCACCCAATTGCAATGCCGTAAGCTTCATCACCTCCATTACCACAGGCCACTGCATCTAACAACCTCTCAGCAAGGCACAGATGCCAATGTCGGCTCCGCGCAAGGCTCTCAAGGCGCGTCAATCACCTCCGTCATCACCACCCTCATCCCCGTCATAGCCTTCGCCGCGGTCTGGGCCATCCTCTTCCTCTTCCTTCGCAAGAAGTTCCCGCGCAACTACCAGCCCAGGACTTTCCTCGGCAGTCTGCGCGAGAATGAGCGCTCGCCCAAGATGCCCAATGGGCTCTTCAACTGGCTGGGCGAGTTCTGGCATATCTCGGATACATACGTGCTCAACCATCACTCCCTTGATGGCTACCTCTTCTTGCGACTACTCAAGATCGCCACGGTGATCTGCTTGGTGGGATGCGCGATCATGATGCCGGTGCTGTTCCCGATCAACATCACTGGAGGCGGTGGCAAGAGCGGCTTCGATATCCTTACCATGGCCAACGTAACGAACAACTATTTCAAGATGTTCGCGCACGCAGGCTGTGCCGTCATATTCTTCAGCTTCGTGCTGTTCATGATCACGAGGGAGAGCATCTACTTCATCAATCTGCGTCAGGCATACCTTATGTCGCCATACTACGCCAGCCGCCTTTCGTCGAGGACCGTACTTTATACCTCTGTCCCGGCCGACTACATGAACGAGACGAAGCTGAGGCGCATGTTGGGTCCCGCCGTTCGTCGCGTCTGGCCTGTGTCAGATGTTAAAGAGCTCGAGGACATGGTCGAGGACCGTGACAAGGCCGCCATGAAACTCGAAGGCGCGGAAGTCAAATTGATTACCACTGCCAATGGCGCTCGCATCAAGGCAGCGAAGAAGGGTGGCCGCGAGAACTCCGATCAGGCTCACATTGCGGACTCTGAGCAAGGCTCGCTCGCAGGCCGCTATCTCAAGCCGAAGCAGCGCCCTACTCACCGCCTCAAACCTCTCATTGGGAAGAAGGTGGACACAATCGATTGGTGCCGCGGTGAGCTGAACAGGCTGAATCCCAAGATCGACGAGCACCAGGCTGTTCACAGGCGTCACGAGGCTACACTCGGCAACTCCGTCTTCGTGGAATTCCAGACCTTATCTGATGCACAGGCTGCTTACCAGAGCTTGACCCACCACCACGTCCTGCACATGGCCCCTCGCTACACCGGTATGGTCCCCGACGATGTTATCTGGGGCAACCTCAAAATCAAGTGGTGGGAGCGTATCATTCGCCAAATTGTCTGCATCACCTTCGTGGTTGTCCTGGTTATCTTCTGGTCAATTCCTGTTGCGTTTGTTGGTGCCATCAGTCACGTCGACAAGCTCACCTGCTTAATCCCGGCATTCAACTTCATCTACAATCTGCCTGAACAGCTTCTTGGTCTCATCACCGGCCTGCTGCCAGTCGTGCTTCTGGCTGTCCTCATGGCCCTTCTGCCCATCATCCTTCGTCTAGCCGCGAAGCTCTCTGGTGCTCCCACGCATTCGGCCGTGGAGTATACTGTGCAGAACTACTATTTCGCGTTTCAAGTTGTCCAGGTTTTCCTGGTGGCTACACTTGGATCTGCGGCTGCGTCTGTCGTGCAGACCATTTCCAAGAACCCGGGCGCTGTAACTTCGTTGCTCGCCAACAACTTGCCAACTGCCTCGACCTTCTATCTGTCGTACTTCATTTTGCAGGGTCTGGGTGTCATGTCCGGTGTTCTCGTCGGCCTGGTCGGTCTGATCATTTTCCTGGTGCTGGGCAAGCTTCTCGATAAGACGCCCCGCAAGATGTACAACCGCTGGGTCAAGCTTGCGGGTATGGGCTGGGGCACTGTCTTCCCAGTGTTTACGAACTTGTTGGTGAGTACTCGCCTTCTGCTCTCTCTCAACGCACATATCAACTGACAATGTACCAGGTCATCGCCATCTGCTACGCTGCGATTGCACCTCTTGTCCTCCTCTTCGCCGCCATCGGCCTCTACCTCTTCTACTTCGCATATCGCTACAATCTCCTCTTCGTCACGAACGCCACTCTCGACACCAAGGGCGCCGTATACCCTCGCGCGCTCCAGCAGGTCTTCGTAGGCCTCTACATCGCCGAAGTCTGCTTAATCGGTCTCTTCGCAATTGCAGCAGGTACAAGCGTTGGCGCCCTCGGCCCTCTGATCATTATGATCATCTTCCTGATCTTCACTGCTCTGTACCACCTCAGCCTCAACGCCGCACTCGGCCCGCACTTAAACTTCCTCCCCAAGTCCATCGATGCCGAGGAGCGCCGTCTCTTGGCTCAAGACCGCGGCGAGCCAGTCACAGACGGCTACGATGAGGGCATCCGTTCGAAGGAAGGCAATTCCTCCGCGACTAACGGTCACGCCGCGCCCTTCGTCCCACACAAGAAGCCCAATATGTTCACCAAGTGGCTGCGTCCGGACATCTACACCGACTACGAGACCATGCGCCAACTAGTACCCAAGGACATCGCAATCGAGTACGATGAGTTTACTGAGAACCATGCCTTCTACAACCCCGCCATCATCAGCGAGAGGCCGTTGCTGTGGATTCCTAGGGATCCTGTTGGTATCTCGAGGCAGGAGGTTAGGGACACGGAGAAAGTCAATCCGATCACTGATGAAGGCGCCTTCCTGGACGAGAAGAACAAGGTTACGTGGGATAGCCCTCAGGGCAGGCCGCCGATCTACCAGGAGAAGATCTACTACTAGAGCTTCTTCGGAGGTCCTGATACTCTCACAGATCCTGGATGATAGTCTCTGGAACGACGTTGAGGCGTCATCGGGGCATGTTACGGTCGCGGCAGGAGTGGCGAATACGGTATACACTAGGCATGAGAGCGCTACGGGGAGTTTGTTTTAGGTGGAAACATGCTTGTGGTGGAGAGTGATATACCCAACGGCTGTGTGTGGTACAGGTAATGCAATGGACTGGTTCTCATCGATGCTCATTCTCATATCTCATATCATGGCTGTGTTGTCCGCAGCTCACAACAAGCGGCGTGTCTTGCACTTGCCGCCGCGAGGGAGTCCAACTCGCCCTAAGTTCTGCGCCAAGGACGGCGTGATGTGAGTGCAAAAGTCGGACAGCTGCTGGTTCCTCGCTTCAGTCGCTCTCCTGCTCCCCCTTGATCGCCCCTTCCTTCCCCTCCTCATCGTCGTCCTCACCCTCGCTCTCCTTCGCAGCGACCTCAACCTTCTTGGCCCTACGCGGCGTCGCCTTCTTCTTCGCCGGCATCTCTCCGCCAGCCTCAACATCTGGAAGTCCGTCAGTCCATGCGCGCCGCAACCTCAGCCGAATTGAATTGAGAAATCGCGTACCTCCCTTGCGCTTCACGCCGCGCTTCACGCCGCGCTTCTTCGGTGTCTCTCCCCCGGTGGTACTAGCGGCGTCTTTCTCTGGAGACGCAGTGCCCGTACCAGCCATCAGCTTCTTCATGATGGGGCCGAAGCAGTCGCGGGCCGATTTGGTACCTTTGAGGCCGGCTTTCTTGGCCATGGTTTCGTAGTCGATCTGGGAGGGAAATCAGTATAGAAAGGTGCGACGTTGGGCGAAGAGGGAGGAGCATGGTTGTAGGGATGGTCGTACGTCAGCCTTGGACTTGAGACATTCGAATGCTGTGGCGATGAGGCTGCGCTCGCGGTCTGTAAAGTTTGGGGCGTTGGAGACCATTGTTGCCGTGTTTGCAAGATGAACTGGTAGGGTAGTTGGTTGGTTAGTGGTTTGGGATGAGTGTGGAGGATGGTGGATTGCTGGGGTCAGATGTAGGAGGGTGAGACAGTGAAGAAGAAATTTGAGTTGAGTTTGAAAACCTAGGCAGGCGTCCACTCAGTGAGCTGAGGAGTTCCTCTCATGTGAAGTGTCATTCTGTTTCAGACTAGAATTGTCACTTGCCTCAATCGCATTGACTATGAGCTTGACCTGACGTTCTTACATGAAGTGTTGATACCCTAAGTACCATTGGTGCTGAGTGAGAATACTACTACCTATCTTGCTGTCTCCCAGTGATAGTGAGCCACAGGTGTACTGTTGCAGCTGCACGTATAGTAGCATAGGAGAGTTCGAACTCTTGGAGAGGCAGAGGTATCGACTACCCAAGCATAGTGGCCTGATAAGTGGCCTCTCAAGCTCCTGTGCCACATCAAACTCCGTGAACCACCTCATGTCTGCTCGAGGGCTGACCCGATGTTCACAACCCAAAGAGAAGCTGAGCATCGTGTGCCTTCTGTTCGATTAAGTTCTCGTCCTCCGCGTGCTCGTTCGTCAGCTCCCCATTTTCAGCAGACCCCTTCTCGATGTCCTCGGTGGTCTCTACTCCCATGACTGGTGGCTCCGCGGTATCCGCCGTTTGGGTCTGCGAGCTGTCGGAGACACCGGTACCGGTGTGGTCGATGATCGAACTTCCTTCCACCTCTTCACCCGCTCCCTCCGCCTCGGCGCTGGGCTCGCGCTGCATCGTGGTCTTTGTCTCCTTCCTGGGGGTAGCGACCTCCTCATCCGTGGTAGCTGTCGCGTGTCAGGTGGTGAGAATAGAGACTATCAGCCTGGTACACGACTTACCGGCCTTGCGCTTCTTGGATCCCTTCCCGTGCTTCACCTCGAACTTCTCGTGCTCCTCGATGCTCTCAACGGCTTCCTGATCCTCGTCCTCATGATCGCCTCCCTTCTTAACACTGCCGAGCTTCTTCTTCACGATAAGCCACGTATCCCTCGCCACCTTCTTCGTGCTGAGTCCCGCCTCGGTCGCCACATCATTCCAGTCGATCTGTATCAGTGTCAATACAGCGCTCTCGCTCTCGCTCTCGCTCTTCTGTTGTTTGTTGGTACTGACTGCGCTGCTGATGTTCAACGCATACACGCGCAACAAGTCGAGCTGTCTCGGAGAGAGCTTAGTGTTGCCGTTCTTCACTTCGAGCTTCTTACGGATCATGCCCCATGTATCGCGGGCGACTTTGGCAGTTAAAAAGTCCGCATCCTTAGCAATCTGAGCCCAGTTCGGTTTATTTGGGGTCTGCGCAACGACGCGGAGGAGAGAGAGGTGGCGCGGAGTCAAAGTAGCAATAGCCATCTTGAAGTACTATTCCTCTGAGTGCGGCTGGGTATGGTAGTAGTATCTAGGCAGCAGCGGAAGGTGTAGGAAAGATGGGAGGAAGGGAGCACAATAGATATACACCTACCAGCGCCGATCACATGTCAACATGTACACAAGCAATCGTACCGTGTGACGGCGCGGTGAGGCTTAAGCGTGCCATCGCTAGTCTGAGTGAAGGAAAGAACGACCGACGATGTGAGCCAAAGTCGATCACTGAGATCCCTCCAGTAATCCCGTTCGATTACGCTTCTCCAAAATTCCATCCTATGGCTACCGCTTTTACCAGCTTGGCCATGGCATGATATTGCAATCTCGCCCTGTCTGTGAGAAGTCCGAGTGAAGCGGAAGGATACTATCAATGTATTTACCTTCTCCTGATGATAGTGAGTGGAAGACCAGCTACCGCAGGTGGGCTTGCGATTGCACAGAAGCGTCCGAAGTTGTGGAGAGAGCGGAAATAGTGGCTTAATCATTTCCCTTGCGTCTTTACTCCCATGACACCCCTTCCGAACCACTCTCCAACGACGCCAAACCTCTCCCCACTGCGACTCAAGGCGTCCGTGAAGAGATCGTCCCTCCTCGAGCTCTCCACTTGTGCTGTCCGCAACGCCCTCACAGTATCGTTGCCAGCCGCGCACAGTGGACACTCCACTTCTGACTCCTGACCTGGGGCTACGTTCAGGCACCTCGCGTGAAACGAGTGCTTGCACAAGAAGTGCACAGTAGGCAGATCAAGCGTCTTAGCGCAGGAAGAGCAGCGAGTAGCGGAGAACGAAGTCGGCTCGTTGTTGAGAGTGCTCAGAGAGGCCAATGTCTCCGTGGTGGAATTTCGATAGCTGGTAATGAGCCTCCGATTTTGCGTGATTTCGGCCCGTTCTCGTGCAACAGTCGTCGACAAGTAAGTTTTCACCAGCGCCATTGTCGCAACAGCATTCTGGGACAGGATTTGTATCACTTGAAGAGGAGACATCAGATTCTCTTCGTCGATCTTCTTGAGCACCGCAGTCACCTCTGTGCCAGCGTCGGCGAGGATCTGAGGACTTGATGTGAAGTATGCCAGAGCGGCAGGGTAGAGAGACGGATTCTGGGAACCGTACTTTTGCAAAGCGCGGATGGCGCCTCGAGTATCTTGCGCCGAGGCGTAAGAGCGGAAGATGTCGGCGTGAAGGTTTTGAGACTCGGAGACGAGCACTGTGCCAGCTCGGAACTTCTCGAGATCAGATAGGAGAAGAATAGAGCTGGGATCAATTGGGCTCGTGGGTGACTCAATCAGTGCACGTGCCCTTCGCTCGTACTCCGTCTTCTCTTCGTTGCGTGTAGCCGAGGCTTTGTGAAGATACAGCTCGAATAGCGTCGCAGTGAGCTCTGACTTATACGAGGACTCAAGATCTTCGCTGGCGAGTAAAGCCTCAAGAAAGGTGGTGAACGCATCTGGGTGATCTATGAATGCTGAGAAAGCAACACGCGGTTTAGGGATTTCGTATTCGACGAAATCCCCAGGTATCGTGGTCTCAATGATCTGAGCTTGCTTTTGCGTCTCGCCGTCGGACGGGGACTGGACGGAGCTCGAGTTCATATACGGCAGAGGGATCAGTGCTGCCAAGTTCTGCACTGCACTCGTTGCTGTGGTGACAAAGCCACCACCACGCTCCCGGTCCATGGGTGTCTCTTGGATGATCACGGTGTCCTTCTTCGGCCTGAAGGTACCAGTAAAGTAGTCAATGAAGATCTGCGTCGCTTCACTCGGACAATGCTCCAGCAACACGGTGCCATATTTCGTAAAGTTACTGTAAGCATCTGCAGGCTGAAGCCGCTGTATGTAGGCGATGGCTTCAGCGTATTTCTTCAAGTCTTCGATCAAGATGTCGACGACAAGGCCGTGCTCGTTGTGTCTTCTGGCAAGGAAAGCCGCTTGGTCGAAGTAGCCTGCTTGACGACACATGATGATTGCGGTGTCCAGATCGAAGCGAAGATCGCCTGGCTGCTTGATAAATGCCTCAAGCTTCTCGACATCTTTGAGCTTCGCATAGCAGTTCAACAGCAGGGTCGTATGGTCTGAAGTCGCTTTGTGGTGTTCGTGAAGTTCTTCGAGGTAATCGATCAGATTCTTGATCCGCTGATTGTCCAAGTACTTCCGGATCACCTGCGATGGCTCTGTGTTGTCAATGGCACTTAGATACTGCTGCATTGCTGTGTCGTAGTCGCCTTTCTGGTACAGGTAATCGCCATGTTTTCGGGAAATGGCGTTCTGCTGAACGGCATCGACTTTATACTTTTGCGCAAGATTGATCGCAAGCATGTATAAATCGCGCTGATAGAGGATCTCAAGCTTCTGCTGGAAGGTCTTTTCGTGGTAGCTGTAGAGCTTGCCATCGATAGTGAGCAAGAAAATGTCGCCCCAGATGCTGAAAAGGCTGCTGACTTGCGCCGAGAGCGATTCTGAGTACGCAATGAACTTGAGATCTGTGTCCAGGATCGTGAAAGAGCTGGTGTTGAGGATCTCAGTCGCCTGGGCAAACGCTCGCAGTGGCACAGATTTTGCGAGTGCGCCTGTATTAGGCGGCGACACGATGAGCACGTAGTCACCGCTTATGCCTACAAGCTTCTTCGTACCCTCGTATGCGTAGGATGCAGCTCTACCTTGTGGACCGTAGGTGTAGACGGCGTCATCTCTGGCAACAATAATTTCCCTTGAGTCGGGATCAAGCGTCATACAGCCAACAGCACAGCCATGCTCATCGAGAGTCCTTGCTGGACATCCTTGCCCTTTGCCAGATATCGCCAACGCAGCGATACGCGCTGTTGTCGCGATATAGAGCGCGACAGTGTTGGCTTCGCGGAACTCCAGACCAGTGATAGGCTCTTCGGATTCGAACACAGTCCGCTGCTTCGTACCTCGGTCGTGTATCAAGTCGCCACGCACAACGGTCACTGCGCCATTCGCGAAACCCACAGCCAGCTGTGCAAGATCGCCTGTGACCGCAAAGGCGCTGACAGGAAAGTTCTTGCGACCATTCTGAATGGATACAGTGCATAAGCACCTGGGCTGTTGGGTCTTCTTCTCCAGCTGGTCGAGAGCCCAAACCTTCAACTCAGGCTCATGGACCAGATCCTCGGCTATCGACAAGAGATGAGAAGTCCCTGGGAGCTGCCGTATGTGAGACACGCTCCCAGAGCTGTGGGCCTGCCATGTTCGACTAGGCTTGAAGCTCTGGTCAAGGGAGTGGATAATTCCATCAGGAGTCCCGGCGTATATACGATCTGGTCCAGCACTCACACAGCTAACGTTCCCTTGCTACGCTTATCAGCGTAGTCATATGGCGAGAAATTACGGAACAATACCTACGTCTAAAGTCACCGTCCCATCGCCATCAGGCAGACGGACTTGAGAGACATCGAAGAAACGGAATTGTTTCCACTTTGATCGAGGTCAGCGGGATGTGATCATGGGGACGAATGACCTTATTTACCGATGTCAATGCCATGCTACGATTTCGCCATCGACTGAAAAACTAGTACGTCGTTGTCGGATGTCAACCTTCCACCTCAGCGGGTGACGAGCAGACGGAGCAATTGCTCACGCTAATTACGGTCGGCCAAATGTTGTATCACGCAAACGCGTCTCCCACCTGTGGCTTCGCGACTGCATGGCCAACCCACTCTCAATGTCAACACATTCGAGTCTGAGTGGCGCAGCTACTCATTACCTCAATACCAGCATGCGACAGATTTCTTGACGGTCTACCACTGACAGACGACACTCTCTGGCCTTGAAACATCGCACAGCTGGGCATCGCCACACGCACGCACTCCAACACGCTCCTCCTTTCACACAAACAAGTCACAAGCACATACCCTCCCCATAGTCATCCGAGCGCCACTCATCTGGCTCACGCTGGATCCAGCTAAACACTGCCTCGTTCACGTTCCGCCATACACCCGCCAAAGCCCTCTGCACAGCGAGCCTCACAGCATGGTCTCACACGCTTCAGATCGCCAACAGCAGCGTGTGGTGTGAGCGAGGGACGCGGCGCTCGGAACTTAACCCTAAGCAATTTTCTCGGTTCAAGTATCGCGGTGCCACCTTGTGGCAAGCAGCTGGCTTTCTGACTAGCTGCTGAGCTCTACTGTGTTGCCTTCTGTGTCCTCGAGATGCTGAGGGTGTCATGGCAGGGTGAGGCAGTGAAAGGATTGCAGGATCAACCATGTCCGGTGCCCATCGACGGCAGTAAATCGGCAGCTTCATGTGTCGGCTTGGTCAGACCTCCTAGAGGCGCACGTCGAAGCTTGCTGGCTGGGCACATGCTCTGCTCATTATGGACAGCTTCATGGCAGTGGTCGCGCTCGTTAGTCAGGATGAGGCACGGCAAAGTTGTCGGGCAATATCATCTCGATGTTGTCTCTTGGGTCTCGCATTGCTGTTGCTCAGTATGAGAGGTCTGGTGTTCTACGGGGGGGCTGCCATACAGCGTTGCGCGTGCTGGGCAGTGAGCTTGACTTGGCAGATGCATTAGCAACTTCATCATTGCCCGTGAGGGTTCGCTAGCTCCGACTATAATTCAGGCATTGTGAAGGAACAAGAAGAGCTTGTCAGCTGCTACTCGAGAGCATAAGCCTACCTACAGGCCCTGAGGTACGGCAAGCTTCAACACAACCTTCTACCTTACTCGCCCGAAAGACGTACTGCGTCCAGCGAGAAGGCTGGGTGACATACAGAAGCATGCCATTCCGACCGGCCAGCCACACAATGGCCTGACGATAGCTTCTGCACTCTTGTGGGTTACGAGCCTGTTCGACGTCTCTGCAAGCAGCCCAAGCGGTTGGTAAAGCTGAGTCAATGTCTCGCTAGCCCATCATAAGCAGTCGCACACTGTCAGCATCAAGACTCCTCGCACTCTCAGACTGTACCCTTTACACCCAACAAAGACCCAGCACAACTTGTTATCCGCCACGATGCTTGTGCAGAAGGCCCCCGATCCTCCACTTCAGCTTCCTGGCCGACTCGCCTTAAAGCCTGCATCGCAGTACCAACACAGATGCAGTTGCCTCGTGGCAACGTCCGATCAGCCGCGTCAATCATCTCCGTCCGCATGGGTCTCTTGTTCAGCCTTGGCGGAACAAGTCAAAGCCGGAGCGGACGTACGATCGATGAGCGCCGAACCCCAACCCAAAAGGTCTGCATCCTCTTTCCCAGAGACCAGCAGATCGCCTCGCAATGACAGCGAGAAGTCGAGCGGCTTTTGCTGATGTGCTTTGGCCGTCCGAACCTCTATGCCTTCCGAAGCTTCTATGCGGAAGTGGAAGAATGGAATCAAAGACTTGTCTTTGAGGGAAGTGCTTACTACGAACGGAAAGAGGGAGTGTGTCAGAGTGCGTGTGCTGCTGATGTGGTCTTGCGAATCGATGGGGCTTATCGAGCTGTAGTTGAAGTGGTGCGATGGGATGACGGAAGACTTGTCGTGTGCTTTTAAAGCGAGACTGACGGGTGTGTTGATGTTGTAGCGATTCTTAGAAAGCTTGCGATCTCCTGCCAACCGACTTCTGCGGAGCAGCCCTCGCTGTCTAGGCCGAAGCGCACAAGGAGTGGACCGAGCCCGCAGTACCTCGAGCATTCTGTACCAACAGCGCAGTCTGCACAGCAGTCCGGCTTGGATCATGAGACGGCGAAGGCGCTGCTCTTCTGGCTGGGTCAACGACAGTGCGTTGCGGGACCTCTCTCGAGTGAGGCTCAAAGCTTTGGCTTGTCTGCTTTACATTGTTGCCAGCTTGGCGGACTTCGTCTTTCCATTCCATGGCCCTTGTTGGACTGCTTTTGATCTGCGCAAGTGCTAAATGCAATGACGGAGCTTTGGCGCGAAGTCCAAGTGCGCAGAGGTCGAAACGTTCCGGGTCTGTGGATGCAATTGGTAATGCGTGGGAAAGTCAAGAGCCGACCTGGGATTGCTTGAGCGCGTGGGCGCTAATTGCCGTCCCTCGAGCCTGCAAGGGTGAGAGCGACGGCCGAACCCCTTTTTATAAGTCCCCCAAGTATCTCGAGGTTGCCATTGCGGAGCACTGACTGCGCTAGTAGGGGGTTTCCTGATCACTTCAAAGCCTCATCGCCGCTCTCCCAAGCATACCAAAGCAGAGCGCGACCCCAGTGATGTACGATCCTCTGCGCACATAGCCCCAGCCCTGGGTATCGGTTTTCAGGTACACTGCCGTGTACAACGATCTGATCGTTAGCCACAGCACAACAAACAAGCCAACTGATAGACTCCTTTCGGCCTCACGCTCGGCTAGAACTCCAGCCAAGACAGCAGAGACGAAAAGCGGCATGTTCTCCATCAGATTGCCATGACAGGCCTTGCTGCGTTGGAAAGCTGCCCAATCTTCGGGCGACAGGCGCTTCTGCAGGAGAGCGAGCAGATCTGCGGACTTCGGATTGTTCTTGGCATGGAGAGTCGGGGTGACCTTCCTGGAGATGTTCATGGCGTGGTCATGAGGGTACAGTGCTAGGAGATAGTACAGGGGGATCGAGAGGATGGGGACGTTTGGTGCCATCGCGGATCAGACTTGACGGTGCGCTTGGGGTACTGTAAGACGTTGCTGCGAAGGGATGCAATGCTGTTGAGCAGATATGTGATTGGGAAGAGCGTGAGGATACTGTACCACCTTGTAGGAAATCTTGATGCCTTGCGCAGACTGTGGACTGCATGTCATAGATCGACCGAACGCGATTGCGTCGGGCATACGTTGCTAGCCAGCGCTCAGTCAACACCGGCGACGCTGACGAAGTAAGAATGATCGCTACTAATCATGTCCGACACCGTCCAAGTAAAAGTCACGACTTCCGCATGCACTGACCACTAGATTATCGAAGGGCATCCCGCGGGCCCAGCCACCTCTACCCCGCGATGCAATCGCCAACGATCTCGAAGGAGTTTGGTCTCTTCCTCTTCCAGCACGTCTACATGCATATCGACGACATCTATCATAGGCTTGGAGTCACGAGACATGGCGTGCATCGATCGTGCATGCGTGCCCGCACCGTGATAAGAGCTGCAGCTAGCTGGCGGGACAGGTACGGAAGGGCATGCGGGTAGGTGAAGGTCTTCCTCTTTCTTCTTGTCCAACACTGTCGCGTGGCAATAGTCCTGTCGTGTCTGCGAAAGGTCGTTGATTCACAGGAAAGGCTAGCTATCGTCGATAAGCCTCTGCCAGGAAGAACTCTTTGGGCCAACACAGCGCACCGCAATGGCTTCCTTTCGTCTCCCCCACTGCCTTGTCGCCACCCTCGTCCTCCTCTCGCAGTCCACCCTTGCGCAGTCAGACACGAGCAACTACAAAGTCTGGTCATCGGTGATCTTCCAGCGTATCGGCGAACGCACTCCCGATGTCCTGGGCTTCATCCCGACAACGTTGACCTCCCTCGGCGCCCAGCAAGCTCACAACGCTGGCTCCTTCTTCCGCGAGCGCTATGTGCCATCAGCGCCTTCTGTCTTCGGATCAGCCCGCGCAGGAATTGACGGATTGAATGCGAACACACCTTCGCCGCAAGAGGTATATGCTTTGGCGTTGGATACCCAGTCGAGCGTTGCTACTGCGCAAGCGTTCTTGCAGGGACTGTATCCGCCTTTCACGCTCAATGAGAGTGTGGCGGCGGTACTAGATCCGACGAGTGTATTGGCAAATGGCAGCTATGTATGCGCTTCATTTCCGACAGTTTACCATATCCGATACTGATAGCGTTGTAGATCGAGAGTCCGCTCGGTGGCTACCAATATATCCAGCTGCACACGAGCGGAGCGCTCGACCCTGAATTTCCATACCTCGCTGGTTCCCTGAACTGCCCGGCATACGATTACAATCAGGTCAATTATCTGATGTCGGCAGCATACGCAGCAACGGACAACTCGAGCTCGTCCGTCTACGATGCGATCCATGACACGCTACTCGCCTCGGTGATGAGCAATAGCCAAGCCGACTACATCAATGCATATGCCATCTACGACTATGTCAATTATTACGCGAATCACAATGCGTCTTTCAAGGCACAGATCAATGACTCGACGCTGAATGCCTTGCGCTGGCTCGCCGATGAGCAGCAGTACGCCATGCTCGGCAACCTCACGGCTTATAATAATCTTACCAGCTCGAGCGCGCTTCCCGACGGTAAGGCCGGTAGCATTGCCACTCTCGGCGGCAATTTACTTCTCGCAAAGATGCTTGATCAGCTCAAGACTTCGGTTCAGTGGGAAGGAGAGTACTACAAGCTCTCACTACTTTTCGCCGACTTCCCCTCTCTCGTCTCCATGTTCGCGCTTCTTGGCCTTCCAGATCTGAATTCTAACTTCGCAGGCTTGCCCTCATTCGCAAGCTCTGCAGTCTTCGAGGTCTTCTCTACCAGCGACAATGCCACCTACCCAAGCGAGGACGACTTGTGGGTACGCTTCTACTTCCGCAACGGCACCGATAGCGATGACGCCTACCAGTCTTACCCAATTTTCCGCCACGGTCCAAGCGAGACAGACATGAGGTGGTCAGACTTCCAGACGAGCATGAATGGCGTGCTTATCGGGAGTATCGGAGACTGGTGCACGCAGTGTGAGGCCGTCACGAGCGTCTTCTGCGCCGCTTGGGGCAATAGCACAACATCCTCTGGCTCCACCTCCTCCTCCTCTTCCTCCACAAATCGCGGACGCAGCCACAGCATGTCTCCAGCTGTTGCAGGGGTCATTGGCGCGATCGTGGCGCTTGTTATCGCTGGCTTGATCTTTGGTCTATTAGCCTTAATTGGTGGCTTCCGGGTTCACAGGAACAACAAGTATGACACGAAGAAAGATCTAGGCGGTTTCAAGGGCAGTCAGAAGCTGGCTTCAGATCGTGATCTAACGTTGCCGAAGGGTGGCGCTGTAGTCGGGGCGACCGTGGAAAGAGATGCTATGGGCGGAGTAGGACACGAGAGGATTGGAAGCTGGGAGTTGAAGAAGGCGGATATGGGATCTGGCGGTATGGAGAGAGTGAGGCCGAGCTTCGAGGATGACCATAGGGTGAACCCGTTTCGGGACCCCGTGAAGGCTGATGAGAGGGTCTGAAGGGCATGATACGATCGTGATGAGTGATATGTGTACACGTTCTATGCTTAATGTCAGAATTCTGTCTGAAATTCGACGTGGTGAAGTAGGCGTTTCGTCTCAACTCAGTCGTGACGGTCGTTTTCAATAATTTTATATAATTGATTGTGAAACAAGTTTAGCATACTGGCAATGTAGCAAAGTGGTTACTGCGATTGACTAGAAATCAATTCCCTTCGGGGGCGTAGGTTCGAGTCCTGCCATTGTCGCGTCTGATCTCTGCTGAGACGATTACGTTTTGATTTTCCTCAACGTTTTGTTGGAGCCGCACGGCATTACGATCTCAGAAATACAACGGCATTCGGTGAGATTGTGCATGGCGCATGTCATGGACGGAGCATCGCGCCTCGAATTCTCGGATCGGCAAATCGCACGAGGGTACATACAGATCTGAGAGACCGCAGCGTAGGCGACACGGACGCATGACAAGGTGTTCGATTCGGCGAGCCGCACGAGCAATGCATTGACAATCGTTTTGAGGCAGTAGAAATCCTGTAAGACGTACCACGATCTGGCCTCACGCCCTTCTCCCGCAGCCTTGCAAGCAAAACCATCAGATGAAAAGTATCAGCACCTGTCAGACGTACCGCCGAACCCTCCCAGCCAGACCGGCCGAAGCCAGACATCCGACTGGGTTGAGATCATCGCCACGCAGAGCAAGCTCCGCGCACGTCGGCATCACTCTTGGGCTCGGGGCATCGGCTCATCAGCCAGGTTGGAGTCTGTGGCTCATGTAGAGAACACAGTATGTGGATGTTTACTATAGAAATGATTCTATGAAGTCTGTGGTGTGTTGTTAGCGGTGATGGAGGATACAAAGGGGGCGCCGGGGCAACGCACAAAGTCGACATAGAAAAAGGAGCAGAAGAGGCGCAGGCGGATTTCGAAATTTGCTATATACTGAAGCGGGAGTGACTGCGGGCACTAATGAGCGCCAAGACTGATGCCTGAGGCTTGAGACGACGAACGAGGTTCTCCATCCAGAGATTCGAATGCGCACCTTGAGTAGATTTGTTCTGGATCAAGCAATGGCTATCGTCATCAGACGTTACCGTTGCTCATATATGTATGCCAGTCATGGCCTGATCACCGTGTATCAGTTGACGAAAACGTTACATATGACAATGCGACCGTGGGAAGACGGAGATGTGCAGGACAACCAAGTACGCGATCAAGGCGGTACAGTAGAAGGTCATTGTTAATGCAATATATGCTCTATCCGCTTAGAAAAAGCCTCCGACGTGCTTCTACGTGGTCAGTTGAGAATACGCTGCAGCTTACACCTTACCTCCGACAACGTGACATCAGACTTAGTGAGCATAGAAGTGACGCAATTCCTCATATTCCCTCCATCGCCCATCTGCGCATCGAAATCTGGCGGAAAGGTTCCAGTCTTGACTGCTGACAGTGTCGCATGACGCTCCATTCGAGTAGCAAACGGCCACACGAGTTCGAACGCTATTAAGCCCAATGCATATATGTCGAGCTGTGGGCTGTGCGGGTGCGGGACGGCGAACGGCTGGTAGAGAGCAGTGCCGACGTCAAACGCATTGGTACTTGTTGCGCTAGAAGTGCGCAATGTCGCCAGGCCGAAGTCGCCGATGCGGATGCGAAGACGGCGTATCGCGGTCGCCTCGTCTTCTATGATCGAAGGATGTGCATTAGGTGCCATGGCAACGTTGCCAACCTGCGATTCGAGGCCAGCGCCTGTCGCAGTATGTTGCTGCTTGGCGCCACCGACCGTGGGCGTATTAGAGGTTTGGAGACATCGAGGGCAATCGAACAGGTCGACTGAGCCATCTGCGTATGTCTCTGTGCATGCTTCGAGGAAGACGTTTCCAGGCTTCAGGTCGCGGTGGACCACATTGTGACGATGGAGGTAGTCCACGCCATCTAGTATCGCTAGTAAGATGCGCACTGATGGCCGAATGTGGAAGCAATGGCACAGCATATTTTGCGACTCTTGCGCAGGCGGCGTAAGGAAGGCCGCCAAATTCGTCGGATACAGCGCCATCTGGATGTGCAGTGCCAAGCTGGGACCGCTAAGTCTCTGGACGAGGCCATTCGTTCCACTGAGCTCGCTTTGCGCACTGATGTCTCGTGAGATGGACTCTGTTCCCTGCGTTTGGTCACATGATCTGGCCTGCAGCGCTGATCGTGTGACGATCTCATTGACTTGCCCGATGTTCTTTGTCGGGTGAATCTGCTCTCGGTCGTCGCCCATCGATTCTAGCTGTCCGCTTGAGCTGTTCTCGAATGCAATGTGGCTCTCGTCTGTGTCAGTCTCGGTTATGATCCGGCCTAATGAGTGCCCGGGTGTGAAGCGAGTGTCACTCGCACCACTCGTAGCATCTGGCTCTCCCGGGTGGTTTGACGCATCGAGAACCCTGTCGATCCAGCCGCTGTGATATCTCACGATGTTCGGATGATCGAGACGTGCCAGCATGCGAACCTCATTGAGCATAGCATCTGCCTCGGACGACACTTCAAGAGGTGGCCGTTGGGAACTTGTCGAAGGCAGAACTATCTTTTTGATGGCATAGATAACATTGTCAAGCCGATGTTTGCAAGCATAGACTGACCCATAGCCACCTCTACCAATCATGTCGATCTCCTCGAAGTCATGCGTGTATCGGCTACTCGTGGCTTGATGAGTGTGGAGAGCCAGTCCTACCTGTGCGTAGGGTGGATAGCGCAGGTCAAGTAGCTCTTTCGCGCGGCCCTCATCGATCACAGGTCCACCGTCGATCAGTAAAGGTGGCAACACTGTACCGACATGCCCAGGCAGAGGCATAGATCTACTGCCTTGCGACAGTAGGTCAAGACCACGAAGTATCTGCTCCCTGATAGGCGCACGATCCTGGCCGGCCGGCTCATCGTCGACAATACCAAGGCGGGCGAGCTCAGCACTCAGACTCTGATACTTCGCCCTCGCCTGTATAGTAAGCTCGCTCTCATCGAGCGATAGTCCCCTTCGTTTGGCGTCTTGACGAACCTCATTGCGACATCGTTCTTCCAGAAGAGCATGGAGCAGAAGATCTTTGTTACTGGCAGTAGTTGGTCCAGCGCGGGCAACCTCATTCCGCGGTGAAGCGCCCTCGGTCACTCCTCGATTTAGGAGTTGTCCGTCAAGAACATCGTCAGGCTTGCTTTCGCTGTCTGACGATTCTGTGGAGTCGGAAGAGTCGGAGGCGCCCGATCGGAAGAACTTGGACATGCTCTGTCATTTGGCTTTATAGCACGAATATGTCCCTGGAGGGCCAGACTGATTCCAGGCGTATGCCAGACCACAAGCGTGCAGGACCTGTGACCTAGACTTTTGAGGCAATCGTAGTGCCCTAGGTCCCATTAGTTGTTCGTTCACGTCTCGACTCATTCCACATTGTGCAGCAAGTGCCTAGCCAGAGCAACCCAATGGATCTCTGAAGACCATTGGAGCTTGTAGGCAACAAACACATTCAAGTCATTCGCAATATCTCAGGAATTATTCTTTGCCCTTCTAGTGCCTTCGAAGCTCTTCGAGAGGACAGCTGGCATCTGTATGTGTATACTATGGTCAAGATCAATGCTGTTAATGATTAGTCTAGGGCGTGCATTCAGCCCTACGATATCTATGGCTTGGCATCGATCTTCGGCTCGGGAACGTCGATCTACATACACAGGGTGGTGCTACGGTACACTTATGATCTGCTCATCGCCGTCGTTGTCGTGAGCATGCCCCGATAATGCAGATGATCTGGTCGCGCATAGCGCAAGTCCGGGTCGGATGCCGTTGCCCGCACTGTCTCCCCTCCACCAGCGGAGTAACGCGGCGAGCCGGGACCACGGCAGCAAATGGAGCACCTAGGTACCTCACCAGCTCGACCCTCTGGTACTCTGGCATTTTCGCCGCCGCGGCGACTCTCGATGCTGGACGCAAGGTGCAGAGGCGTGAGAAGTGGGACAGCGCCATTGCAGATGTGAAGCAGGAACTGGCCGTAGAGGGGAGGGTAGAGCTTGGGGTGCCGGTGGAGGAGACAGCCCAGCAAGATGCCCGAACTGAACATAACATGTTGGCACAAGCGACGACGGATTACCTTGGGAATCATGACATGCTTGCCTCCGATGACGCTGAGAACGATGCACGACCTCCACGATGGCCAATCAATACTGGGCCACAACTGCAGAGGCACAACCTCGCACCAGAGTCCATATTCGCATCACCGACGAGGCGATCTAAGAACGATCAACGCGCGTGGTCGGCGAAGAAGGTTGAGATCATTGGAATCTCCGTTGACCTGTTGCAGCTCCGGACCCTACTCACCTTGCATGATCTGGGCTATCTGGAGCAAGCGCTTGTTACAGTACCAGAGAATTACGCGAATCACTTGACAAGCTATGGATCAGCCACAGCGCTCCGCATTCGCGAGCTGCAGGATGATCTTAGAGCTGTCTGGAAGTGTGCACCCTCCTTAAAGGGGTACAAGCGGTCAGACAGTCGTGTTCCGCTTAACAGTCTCGGAGGTGTACCAGGACAAGGCCGCACCTACGAGCCTCCGTTAGACCTCAATCTGTTGCTACAAACATTGTTTCGACAACACAAGCGCTACCAAATTAGCACGGTCGAGCTTCTGGCGAAGATGAGCTACACACTCTCACAAACCACTTCACCACCGAACCTCGACACCTACAATACACTCCTGCGCGGCATGTCCCACGTCAATCTCCCAGAGGTCAGCCGCCATGTCATCACCTCCCTCACCCTTTCCCAGCTTCGGCCCAATGAGATCACGATCTCCGCCGTCCTAGACAGCTACACTAAGCACGACGACGCTGCTGGCTTTCTTCGCTACGTCGAGAAGATGCGAGGCAAGCACAACGGTCTCTCGCTCGCTCGACCAGACATTAAAATCACTGATGCTGGCAAATCCCGCCTGAAGCCGAAAGAAGGCGAGCCCGATAAGATCATCCAGCTTCCCTACCCAACTCCTCGAGTCATGTCGTCCCTGATCTCAGGCTTACTCCACTTCGCCGGATTCGATACTGCGCTCGGGCTCTGCAAGTCTTTCTCTCAAGAGGGTTGGGGAATATGCATGGCTGGATTGTCGAGTCTGCTGCGTGACTGCGCTGCTCGCAACGATTGGGCTGCGGGAAAGAGCGTATGGGAGCAGATTCAAGGACTTGCTGCTCAGAGTCGAGCACAAAGGCGTGAAGAGCGGGAGAAAATTCCGCTGAATGCCTTTGGCGCCATGTTGAGACTGTGCTTGGGATCTGGCGAGCAGAGGGTCTACGAGCAAGTCTGGGAAATTGCTGTGAATGACCACGGAGTCGAATGTCAGAAGCTTAGAGGCATGGTGAGCAGTGCTTTGAAGAGAGCGGAAAGCGGACCGGTGGCTGTGAGAGGCATGCTGGAAGTGAAGGGGAAACATGCCAAAACGAGTATCGGAAGCACAATGCCCAACGATGCTCACAGTACAGGTCTGGGCAACCTGGATCCACCGATATCTACGCGAAAGTACACGCCATTCCATCAGGCGGAAGAGGCAAGTGCAATACTGACAGAGTTATCTGGAAGCTTGACACTCCAGCCGGCGAACGATCCCGTTGTACCGGAGACCAGAGTCCACTATATTCTATCGACAGACGCACTGGACGCTGCGATAGTGACTTCAGCCCTGATAGCGCCACCGAAGATTAGGCGGTCGACTGCGTTGTCAGCAGAGCCTTCAGTCACGGTAACGCTGGAGCAGCTCCATGGTACCATGCCATGGGGGCTCGAGCTAGACGAGTACGAGCTCGCTGAGCGACCGATGGAGCTGAGAGCTTGACATTTTGTACAATGATTCATGACTACATAGCGAGGCGTTGGGTCTGGGTGGGTATTGTACAAAGCTGGTACTGCGGCATGCGATGTACAGGGAAATGGATAGATCTGTACATGGTCAGGCGCCGCGGAGGAGCCTTTGTCTCCGTCTCCAGCCATACTTCGGTACGAACCTCAACCCGTACCACTGTTCCATTATCACTCTTCATCAAATCCAGTTCCTCGGCTTGCTCGGTATGTGCCCACGTGAATTCCAGACATCGATCTGCGCGTGGGTTTCGAGCGCCGTTGATGTCGATGGTGTTATAGTTGTGGAGGATCTGCGCTATACTTGGCGCACATGGATCGTGCAGCCGGGAGCGGGTCAATATGCAGGTGCTCGAGCATTGAAGTGGGGGTTGTTTCGTGTTTGCGTGTTTGGACGCGAAACTGCTGTTGTTGACTTGAGACGGAGGAGCTGCATCGCTCACCTCAGAAGATACCACGAAGTCTACCATATAGCATACTCGTAGACTATAGCTTACACCATCCAGTTCTATCATGGCATCTATCATCGCATCGCCGAGGAGTGGGCCCGTGATACTTTTCCCAGTACCACTGTTCTGCAATTTCCACACACACAGCACAGACACAGTTCACAGTCTCTATCTCCGTCTCCACCAATGAAACACGGTCAATTCCACGGCCGCTACGCTGACTCCAGTATGGCGCGAGATGCATGCGATGTGCCGAGTCGTGCCCTCGTTGCCAGTGCGCGAGCTGCGGTTGTTTGCCGGAGGCAAGCAGGGACGCCCTTGGAGCGGGAGGTGCGTCTTGTGCGACTTGGTCTTGCTGAGTGAGCGACTGCACTTGTGTTTTGGACAGTGTTAGAGAGCTTGGTGAAGTGTGAGGCCATTAGAAACGGTGATACACTCGTTTGAGCATGTCTACAGCGATTTGATTTGGGAGCGCGATTGGAAGAGCTGTTCAAAGCGAGCTCTGCTTGCTGCATTGGAGACGACGTCGGACTGCCCACAGTATCTGGATTGGCATCGCACGTGGCCTGGCGCATGAACAGTGACAATAGCAAGAAGATGGAGAGCAATGTGGATGACAGCAAACGGCGCAGGAGGACGTTGGAGGATGTCCATGGAGTCTATACACACCGCAGCTCGTCCGAGCATGGCCGACAAGAGCTACCAACAACCACACGAACGAGAACACCACAGCGGCCGAAGCAACGGCGAAGACGAAGGCTAGGCGTAGGCTTCACATACGGACTCGTCGCGACCCAGATCACGGCGGCGGCGGCACAGAGCTGCATCTCACTGGCAGACTCCACGACGTGTCCATCATTCAATGCATCCTCGATATCGACAAACAGCAACCTCACTGGCCTGTTTCCCTTCCTCTCAAGTGTGACGGACACGGCGTCGTTCGATTCAGCAATACAAACATACATCGCAAATGGCTTTACGGAACAACGGTAGGTGACAATGTCTGCGACCAGGCCTATCGCAAGCGCTGACATCTTGACAGATACCAGCAGCTCATAGGCTGCTCTAATGTTAACCTTGACAACACAACAGCCTTCTATGCAAGATACACAACGAGCGTACTCTGCAATGCGATCGTGCAGAACTCACTCACGCCATGCGACCTCACAGGCGACGCCACACGACCACTATGTGCGGACTCCTGTGGTGAATATGCACAGAGCGAGCAGGAGATCGTCGCAAGTGATATCTGTGGCAATGCGGGAGACGGAGCACTCACGCAGATACGAGCTGACTTCACCAATTGCGCTTTGCCGGCCGACTCATTGACGAAGACTTGCATACCAGCTGTGTACAATGAGCCAGAGAATTGCGGCTACGGCTCCAACCTTGGGTCGCTATGCTCATATTGCGCGTCAAGCTCACAGAATGCGACGGACTCGTGCTGTGTGTTCTCCAACACAACAACAAGATGTGAGGGTGTTGTGCTGCCAGTGATAGCGTCATCGGCACTCAATGAAGTGGTGACTACCATGGTGACCACATCTCCCGGCTCGACGAGCACGAGTAGCAGTACCGGTGCCACGACGTCAAACAGCAGGTCAGGGCTCAGTGGAGGCGCGATCGCAGGCATAGTCATTGGAGCAGTGCTAGGCGCACTTGCACTCCTTGCACTGATCATCTTCGGCTGCCTGCTATTCCGAAGGCGGCGTGCGAGCAGTCCGGCGACAAGCGTCTTCAACCAGCCGGCCACCATGCGTCAAATCGACCCACCTTCAACTGGTTACACGGACGGCACAGCCGATCGTAACCGTGATGGTGAGCGCGCTGGACTTGCAGTTTTGCCAGGTGGTAGAGTTACCCGAATGTCGGCGCTGGAAGGCTCTAGCAGCTCCTCTCAGCACAGTCAGTCGCCAATGCTGCTTGGAGGTGCACGTAGATCGGGCTCTTCGGAACGGGAACGCGCTACGACACCTCACGGCACGCTGCTTAGCCCGCCGCAGACAGCAGGAAAGCGTAGTGGCTCCCTGTCTAGCGGCTCGCAATTTGCCTCCGCTGCCGCAGCTGTGCGTGCGTTTGCTGACGAGACTTCGCCTTCGTCGGGCGATGACTATACCTCGCCAGAGTCAGCTGCAAGGAGCGAGCAACTCGCTTTCTTCAAGGACTATTACTCGTCTGACGAAGTTCACGGCGGCGATCTGGTAGCTACACTATGGACTTACGAGCCCCGAGCCGCAGATGAGTTCCACTTGGAGCGAGGTGATATGGTGAAAGTGACTGGGATCTGGGATGATGGATGGGCCACTGGTGTGAGGGTTAGGATGAAGGCCGAGGACTGGCGGCCACAACGAGACTCAGGAATGACTACGGGAAGTAGTAGTGGCGAGAGTGGAAGGCTAGGGAGTCCAGAAGGTGAGGGCGAAGTAAAGGCATTCCCAATGGTTTGTGTGTGCTTGCCGCAACACTGGAGAAAGACTATCGAGGGTGATTCGACAGAGGGCAGTGGGCCTTACTGAGGCGGCAAGGAGGAAGGGACGGCAGCTCATGGTTCTGATGCGCATAGCGAGGCATTTGACGTGGTGTGGTGGCTTGTTGGACACCAAGAGCCAGATGGCTTCACTTCTGGGTGGCTGTTTGTGATATGATATTGCTTGCGAGCCTCCTTCAGCGTAGAGATGATACCCGAACAGAGAACTAATGTCAAAATACTTCCAACGTTCTCCTATTCTGGCCATCTTCACTGAGCCCTCATCGCTTCTTACACGTGCTTGCCTCCGATATTAGCAGCATTTTAGCAAAACCTCGTTTCGTATTCCAACTCCCATCTCTGTCATCCCACACGCGCTGCAGATCACCCGGATTCCGTCCGCGACTTTACTACTGCCGAGTCCGACGCATATCATTGCAGAGATAACCCTGTGCAAGGCTCGCAAGATGTCAAATTGTCCCTACATATGCTGCCTTTGCGTCGTGGAATACAATCGACGTTCGGCAGAAGACAAGCGACCACCTTGATTCGGCCGCAAAGCTGTCTCAAGAGACTTGCACTGAACAACCGCCTCTCGCGTCAACGACTTGCGAGACTACACAGTACACTACGCGATATGGAGGCAGCCAATGGCTTCGAGAAGATGGCGGAGCTCGACCTACCGAAGGATGCTCCAAGCAAAGATGTGAAGACGGGAGCAAAGCAGGATCTCCCACCTCTCAGCGCTGCGGATTTCAGGGCCTATAATCGCCTCGCAGAGATGATGGACGCATATGTAAGCCCTCAGCCCTTCCCGGGATGATGCTGGTCACCAACCTGACCGATATAACTAGCACAACCACTTCCGCCAGACCTGGAATCTCCTCTACGGCGCCTGCGAGTCCAACAAGCGACCCCAAGGAATGTCCATCCGCGCCTTTCTCCGCACAGCGGAGGAATTCGCCAGCCATCTGACCATGCACCACACCATCGAGGAGCAACACATTTTCCCGGTTCTCGCCAAGAAGATGACCAAGTTCCGTAAAGAGCTGGAGCTGCTCACACAGCATAAGCAGATCCATGCGGGCTTGGAGGTGTTCGAGGAGTACATCGGCGCTTGCAGGAATGGCGAGAGAGAGTTGCGATTGGGGGAGCTGAGGGAGGTGATGGGAGGATTCGGGACGGTGCTCTGGGAGCATCTGGATGAGGAGGTGAAGGAGCTTGGTGCCGAGAACATGCGGAAGTATTGGACTATAGCAGAGCTGAAGCAGATACCCTTCTAGTCGACAGCGTACGGACCAGTGTTCAAGTTGGTCTTTTGGTCGGTCGGAACTTCTCATGCCACTGCTTCCGCTTCGAACCGGCTGCCCTACCGTCTGGTGCCGTTGACGCAGACACATCGTCTTCGAGATCGAGCTGGTAGTCCCTGAAGTGGATGGTCTTGCCCCCATCGCTGAGAGTGTAGCGGCCTGCTAGCAGAGCTGTATCGACCATGCTCCGCCACAGCTCTGGCATGTCGTCCCTCCAGGCGGACTTGAACACTGATGCAGTAGTCGAGGTCTTGGCTGACATGGCTTCGAGTCGAGTGATGCCTGCCCAACGCACCAGAGCACTCGGATCGATACGGACGTCCTCGGTATCTATGCCTTCCTCAGACTGTATCAGCACGCTGCCCACAATAGCGGTGACGAGGGTGCCCTGCAAATCATCCACATCGCTGACATCAGTGCGTAGAAGATCGATGCTGTTGGATGCCAGACTAGCTGTCAAGTCGATTGGCCTGGCTCTGGCAGCGGCGAGGATGGAGTGCCAGGTGTCCAGGCGCAATTGAGCGCTCGGCAGCATGCACTTTCCGTGCTCGTCAAAAAGGACGGCGAGCTCGCGGAGAGCAACTTCGCACTCAGCATCGCTAGCTGGTATATTAGCGAACAGTTGAGCTTTCGTTAGCGAGTCTCGAGCGCCCACGGATTGTCCAGTTGACGCTAGCACGGGAAGAAGCTGTCGAATATACGCTGCAGCACATGGCTTCGGCGCAGGCGTAGTCTCTAGTGTCGACTGAGGCTGCGAGATGATCTGTATCCGCTGCTTGCCTGGCTCGTCATTGGATTCGTGGGGCTGCAGTACGTAGACTGTGTTCGATGAGTTCTTCTGTCGAATGTTGTAGGTCTTGTCGTGCGTGCAGAGAACAGCGTTGCCTGCAGATCCTCCTGCTACGACTTCCGCAGACTTGAAGTACAGGCTATCGTGGCGTTAGCGTCGAAAGTTTCTATACATGATGGCTAGTCTCACGTCGGTGGGTTGGCTGAGGTCAGTACTTCGAGTAGTTCCGGCGGTAGCTCGAGTAGTCGGAAGTGTTGGTGCTGCGCCTCGGCGAGCAGTGAGACGGGTATGCCAGTACTGCTTTGTGTCGACATCATCTCATATCATCAGTCATACTACCAATGGTCGTCTTCGATCTTCTTGGGCGATCACAACGCGATAGTGACGCGACCTGACGCGTTCTTTCCGCGCAAAGTGACGCGACTGAGACTTGAAGTGCTTGCAGCCTACGACAAGCATTGTAACACATATCATTCATTGACGGGCATGCGAAATGCCGCCAGCAACACTGTACGACTCGGAAGGCGACGATGGAGAGATTATAGTCCCAGCACAGGATACGATAGATCTCGTCGCGAACTTCCCGAGTGCTGGTCAAAGCACGGGCTCCACGGGTATGTGTGATCGGCATCTGTGGCAAACGCAGAGAATACTGACAATCATCGGCAGAGCGTCTCAAGAGACAGCTCAGGGACGTCCAGGAGAGTCTGTGTCTTACATCCGGCGAAGAGATGCAGTCGAGTGGTGACGGTCCGGCTAAAGCGCGAGCATCGCTAGGCTCACCCGTCCGACAACCAACGAAACGCCGACACACGGAGACCACTTCTGAGCCTGGCATTCAATGGAGTCCGGAGAAGACGAGCAAACGCACCAAGACATTGGCAACTTACGGACGGAAGCACGCTTCGACTGCAGCTCCGCTTCGAGAACTCGAGGCCAATGGACTACCCCATCCGACCACTTCAGGATCTGTCCGATTCTCGGATCACTCACAGGGAGAGAAGCCGAGCGGGCTGCCGATCGGTAGTCTGGAGGTGGACTTTGCCGAGCATGAGCCCGCGGTCATGTTCAGAGACAGTGGCAGCACCATCGCGTTCAACGAATCATCACACGATCGTCTCGTGCAGGAAGCATTGGGTAGCAGAGGTGCTAACGACACCTCTGTTACATGTCACACAGCATCTGACGAGCAAGCAAAGTCGTCTTCGTTCCCCCGGTCTCCCTCAGCTCAGACCAATGCAACCAAGACACCCCAGGCGCCAACACAAACGGCTACAGGCGAGGCCGGACCTGATTCGAATATGATGAGTAGGATACTGGCAGCTCTTGGCACTGTCAAGCCGCCAGCTGATGTCAGCGAGGCAGACGACGATGGCAGTGGCATTGCCTTATCTTCAAGATCTGCCGAAGTACTGGCTCGCATCCCTCGTACATCTAGCCCAGTCGTGCAAATCAATGTCAGTGAGGCAAAGTGCTCAGCGTTCGAGGTGCAGCCGACAGCGAGTCCGTCAAAGGCAGAGCGTGGTCGTAAGCGCAAGACTCAGGAGCCGTCTAGCGAAACCCTCAACTCCGAAGACTTGGCGATCGGCTTACCGAAGGAGCGCTACGTCCCTCGACCGAGCAAGCGAAGAGCCACACAAGCAGCAGAGCCTTCGGTCGACTTCTCCGCCATTCCCGAGAAGGCTGCGAAGAGCAAGCGTCGCAAGACTGCCAACGCCGACCTTGCTGACGATACCTCTGCACTTACAACATCAGCTCATGAGCCACCGGCATCCACGACTGGACCAACTAAACGCAAGACGTCAGGCAAGGCCGCTATCTCAGCGGAAATGGTGGTCGAAGACGACGACGACGACGGAGTCGCTGTAGAGGCACTCAGCCGACCCGATGCTGATACTGAGATGCCTTCAGCACCAGCGAGATCCGATGCCACATCACATGTCATGACGTCCGTCATGACAGCACCTCCACAGGCCAAGCCCTCTCCGACACCATCGCAGACCGACGATGGTGTCTTTCTGAAGCCGGCACCGAAGGTCAAGGCCAAGGTCAAGGCGTCCTCGAAAGCAAGGCGCAGTCACACAACCATCTACGAGGATCACGTAGACTTCAAGGGTAAAGACAAGACGCCTACATTAAGTCAGCAGCAAGCGAAGCGAAAGTCGGCTCTCCAGCCAGTGGAGGTCGAGCCGAAAGCGTCGTCGAAGCGAGGTGCTGCGAAGCGTGTGATCTCAGATGACGAGGAGGACGAGCTTGCTATCGATGCTGAGCCTGTGAAGCCACAGCTTCCTGCTGGAAAATCCAAGAAGTGTCGTAAGACTGCTGGCGTTGCAGACGAGCAAGACGTGGAAGCTGCCACTTCGGCTGTTGCCCCGGAAGAGACCGAGTTGCCGGCACTCGACGAAGCGCCTAAGAAGCGCGGAAGGGGACGCCCTGCAAAGGCTGCGTCCAAGACGGACGATCCGATCGAGACTACAGAGCTGAATGCGGTGGATAACGATGGCGAGACCGCAAGTATCGACACCACTTTCGCCGACAAGGTGGTCCAGCCATCAGCGCGGACGAACGCACCTGTGTCAACACCTCCCGAGAAGCCTGCTGCGCTGAAGAAGGCTGCGGCGCCTGCTTCCACCCCTGTCAAATCTCTGCCCGGCAAGAATGGTCCGGTCTCGCACTCCCCCATTGAGAAGTCTTCAGCAGTCCCACTTCGAGTTGGACTTAGCAAGACGAAGCGCATACCTTCGTTGCTGAAGATCATGAGACCTCCGCCGAAGCATGTCGAGCCGAAGAGCAAGGGGCGGAAGCTTATCGTGGAGGAGTGATGGGTTTCGCGCAAGGGGAGGGGGTCTGGCTTGATGAGCACACATGGCTGATGACTTACGAAGTTGACGATCGTAGCACTTGTGTAGTTATAGCTGGCCAGATCGTGCCAAGTCCGCACTTGAAGATCGTCTGCACATATCCTGACAGAGCACAAGCTGAGGAGCCTCATATTCCCGCGTGGCGTGATTAGCACATTGATCGCGAGGTTGCATATGTTGATGCATACGAATGTACTTATATTGTTCCTCAAAGTCGTACACTCTGCTTCCACTCCTCCGAAAGTCTGCAACTCTACTGTGCTTCTGCTACGGCACCCACAACAACGGAGGAGCAATGCCGTACAGAGGCGGGAGGTTCGAACCTTAGGTAGTAGCTCAATCAGCCAGAGAACCTCTTATACGCGAAACTGTTCACCGTGTCACTGTCGCAGCTGGACTGACACCACCACTTCCTGAGTTCCAGACACTCGGAGAAGGGGAGGTACTTCGAAGTCGTAGTAGCGAGTGCGGACGTGTACATGAGTATCTTGTTTCTAGACGGTGCTATGTGATTCTCTTCGAAGCGTTCGAAAGAAATGGCGCGAAATCAAGCCCTCCAACGCCTTCGCAGGGCTGTTGCGACTAGATTTATTGGGACTAGGTCTATTGCGACTAGGTTCATCGTGAACGTCAAAGATGTATGGCTTGGAAGATCAACGACTGGAACAGTGGCTTTTCGATTGGCAAGAAATCGCTACCATAAGAGAAGATAGCCTGCTACGATTGCGCATCGCCCTACCGTAAACTTGCCTTATGTCGCCTGAGCAAGGTCGCTCAAAGCCGAACCGATCTCGACGCTGTGCTTGCCGCCGTCGCTTTTGAATATCCTCAGTCATGACCGTCGTATTGCTAGACTGTCAAGCCCGGACGCAAGCACACAGGTTGCATTCTGTGCCTCCTTGATCTCTGCATCACGTTTTTGTCTCATGCCGTTTCGAAGGAATACATCGCCTGGTTGTGGCATTGGATGTACACAGTGATGACAGCGCCTGAATTGATATTTTGCACGGGCAGGTCATGTGGGTATATGTGCAGCACTAGCGTGGATTGAAGTTCCGCTGCTAGCGCGTCCTCCAAACGCGACGTCAAAAAATCCAGGTACAGCTACAGCTACAGGGCAGCATACCAGTTTCTCTATCGTAGTGCTGCAACAATCCCAATCAGCACAGTATTTTCATCCAGCGGATCTCCAATTATGGCCGGCATCTTCGAGCAACAACGCAACGCTGGCACTCTCTTCCTCGGCGGCCAAAAGATCTCAGGCGCAGACATCCGTGACCAAAATGTCCTCGCCACGCAAGCGATCGCGAATGTCGTCAAGTCATCTTTTGGCCCTAGTGGTCTGGATAAGATGATGGTTGACGATATTGGAGAGGTCACAGTCACAAATGATGGAGCTACGATTTTGAGCCTATTGAGCGTGGAGCACCCGGCAGGAAAGATTTTGGTCGATCTCGCACACCAGCAGGATAAGGAGGTGGGCGATGGAACAACGAGTGTGGTGCTCATTGCTGCGGAATTGCTGAAGAGAGCGAATGAGTTGGTGAAGATGAGGATTCATCCCACGACGATCATCACAGGGTACAGACTAGCGTTGAGAGAGGCGGTGCGGTACATGACCGAGAACATCAGCACGAAGGTCGAGACACTGGGGCGGGAGAGTCTGATGAACATTGCGAGGACGAGTATGAGCTCCAAGATCATTGGTGGGGACTCCGAGTTCTTCTCTAATATGGTCGTCGATGCGATCACGAGCGTCAAGACCACGAATGCGAGAGGCGAGGTGAAATACCCTGTCAAGGCTGTGAATGTGCTCAAGGCGCACGGCAAGAGCGCGACAGAGAGTCTGCTTATCAAGGGCTATGCACTCAACTGCACCGTGGCTTCGCAAGCCATGAAGACGCGAGTCACGGATGCGAGGATTGCGGTGCTAGACATGAATCTGCAGAAGGAGAGGATGAAGATGGGCGTCAACGTTGTGATTGACGATCCGGCGCAATTGGAGAAGATTCGCGAGCGGGAGAGCAGTATGGTCATTGAGCGAGTGGAGATGATACTCAAGGCGGGTGCGAATGTGATTTTCACGACGAAGGGAATCGATGATCTGTGCCTCAAGCACTTTGTTGAGAAGGGCGCTATGGCGATACGGAGATGTAAGAAGGAGGATCTGCGAAGAATCGCGAGGGCAACAGGCGCACAGATGGTGTCCACATTGGCTGATCTGAATGGAGATGAGGTGTTTGACAAGGCCAACTTGGGACAGGCCGAGGAGGTTGTCCAGGAGAGGATCAGTGATGATGAGCTCATTCTCGTGAAGGGGCCGAAGGTGCACACTGCTGCCTCGATTATACTGCGAGGAGCCAACGAGTACAGCTTGGATGAGATGGAGCGATCTGTGCACGACTCGTTATCGGCAGTCAAGCGAACTCTTGAGAGCGGCAGGATCGTGCCCGGTGGTGGTGCGGTGGAGACTGCGTTGCACATCTACCTCGAAGAGTGGGCAACGAGTGTGGTAAGTCCATTCCATTTCAGTCCTCCTGCCTTACCGTGTACTGACGAGTCATGAAGGGTTCCCGCGAACAACTTGCAATTGCAGCGTTCGCCTCTGCCCTCCTCGTGGTTCCTACAACCCTCGCTGTGAACGCCGCGAAAGACTCCTCCGAACTCATCGCTCAGCTACGCTCTCGCCACGCGCTATCACAACGGACCTCAGACCCAATCCCGCACCCTCACAAAGGTCCTTCAGACCATAACACGCCTCCTCCTGCGACGAAAACTTCCGAGGCTGATGCAAAGGCCCTGGCAAAGGCGAAGGGCTACAAGAATTACGGTCTCGATCTCACCAGAGGTAAAGTTCACGATACGCTCAAGGCAGGTGTTGTGGAACCGACCATGAGTAAGGTGAAGCAACTGAAGAGTGCTGTGGAGGCTTGTGTGGCGATCATGAGGATCGACACGTTGATCAAGCTGGATCCGGAGGTCAGAGGCGATCCCAATGATGGGCATGGGCACTGATGAGGTCCTCCTTGCCTCTTGTACGCTAAGCCGGAGTACGCATGAGAATATACATAGATCGTGGAGAGCTAGCAACGACAACACATCGCAGCGATGATCCAGGCTTCGACTCTTCGTTCCACCCTTGCACCTCCTTTCAATGCCAAGACGACGCTAAAGGGTGTCCGAACTTCTTCCGTCATGTCGCGTGCAATGTACCAAAGTCCTTTCGGGGATCGAATACATCATCCATTATTTCTCAGAATCTCGTCTGGTGTGTTGATATATTGTGTTATTCGGGGGTGTTGCGGAGCGTTCTTTCTCTTCACGTCTCTCCCGCGCCATCAATAGTAGTGGCGACTATGCTCGCCCGCCGTCATACATCTCAAATCCTCGCTGCCTCCTTCGCCCAACTAAATCTCCCATGGCTCGCTCCGGCGCAACTCCGATGGACGGCTACACAAGCCGCAGCAGCGACCTCTCAGCCTGCTCTGCGACCCCGAAAACGCAATGGCTTGAGAGGCGCTTCCACCCGACAGGCGCAAGTGCGGCAGCTCGCCACAGCTGCAGACGCATACACCCCATCACAAGCCGCGCAGTATCCTCCGCCCGGCTATCGCGGTGCATCTCCGTTCAAGAGCTCAGCAGATCTCAATGTGCCTTGGGATGCGAGTAGTGTGAAAGCCAGTCCGCGACTCTCGAGTCTACGGCCTGTGGGACTCCCGGTGCTGATTGACACGAGCACGATGGAAGAGGAGCCCACGATACGGGTGCAGAGCGGGATTGTGGGGACGACGCAGGATCTGGTGCAGCATTTGCACACTAGTCTGCGGGTCGGGCGCATGGATCGGGCGGAAAACATTGTGAAGAGACTGGCTGAGATGAATGGAAGTGCGAGTCCGGAGGTGGTGCATGCGCATGCGGTGTATTTAGAGGGTATGCTTGGGGAATTGCTGGGTTTGCCAAGGGGATCGAAAGATGAGGCGACGCTGGCGGGCAAGATGGCGCATTGGTTTGAGCTGGAGGTTTTTGGGAAGGGAGTCACGCTGGAGCCGGGCATGTTGGTCACGATGATAAGAAGTAGTCTGAGGAATCAGTCCACTTCGTCGCGGGATCGCGCCATCCGGAGGTTCGTGGAGATGGCAAGGCAGCTTGGGGACGAGATGCATGACGAAGTGCTGAATGCGGAGGACTACGACGATAACGAATTTGCACTTCTCGGCGCGGCAACTTCGGAGTTCTATGAAGAGATCGAGGAGGAGCTGCCTGCGAGTCAAGACCTAAAGCAGGCCGTGGCTGAGGCCAGAGAAACGATGATCAGGCCGGACAAGGTATCGCCAGAGGAATTGCCCGAGGTGCTGGCTACGGAGCAGAAGGGCGAGGGCCTGGAGTACATCAAGAAGGCGATGCAGGCTTTCACAGACTCGGTACTTGTCAATCCAGGAGCGACAATCGAGGAGCAGCGCAAGCTTGCTTACCAACGGCAGGTCGAGATGGAGAAGAACTCGGCAGATATTGCATTGGAGCGATGGCGCAAAGCCGATGAAGAGCTGCGGAAGATCGGCATCATAAGCTCAATGCAATCAAAGCCTGTGGGAGCGTTGATGTGGCAGTGGTTTACTGCTCTTATGCCCATCCTCGAGCAGGAGCTTGCGGAGGTAAAGAAAGTGTTGGGCACTCCTAATTCACGGGACCTGGATCGCTTGAGCTACGGACCATACTTGGAGATCTTACCGTTGCGGAAGATCGCCGCGAGTACGATCTTGCACACCATGGGTATCATCACTCGAGGGAAGGACCACCATAGCGGTGCGTACCAGACGGAAGCTAAGCTAGGCGTGCTCACGATAAGTCTCGGGAAGGCCATCGAACAGGAGTGCATTGTGGCAAACGCATTCAAGACTACGAAGGGGCGCGAGCACAGCAACACCGCTCGCCAGCGTCGGAGAGCGAGCAACAACCGACGCGGTCAGAGGAGACTACAAGCAGCGGCATCGGCTAGCGACAAGAGCGCAGAGCAGAAGCTGAAGTACTCCGAATGGCCCAGCCAGGTCAAGGTTAAACTCGGCGCGATGCTACTCTCGAAGCTAATCGAAACAGCGCAGATGCCCGTGACCAAGACGCATCCGAGGACCAAAGCGAAGATCACGCAGATGCAGCCGGCGTTCTTGCATCGTCAGAAGTACATGAATGGCAAGCGATTCGGCATGTTCACACCTAATCCGGCGCTGGTGACGAAAGTGCAGAGCGAGCCCATTACGAGTCTGATGGCGAAGCGCATGCCCATGATCGTGGAGCCGAAGCCTTGGACCGGATGGCAAGAGGGAGGTTATTACCAGTACCCCAGCTCGATCTTGCGATTGACGAACGGTGAGAAGAGCGCGAAGGACTACTTCACGGCGGCTCACGAGCAGGGCGATATGAAGCAGATCTATGCTGGGCTGACTGCGCTCGGCAAGACGCCTTGGAAGATTAATCACGATGTGCTGAAAGTGCAGCTCGAGGCTTGGAACTCGGGCGAGGCGATCGCAAACTTTGCACCCTTACATCCGCACATTGACATACCGGCTGAGCCTGAGCCGTCGACCGACCCATCGCCGAGAAGGAGATGGCTGACTGAGGTTCGTGAGATCGAGAACCGGAGATCTGGGTACCATTCGCAGCGATGCTTTCAGAACTTCCAGCTTGAGATTGCGAGGGCAGTTGCGAACGAGACGCTGTACTTCCCGCATAACCTGGACTTCCGAGGGAGAGCCTACCCGATACCGCCTTATCTCAACCACATGGGCGCGGACAACGCACGAGGACTGCTTGTATTCGGCGAAGGCAAGCCGCTGGGTGTAGAAGGTCTGCGATGGCTGAAGATCCATCTCGCTAATGTTGCTGGATATGACAAGGCCAGCTTGCAAGAGCGGGAAGACTACACCATGGCTCGTCTGGACGACATCTACGACTCTGTGCGAAACCCACTGAACGGCAAGCGATGGTGGCTCAATTCTGAAGACGGCTGGCAGACGCTCGCTGCTTGCTTCGAGCTGGTCGCAGCCCTGGACTCGCCTGATCCACATGCGTTCGTCTCGCACCTGCCTCTCCACCAGGACGGTACTTGCAATGGTCTCCAGCACTACGCCGCACTTGGAGGTGATAAAGTCGGTGCTGCACAAGTCAACCTCGAGCCCGGCGACCGACCTGCAGATATCTACACTGCGGTACTGAACAGCGTCAACGAGGCTGTCGATATCGATGCAGCGAAGGGCGATATTATTGCGAAAGCACTGCAAGGCAAGCTCACGAGGAAAGCTGTCAAGCAGCCCGTCATGACAAATGTATACGGCGTGACCTTCTACGGTGCGAAGGAGCAGGTCGAGCGTCAGCTGCGCGAGTTGATTCCCGATCTCCCCCGGTATGGCCCAATCAACTATCTTGACCTGTCGCACTACGTTGCCAGCAAGATTTTCGCTTCGCTGGGATCGATGTTTACCGGTGCTCAGGCGATACAGACATGGCTTGGACAGGCAGCGGACCGGATCTCGACTTCTCTGACTGCCGAACAGATCGAACGGCTCACTTCTGAGAACCCTATGGAGTCTCCCAGCATTGCAAAATCCACCGCCGGCTCGAAGCCTGCAGCACACGTCAACCGCAAACGCGGCCCGAAAACCAAAGAAATACCGCAAGACGTGTACTCCCCGACGGGTTTAGTGGGTCAAGACCGCCTCCTGGTCAAATCTGCCAAGCCGCTCTTCAAGTCCACCGTCATCTGGACTACACCACTTCGACTTCCCGTTGTTCAGCCCTACCGCAAATCTACCTCCAGCTCGGTGACCACTTCCCTCCAGCTCATCGCGCTGCAAGAACCACAGGTCTGGGATCCTGTCAGCAAGCGCAAGCAATTGCAAGCATTCCCGCCGAACTTTATCCATTCTTTAGACGCCACGCACATGCTGCTCAGCGCGCTGAAATGCGACGAAGTCGGAATGACCTTCGCGAGTATCCACGACTCATTCTGGACGCACGCAAGCGACATCGGGCGGATGAGCGAAGTACTCAGGGACGCTTTCGTGGCTATGCATAGTGAAGATATCATCGGACGTCTACGAGAGGAGTTCGTCACAAGATATAAGGGGTGCATGTATATGGCCTCTTTCTCGGGCAAGAGCGCGGTGGGACATGAGATCTGCAGGGTGAGGAAGGAGTTGAAGAGCTCATTACAAGGGAAATCAGGCGAGCTCGCTCTCGAGATGGAGAGGCTCAAGCTCCTTGCTAGCGAAGATGCGGAGGAGAGAGCAAAGGGCGAAGCTATGGTCACGCCTGGCAGTCTCGCCGCGAAGTACACCGACATCTCCGCCCAAGCCGTCCCCGCCGACATGGCTGGACAGACTCTCGGCGCCATTCCAGGCCAGCCTACGCCCGTCAGCGCTGCTTCGGAAGACATCCACTTTCATAACGCAGACGTGGAAGCCACAAACACGGACGCTGATGATGTTGATGCTGGGGAGCTTCTGGAGGGCGATGACTCGCTGGAAATGCTCAAGACGAAGAAACACCCGATCAGGGATAATAAGGTGTATGTGTGGCTGCCGCTGGAGTTCCCGGCTGTGCCTGAGAAGGGCGGATTTGATGTTAGGAGGTTGAGGCAGAGCAAGTATTTCTTCCACTGATGGGATCGCGTGTATAGTAAGAGATGGAGGCATGGCGTTCAAGGACTAGTGAGCGATTGGGTTGTAAGAAAAGGGCCAGAGGCATAGTGAGGGCGTTTGTGAGATACTGTACGATACCATCGTCGATCTGCCGGAACTAGGGAAGTGTACATATACCACTGTAGATACTAGAACCATCTCCGTCACCACCCTCCAACCCATCCCCACCATTCCCTCTCCTGTCACTTATTCCCGTTTCCCACTCATATGATCTACGCGACCACAGCCTCGTAGCCGCGAGCGTTGATCGGAGACGCTCGCTGCTCATGACTCTCGCTTCGCGCAAGCGAGCAAGCGCCAGAAATCGAAAGATCCACAAAATACACGTGCTCGGTTAGAGAAGCGACTCCGCTTCTAGGTTTATGGATCCACACACCCAACGTCCGTGCATGATCCTGCTCTGTGCGCTGGCCCGTCTGTTCGGTTCTGTGTTTCTTTAACGACTTGTGCTGCTGTACTGCGATTTCGGTATACGCGTGTGAGGAGAGCAGTGGCATTGAGAGCATCATGTCGGGACCTGAGAGGGAAGTAATGGCACCAATGGACGGGGGAATTGAGGATGTAGTGGCGGGACCGTCGCAAAGTGGGGAGTTGGAGGCGAATGCTGTGCGAAGACCAGGGAGTTTGGGTAGGGCGCTGGAGAGGGTCAAGAAAGTTGTGAGGCGACGAGGAGGGAAGAGAAAGGCTGAGTTCTCGCCTACGGCCTCGCTGCCTGCGCAGACAGGTACCGTCGCGCGGCTCCAAAGCGGCATAAGCACCCCAGTGCGGTCACATCGATCAATCGAAGTACCAATGGCCGACGCTATATTCTGTTTCGGTACATCAATGGAAGTCGACACAGCCTCCACCTCGTCATTGCTTCTGCCTATACAGCGGCCGTCGCCTACGGCCTCGCTGTCCGATTCCCTGGACGACAAAGCGAGAATGCTTTTCGCGCAATACGGCGTCCCCTACACACCTGTGCGGCGCACTACTGAGGAGCCGCCGAGAAAGGTGAGACGAGTGGAAAAGCCTATCAGGGTCCGACTGCGATGGAGTTGCCATGAATGCAGCACTCCGCTGGGTTTACAAGGACTCTGCGGTGGCTGTGGGCATCGCAAGTGTGGCAAATGTGTCAAGGAACCGCCGAAGAAGGTGAGGGACGTCATTGAGGGGGCGAAGGAGGGTATCAAGGAAGATGTTGAGATGGGTAACGTGAAGGAGATTACCAGGGAGTCACATCCAGAATTGACGCGAGACTCGATACCGGCTGCACCGCGGACAGTCCCTACACGGCAAGTGTTTGGGGGTTTACCGGAGCCTCTTGCGGTCCTAGAGGCGAACGATCCGACCTGCAACTCGATGTTACCGCTGCTCGGTGCGAACTCGCCTATGCTGATGTACACCCTGAAGCCTAAAGGACGAGGTGGCACGAACATAGTGCATCGCATCAGGAACGCACCTTTCATTGACCGAGTCTACAAGAAGCCACGGCAACGAGTTCGATGGACTTGTGAACAATGTCAGACGCCCTTCCGAGAACACGAGGTTTGCCAAAGCTGTGATCACGCGAGGTGTGAGGCCTGCATACGAGATCCGTAAGTTACCTCTAATCGCTCGAAAGATATCAGGAGCATTGTAGCTAATAGTCATCACAGAAGCCAGAAAGTCAAGGCCGAACCCGATCCTAGTGTGGTGAGAAGGCTACAAGCCAGAATTGGACGTGTTGTGGCGCCAGAGATCGAGACGTCGACAAATGCCATGGCAGCAAGGAGCTAACGGAGATGCGTGGAGCAGCATTACTATGGGGGACGTTTGGGAAGCTTCACGATGTACGGCGGCGGATACGGTTTACAGGTAGCGAGTCTCATCATTGGTAATGCCTGCAAGTGCTGCAAAGGCACGTCGGAGGCTTGATACATGAAGTGCTGTGGCTTGGTGCTTGAGTGATTCTGCTACGCACACGCTATTATCGGTACACTACTTCGCTACTGTTCTCATCACTCCTCCCATTGAAGCTCTCTTAATATTTAGATGCGCCCGAATCGCTGATGTGAGCCGTTGACGTCGCACACAACCATAATTCTAGACCTTCCAGACGGCTCGCCTATGCGCACCTCGTCGTTTCGGACATGGATGTCGCGTGCTGGACACGTTGCACACACGTTTTGTGGCTTTAGCACGATTCGAGCGAGGTGCAGCATCACGTGCAGCCAACGTAGCCGTTTATCGCTAGAGGCGGGTTTGCTTTTTGGCTTGAGCGGAAAATGTCGGTGGTAAAAGGGCTTCTATCGCAATTATGACCGTCCTTATCAAGGCAACATCGATTTTGCGCACACATCGATCAAAGCAGGCGAAATGCTATCCCGTTGGTCGATGAAGGTAGGATAGGGTCTCTCCTCGGAAGATTCTGCAAAGTACGGACGTGTCTCCATTCCCTTGGGTGTTTCAGCCAATCGAGATCCTCTCAGAGGGCACGATTACACGACTCTCGTGTCTTTGGGTCACCTCTATTGTTACTTCACCTCTCTTTCCTGGGCGTGTTCACTAGCATTACGAAGGGAAAGACTCACGTGCACAGCGATGGATCTGGAGAGCATTGACTGGGAGGGGAGCGCGTTGCCACTGGTGATCTCCTTCAAAGTCGCCTAGGCAAGGCCTGGTCACTGCGGCATCGAAGTGTGAAAGCGACTTGAGACAGCTTCGTTGTAGTGGCTTTGCGACAACTACGCACCAGCCGTATCAATTGCTGAGGAGGTTGCATTCGCTACGATGAAGTTCGGCCAGAACCTCCCTCACAACCAAGTCCCCGAATGGGCATCCTCCTACATCGACTACAAGGCTCTCAAGAAGCTCATCAAGGCCGCCAAGCACGGCTCGGAAGAGGGCGAAGATGCTGATCTCGCGGGTATGCGGTGAGATCCAGCATTGGCTGCGGTGCACCTCCTAACGATCATCTAGGCTTCTTCTATACCCTCGATCGCCAACTCGAAGACGTTGACGCCTTCTACAATCGCAAATATGCCGACTTCTCGCGTCGTCTGCGGCTTCTCTATGAACGATATGGCGTCGCATCCAAGCTTGCCGATGGCATGGACAAAGATGAGATGGAAGACCTGACCGGCACGCTGCTTGAGCTGCGGGGTCAGTACAGAAAGTTGCAGTGGTACGGCGAGGTCAACAGAAGAGGCTTCGTGAAAATTACCAAGAAGCTGGACAAGAAAATCTCGTCTTCGCGGGCACAGAGTCGGTATTTGGCCACCAAGGTCGATCCCAAATCTTTCGCTACGAACGGGAAGTTGGCACAGGATATGAGAGGTATCAACGAATGGTTGAGTACGCTGAATGAGGGCAGGGGCGGGAGCGATGCCAGTTCAATCCATTCGGGAACCTCTGGGTCGCTGCACCGTGTGACGTCGAGGTCGAATATCCGTATACCGGCAGCGACAGTGGAGAGCATTGATATTGCAATCAGAGGTGACGATACGATTGGGATGATGGAACTCATTGCGCAGGCTTCGCCGGACACTACCTGTATCGGACACCAAAAGCTACTGTTGGATCTTTTGCAAAGGTCCATCTCGTCTCGAGCTTACAGATGCATCGACGCGCTGCTTAAGCAGTGCACTTCGATCGATCAGGAGAGCGAGATGAACAGGCGGAATTGTCTGCATCGACTGATGATCAGTATGGGTCGCTCAAGGGCGATGGACACGGCCGAAGCTGTTAATGGCACGACCGAGGCAGCGAGGGTGCCAACCTATATCAACCCTGCGCAGGCACCAACACGAGCACCAGATACTTTCCAGGTGACAGAGCGAGATCCGGTCTTAACAATGGGCAGAGAGGATCCTACCGTGAAAGTGCTTGTCTTTGTGTTAGAGCAACTGCTTCCCTCGCAGCGCCCTTCGGTGCTAACGAAGGATGTGTATGGCCGCATACCCTTACACTATGCAGCACAGTACGGCCTCGTCGCAGCGAGCCAAGAACTCCTGAGACACATGCACTCTTGGGATATGCTTGATCTCTCGCGGGGCATCGACTCGGAACGGTGGCAGGACAGCGAAGGCAACGCACCACTACATCTCGCAGTGGCTGGTGGGCACTATCGTACCACCAAAGTCCTGCTGCTCGTTGAAGACCATGTCGGTGACAGCAAGTATCTCAATAAAGCAGGCAAGCATGTGACGAAGAGCGGCGCCACGCTTGCTCTGGCAACTCGCAGGCATTTCCACAGCATCGTTCGACTACTCGTGGACTCCGGGGTGGACGTCAACTACCGCGATGATCAGTCGGAGACCGCGCTACACGTCGCAGCTAGATTTGGCTTCACAGACTGCGCCGCGATCCTGCTCAGTGCGCCTGATGTCGAGATTGAGATCGCAGAAAGCACCTTTGGCTGGACGCCCGTTTTCATCGCTTGTGTGGACGGCCATCTTGGCGTGCTCGAGCTACTCATCACCGCTGGCGCCAAACTTTGCGGGCAAGACATCTCTGGGTGGAGTCCGAAAGAGCATGCTGCGCTCAGAGGGCATCTTGACATCGCGAAGCGACTTGCGGGTCTCACGCCTCCGCCAAAGTTGCATGAGATAGCTGAACCGTCATCGAGGCCTGCGTCGCCGCCGCCAAATGCGACATCTCTGGGAGATCGCCGGTCCAACGGTACTACGAAAGAGACGAATGGTAGCTCACGGGTGCCAGAGCCTCTCAAAGAGTTCGGCCACAGATACTTGGCTGACGAGGCAATGGTCTTGGTTAGCCTGGGCACCATGGACAATCGCAAGACGCTTGCTCCAGTCAGCCTTGACGACATTGCACTGACAGATGCGCATGCTACACAGCTAGACACTGCGCTCTCAGTAGTTGTGTCTGCCCAAGGCGCAAGCGGAGAACCGTCGATCATTGATCTGCCCATCCAGGAGAATATCAGCACGTCACCTGTGAGCTTTGCTACAAGAGACCCAACCAAGGTCAAGCTGTATTTCGACCTCGTGCCGACGTATGCTGGATCTACGAACAAGCCGATCGGTCGTGCGGTAGCAATGCTCTCTACGATCAAGCAGTCAGTGGGCTCGAAACGCATGCTTCTACAAGGCGACCTCAGCGTTCCCATCATGGCTGCAGACACACTTGAGGTCATCGGCTCTATCAATTTTAACTTCCTGATCATTACACCCTTCAAGCACCCGAATATGAGCATCTCGGAAGACCAGACCTACTGGCGCAGTACCTCCACTATGGTCATCGGACACCGCGGCATGGGCAAGAACATGGCGTCCAAAACCTCACTTCAACTCGGTGAGAACACAATACAGTCGTTCATCACAGCCGCAAATCTCGGAGCCTCCTACGTCGAATTCGACGTTCAGCTGACCAAGGACCACGTACCCGTAATCTACCACGACTTTCTCGTCAGCGAAACAGGGGCAGACGTGCCAGTACACAGCCTGACGCTCGAGCAGTTCTTGCATATCAACAACGACACTTCCCGCCCAGCCTCACTTTCCAGCTCTCCCGAAAATGAGCCTGTGTTCAGCAGCGGTACCAGTACACCGCGGTTCCGCCAGCAGCGGTCACACTCTCACAGTGGCGGGTCTACCCTGCCAACGCCCTCAGCCATGCGCGACCGCATGAAGCATACCCGCGATTTCAAAGCCAAGGGCTTCAAAGGCAACTCGCGAGGCGACAGCATACAATCGCCGTTTACGACATTGGAAGAAATGTTCGTCAAGCTTCCCACGTCCATTGGCTTCAACATCGAGATGAAGTACCCTATGCTCTTTGAATCCGAGGAGCAGGGCATGGACACTTATGCCGTGGAGTTGAACTCGTTCGTGGATACCGTACTGACCAAAGTCTATGATCTTGGCACTGGACGCAACATCATCTTCTCGTCCTTCAATCCGGATATCTGCTTGTTGCTCTCCTTCAAGCAGCCCTCTATCCCGGTTCTCTTCCTCACAGACGCTGGCTGTGAGCCCGTGGGTGACATACGCGCCTCCTCGCTACAAGAGGCGATTCGATTCGCGAGCCGATGGAAGTTACTAGGTATCGTGAGCTCGGCTGAACCTTTGGTTTTGTGTCCGCGACTCATTAGGGTGGTGAAGGAGAGCGGCCTGGTGTGCGTGAGCTACGGGACGTTGAATAACGAGATCCACAACTCGAGGTTGCAGGCACAGGAAGGTATCGATGCAGTTATCGTGGACTCCGTACTGAAGGTGAGAAAGGGATTGACAGACGGCGAAGCTGCTTTGGCTATACCCAGCAAGTCTGACGGGTGAAAGGTAAATGGAGATGGCAACACCATGACCAGCGCTACAAAGGGTGTGGCAGCTGTCAGGATGACCTGAAAGAAGCACGGAGGCGGATCTAGCATTATGGTCATTGGGTTCAGATCACGGCGTTCGACATGCTCGCACTAACGATAGATGCTTGAGCTTGAGTTACCTTGAATATACGTTTGTTTCGATAGGCATCACACAACGAGTGTCTACAATGATTTGGCGATGAAGTAGACGTCTGTCCGCAGTCGAGACGAAGTTCGACGCAAATCCACAACAACGGATTGGCAAAAAAAGGTCGTGCATTGCATGTACTCTGCGTTGACCGTGAGGAGAACGCTGATATTGTCCCGGAGAATCGAACTCCGAACCTTCTGTGTGTTAAACAGAAATCATAACCGCTAGACCAGGACAACCAATGCTGGAGAGTTGCGTGGAATAATTGGAATTGATCTACTATAAATTCCAATAACGACCGATGTCGGCTTTCGGGTCCGCTGCAACGACTCCACTCCAATGCCATCACCCAGGACAGCTGCAGATCGTCGAAGCAAGCGCCCAAATGTGAGTCCGGCACACGAATGACCTCGATTCTTTCAAGTACCTTCTTATTTAGCGATCTCTACCATTAATGCAGTTACACACTCTCTTCAAGACTGCACATCTATCCCTCTCGTCTCTTTCCAGTACGCATTCCGCTCCAAGAACCACCACCCTTGCCTTTCAGACGCTCCGTACCATGTCCACCGCAATGAGCAAGCGCCTCGAGGGCAAGACCATCCTTGTGACTGGAGCTAGCTCTGGCATCGGCAAAGCTACCGCTCAAGAATTCGCCCGCACCGCCCCGTCAAACCTCAAACTCATCCTCACAGCCCGCCGCCTTGACACTCTTAAGCAAATCGCCCAAGAGATCGAGAAAGAATTCGGCTCCCGCGTGAAAGTCCTCCCAGTCCAACTAGACATCTCCAAGTCCTCCGAAGTGCGGTCATTCGTCCAGAACCTCCCCAAGGAATTCCAACAGATCGATGTGCTGGTCAACAATGCCGGCCTTGTCAAGGGCGTAGACAAAGTCGGCGACATCAAGGAAGACGATCTCGACATAATGATGGCGACGAACGTCACCGGCCTCATAAACATGACCCAAGCGATCCTCCCAGCCATGAAGTCCCGCGGCGAAGCCGGCTCAGGCGATATCATCAACGTCGGCAGCATAGCTGGCCGGGAACCCTACGTCGGCGGCTCCATTTACTGTGCTACGAAAGCTGCAGTACGGAGCTTCACAGACAGCATGCGCAAAGAGCTGATTGCGACGCGGGTACGGGTCATGGAGATCGATCCGGGCCAGGTCGAGACGGAGTTCAGCGTTGTGAGGTTTGGGGGCGATAAGGCGAAGGCGGATGCGGTGTATAAGGGGTGTGAGCCGTTGACTCCGTTGGATATCGCCGAGGTCGTGGTATTCGCAGCAGGGCGGAGGGATAACGTGGTGTTGGCTGATGCACTGGTTTTCCCAAACCATCAGGTATGTCCGACGTGTTCTTTCTTAGTGTCGGAGAAGATGGCTGACGAGGAGGCCAGGCAGCGGCGACAATCATGCATAAGAAGTCATAGAGTAAGATCTGACATGTGTACAGAGTGGAGCCGGAGCCGGCGGTGTATACAAGAAGCCAGACGCCAACCCACCAAAATTGTAAATACATGTAGACGACATCTCGCGATACCCATGTTCTACGTGGAACTACCTACTTCGAAGGATCCAATAGTAGCTTTCCCGTCGTCTTCCTTCCCTCGAGATCATTGTGCGCCCTCGCCACCTCACTGAGAGGGTACACCTCATGAATTCTAGTATCCAGCTTATCCTTCAAGATGAAGTCAAATAGCTCCTTCGTGTAGCCCTCGTACTCCTCTCTCGTGAAGATTGCGTTGAATAACGTTGGCCGGCTCAATTTAATGTTCTTCGTCGTCAACACCTTAACCTCCAATGGCGCAGGCGCACCAGAAGCATTGCCGAAAGAAACCATACTCCCCTTCCTCGCCAGCACATCGAGCGACAAGTCGAAAGTCGTTTTGCCCACGCCATCAAAGACAGCAGCCACACCAGCTCCACCCGTCAACTCCATGACCTTCGCCTTAACATCCTCGTGCGAATAGTTGATGACCACCTCAGCACCAGCCTTCTTCGCCAACTCAACCTTCTCATCCGTACTCGCCGTACCAATAGTCCTCGCCCCAACAGCTTTCAACAACTGCACAAGCCACAGCCCCGTGCCTCCAGCCGCAGCATGCACCAAAATCCAGTCACCCTTCTGCACATGATAGGATTCGCGGATCATCGTCAGCGCCGTGAGACCTTGCAGCAGCGCGCCAGCCGCAATCTTCGGCTCCAGGCCATCGGGGATCTTGGCAGCTTTCGCGGCAGGAGCGGCGGTGTATTCAGCGTAAGTGCCTTCAGCCAAGATAACGACGTGGTCGCCATCTTTAAGACCGTGAATGTCGCCGCCGCCGGATTTCACGACAGTGCCTTCGGCTTCGCGGCCGAGGATGTAGGGCCAAGAGGGGGCGGGGTAGAGACCGGTGCGGAAATATCTGGAGAGCTATGTCAGCATGGCAAGGTTAAGACAGGCGGGAGGATCTTACGTGTCAATGTAGTTGATGCCGATAAAGTCGTTCTTCACCAGGACTTGGCCTTCCTTTGGCTCAGGGACGGGCAGGTCGGTCTTGTATTGAAGCACTTCTGTGCCGCCGTTCTTCTCAATGATCACGCCTTTCATGGTTTTGGGGACTGAGGTCGCCATGGTGCGGATTACGAAGCTTGGTCGCGTGAGGTGATTAGATATGGCAGCTGCTCGGCAGGCCGGTGAGATATTTCTGGTGGTGAGTTTGGAAAGATGGAAGAGAGACATGCAAATGAGATACGAACAGGGACAGCAAGATGGTGTAGATGGTTTTATTGGTTTAGTAATTCACACGCATAAAGTCGCAATCTCGCCCACAGTATCGCACTCCAGTAGGTCCGCAGCCTCGCACGAATGTTGTGATTGCCGAAGGGACCTGCTAGTGAACCGAGCTCGCAGTCGTCTCCTTCAACATATCGCCGTTCAGCTGCCCTGTCCGTAATTCAGGATGTGACGCCATCGCAGAACCCCCGCCTGGAGAGGTTCACCCCACCATGCCTTGCATGCTAACAAGCAACTGCCGCATTAGCCATGCCACCAGCCTCAGAAAATCTCCTTCAACACGCCTATCTAGTGGTCTTCGAAGTCAGAATCGCCGTCCCCATCGCTGTCGGCAGCAGCTCTGTCCGCGCTCCCGTCGCCGTCCTTGTCACCCTCGTTGTCCCACCTGCCCCCTCTTGTTCTGGTCAGTGTCTGCAACATCGATATAGGTCGGACAAATGACTTACAACCCCTCGGATCCTTCTTCGCCTTCTTCTTTGCATCATCCACAACCTCGTTCCAGCACCATTTGTAGAAGTTGCCGTCGCAGAAATGCAGATGATCGATCCACGCGATCCCGTTCTCCAACTCCATTACGACGGCGTCGAACTTCAATCCCACGTAGCAATTCTTGAATGCCTTCTCGTCGACGATGAATTTGAACGTCTCGTGACCATCCCAGTGGCCAGGCGCGGGCTCGCGGTCGGAGAAGTCGGGCTTTTCGTGGCGCACACAGGTCATCTTGCCTAGGGCAGGCACGATGGTGTGGCCAAGCCCATGGAAGAGCTCCTGCGTAGTAGCATCCGCGTCGGAGAGGAATGAAATCTTAGTGACTTCCAGATGAACATCGTTGTCCTCCCAGATCACTCTCAGCTTTGTCAGGTCGTCGACGTGAGCTTCTATGCTGTCGATCTGAGCTTGCGTGCCATACGCAACGACGCCGGTGAGAAAGATGGTACGGGCTTCCTGCTTGGTAAACACCATCGCGTCTGCTGGGACGTCGGGCTTGAAGTCAGTGTCTTCGTAAGACTCCTGCTTCACGCAAGACGCGGCAGCCTCACCGTTCATAGCAATAGAGGCTGCGATGTTGAACGCCCCAGGGAGACATTTTGAGGCCTTGGCCATGAGTGGGAGTTCTTTTTCGATCGCATCAAGGATGGGGAGACATTGTAAGAGCTGGTCTGTATACTCCGCGAAGACGATGTGGTGAAGGAGCCACTTGAACCAATTGCGGAGAACGTTGCAGGACGCCTCGACGATGGCTTGGTGGGTCACGTCGAAGTAGTGAGGGTAGCGAGTGGAGAAGAACCCCCGGAGGGTACCCGGGAAGTTGATGACCCACTCTCCGTCCTCCTCGTCGAGACTAATCTTGGCTTCCTCGAGAGCGAAGTGCTCCATCGTGATAGTCTCCTTCTCGTCCTTGGTCAAGCCCTCCATGTCCTGCGGCTTGAGGCCGCCGCGGAACTGAGCCGGGTTCTTGGCGAAACCACAGTAAGCCTGGTAATAGTCGAACAGCTTAGCAGTCTCCTGATGAATGGTGCGCTTCTTGCGGTACCTGACGATGGCCAGCTCCATGCGATAGTAGAAGGTGTTGTCGGTGCTGTAGTCTTCCTCGATGATTTTGAGCTCCTCGGGAGTGAGCTTGGGCTCTTCGTTATAGTACTCAAACCCAGACTTCTTCAGCAAGCCCTTGGTCAGATGCGGGTAGGCGACGAGCACAAGCTTCTTCTTCTTATAGAGCAACTCCTGCTCCCTAATCGCTGGGTCGACCGTCTTCTTGGCCATGTCGAATGGGATCCTGCGTCTGATGAATTTATTATTGACGACTTCCAATACTTTACTCCCCTTGATGGCGTCTCTGACTTGGCTGGTAGGTCCACCGAACTGGCGCATGCGACCCCAACTAGAGATCTGCTTCCAGCTCACGAGACCTTCGCCGTGTTTGATGTACTTGGCTTCCTGAAGTTTACCTAGAAGGTGAGTGTCCCTGACAAGATTCTCGTCACTGAAGTAATACTCGACTTGTCGTATGACTTCTTCAGGAGTCCAACCAGGGTCTGCGGTGGTATCGGTGGTAGAAGCTTGATTGTCGTCGATAGTATGAGCGTGAATGGTCGTGGCAGGCTGAGTGATATCGATCGGATGAGTGGCAGTGGTGGTGCTGTCGGTAGGTTGAGTGGTAGACGAAGTGTCGCCATCGACTTGCGCTGAAGGGCTCGAAAGAGGATCAGCCATGATGGCGCTAGTGATTGGCGCGTTTGAAGTTTTGTCTCGTGCAAGCAGGGAAGTGTTGTAGTCGGAGAGTGAAGTGGAGTTGGCTTTGAGATTCTTTCGTGCTGTGTATGTGTTTTGCCCGACTAAGAACTTTGATATAAGGAAGTCGTGCACAGATTGCTCCGGAAGGCGCAGCCCACATGTCAAGGTAACAGGCCATGTGCTGCCTCCACGGACAGCGTACCGCTTCACTTACCTGGTCCATCGTCCCGACCACGTGATCACGATCTGTCGTATAGTAGCACGCGCCAATAGCGTTGTGTGGAAGACGAGATGTTGGAGTTTGACTTTGGGCAACACAACAAGGGTTTATCATATGAGCGGGTACCTGGCAGTAGCGGCGGCAGTGGCAAGCGGAACAACGGTCCCGGCTCGGGGAGCTGCAGTGGGACGTCAGAAGCCAAGCGCGCATTCAATGCGCTCCAATGCGATCGTTATCAGCTCCAACCCTATTGCTGTGGAAGCCAACGGACTTACCTCGACCACTGCCACATGACACCGAGAAAGTACGACTCGCGCGATAAACAGCACACCCAAGAGTCCGCACCCTCTACTGCTTCTGGAATTTTCCTCCGGCCATGGCTCCCTCTCCAATGCCTCAATTGGACCCTAGCAAACTGAAAGCCTTCTCCAACGCCGCTGCAGGCCATGATGGCGTCCTGTGCGATCCCTCAGGCGAACTACTAATCAAGCCCTGCGTCGACGCCGAGATCGACTTCTACCAGGAAACCCTTGCCAAATATCCAGACTTCGCCGAGCTCATGCCAACATACATGGGCACACTCTCCTTAGGATCTCCACAGGCACCCTCAGATACACCTGCGCCAGAGCTAAGCCAACAAGAAAAAGATCAAGCCCGGCTTCATGGTGTGAAGATCGCTTCCGAGACAGCAATCGTGCTAGAGAACCTGGAGCACGGGTTCAAGTTTCCGAATGTGCTGGATCTGAAGCTGGGGTCTGTGCTGTACGATCCTGCGACTACTGAGCCCGAGAAAGCCGCACGACTGGATAGGGTCGCCCAGGAAAGTACGTCCGGCTCCCTGAACTTTCGAGTGGCGGGAATGAAAGTCTGGAATCCGACAAAGCGAGACTTCGACATCTACGACAAGTTCTACGGACGGGAGTTCAGTGCCGAGAACGTCAGTGAAGCGTACGAGACCTTTTTCGCCGCTCTGTTCTCCAGCGACATCAAGGGCGATGACGCAGTCCAGCTGCTTGAGACGATACTGGCCGAGGTTACGAAAGCACGACACATCTTAGAGAAAGCCCAGTCGCGCATGTACAGTGCATCTGTGCTCATCGTGTGCGAAGGAGACACTGCTGCGCTCAACTCGCTACTTGGTGCGGTGGGTCCTAGTGCGCCAAGTGGCGACGAGAGGGCGCCCACGGCGAAGGAGCTGAAGCGTGCGGAGGCAGAAGAGGAAGAGGATGAGGAAGCCGAGCCTGTCGCGTTCAAAGTGAAGATGATTGACTTCGCGCATGCGAAGTGGACTGAGGATGGTGGGAGGGACGAGAATACGATCAAAGGGTTGAAGAACGTGGAGCAATTGCTCGACGGTCTGATTGGGAAGTTTGACTGATTCGCACTGAACTGTGAGATGATCATGAATAGATGTACAGATACCCACGACTAGCCAATGCAGGAACCTATGACCCTGCCGATCATGTTGCGGGCGTGATTTCTTCCATGTGACTCCAGACTCAGACTCCAGACTCCGGGACACCTTGCTTGCAGTCTATCAACTTCAGTAAAAGCCCCTTCCTCTCCGACCTCGACCTCTCCCCCCACCACCCTGCTGCTGCTGGCCCATCATGCCCATGCCCTGGCCCCCAAATCCCTCCATGCCCATCCCTCCGTCCTGGAACCCTCCCCCACCAGGTCCACTTGGTGGCTGAAAGCCCTGCTGCCCTCCCGGATGCGGACTAGCACCATTCCCCATGGGCCCCATCATACCCATCATAGCGCCCATATCCATCTTCCCCGGATCCATCCCACTCTGCATCATCATCTGCATCATCTCCGGCGGCATGCCCGGCATACCGGGCATCCCTCCTGGTGCTCCTCCACCACCCTCAAGCATCGCTTTGAATTGTGCGTCTTGGTCCTTCATCTGCGTCACCTGCCCAGACATGTCCTGCTGCCGCAGGCAGTATGCCGCCCAAGTATATTCATCGAAGCCGTAGTTGAAGAAATCTGTTTGGTCTGTGCCGGGAAGCCGCCAGGGTTTGGAGTGCGTTGCTAGGTCGACATCGATGTCGAGGTAAGTTATGGGTTTGTTTATCGGCGGGAAGGAGGGATCTGCGGAGAGATCCAGGGTTGAGGTGCGGAGGGAGGGGAAGTCCTTGCCCTCCTTGCCATTGTGCGTGGGAAGTGTGCTTGTGGTAGTTTGGGCGGAGAGTGGGGAGAGCTTCCGAATTTTCGAGGGGGGTGGGCGGGACGAGTCGGGTGATGTGGGACGGGAGCGAGGTTGCTCTTGCGGCGTTTGGGCTGCCTTTTTGATGTCTTTACGTGGTAGGGGTCTAGCAATGGTTGTCAGGGTTGTGAGTCCGGGACCGTTGGGGGTATGAGGATGCATACACTGAGTCGGCCATCGATCCCTCAGGTCGTTCAGTTGTTATCTGAATGTCCTACAACTGCGTCAGATCAGGTCCCTTACTCTCCCCATTGAATTGGGAAGCCATACATCCTCGCTATCGTCGTCCTCTTCACTGGCCTCGACCCGCTCCGGCTTCACCTCAGTCGCTATTGGATCCTCGTCTTCCGATTCTTCCTCTTCGATCTTCGGCGCATTGCCACTTCCGCCATACAGATCGTCGTCTTCGTCGTCCATTGTCGCAAGATATGAGAGCCGAATCGCAACGATGTTGTCCATGATATGGTTGGCGCAAGTGGGTTCCTTCGAAGGTGTTCACTAGCGGCGGGAAGACGCGACTTTCGCGAAGGGCTTCACTTCACGCGACGCTTCGTCAGAGATATATACAGACAAGATTGTGGCTACATCGCACATCGAGTTGAATCACCGAAGCCATCAAGAACCGCCCGACCACTGGCTTTCTGTAGCATCGCGTCATTGATTTCTGGGCCACTGACGCGGGTCCGAAGCCCACGAAAAGTGCACAACTGGTGGCTTGCAAGTACTTAATCGCCTACGTGTAAAGCGCTCGTACGACAAACCTCGGTGGCGTTCAGCCCGAAGAAAGGCTGAGAGGTTCAGGAGGGAGGGGCTAAAAGGTGTACGACTCTGACCTGTCCCGCCCATCATGGTGTTCGGGCGCTCGAACTCGTTGAGCCTGAACACTGGCGCAGTAAATTCTTCATTGTTAGTATCATATATCGCCGACCTTAAAACGAACATAGACTGACCTTCGTGAAGCGCATCACAGCAACAACAGCCGCAAGCTCCGGGCGCCAGCCTGTTTGGTGGCGCCCCTACCACGCAGACTCCCCAGCCTCAACAGCAGACAGGCGGGCTCTTTGGCAACTCGCAACCTGCAGCTCCCCAGCAGAGTGGTGGCCTGTTTAGGAACTCACAGGCATCTCAACCTGCAGCCAGTGGCGGCTTGTTCGGTGGCAGTCTGTTTGGTGGCCAAAATCAGCAGCAGCCAGCGCAGCAAGCTCAACAACAGAGCGCACCTGCTGGAGGCAGCAGCCTTTTCGCAGGCGGTAGTCTCTTCGGTGGCCAACAGCAGAATCAGCAGCAGCAGCAGCCCGCTCAGCAACAGCAGACTGGTGGATCGAGTCTTTTCGGGGGTGGCAACAGCCTCTTCGGCCAGCAACCCGCACAAGCCAACAACACGAATCAATCCAACTCACTCTTCGGCAACTCCACCCAACAACAGCAACCACAACAGTCCTCGAGTCTCTTCGGCCAATATAATCCCAACGCCAACACCGCCAATGCCTATACGAACCCACTTGACCGGCCAAGCCAGACCTCCCTCCTCAGCGCCTCCCGCTACGCCCAATCCCAATACCAGCCCTTTGTCACTGGCCGTCTAAGTATGGGACAAGGCGCCGCTTCTCAACCCACAGCAGCACCAGCCACCAAACTAGACTGGCGGAACATCAAGTCCAGCACCCGCTTCAACGACCTTACAGACGTGGCGAAATCCGACCTCCAACGAATAGAAGACAAGATCCTTGAGCAGGAGTCTTTCTGCCGGCAAATCGAAGCCATGCTCCCGAACCACGAAGCAGACGTCAAGACGCTATCCCCAGATGTCAAGCTCATCTCCGAGAAACTGGAAGACGTCGATCAAGGTCTGCAAGCCGATGCACAAGGCGTGCAATCCGCGAAAGCAGTCTACGAAAAAGACGAGCTAGACTACCTGCGCTGCGCGCGCATAATCGAGAACCTCAAGCAGCCCGCACATTACTCCTACCACCCTGCCTCGCAATCCGGTCGCCTGCCCACAGCTTCCTGGGATAACTCCTACGACGTCGATCTCATTATCAATTACTTCACGCCGCTCACGCAGTCGATGCAAAGTCTCATCGTGACGTACGAGAAGAACTTGGCGGAGATTGAGAATCATGTGTCTACTGTGGAGGAGTCTGCTAGATTGCAGATGCAGCAGAGTCGTAGGCAGGGTGGTGAGGTTGGGGGTGATAGTGTGAGGCAATTGGCTGAGACGTTGAGGGGATTTGAGGAGAGTATTCTCGCTGCTGCGGGTAAGGTTGGGGCGTGCAGGGAAGGGGTGAATGAGCTTGTGGTTGCGAGGGGAGCTGCGCGAAGGGCGTGGTGAGAAAGATCATGTTTCCCAAGTTCTGACGAAAGAGCTATTGGCGATAGATAGTCAAATGCCTTTTGTATCCTGCAGTACGCTTACACTTGATGTACACTTTGTGCTCTCGGTGAGCTGAGATCTTAGTCTTCCACAACGATTCCCAGATCTCTCCCTGTCCATGCATCGAAGTTCATGGCAGTCCGCCTCCAACGATCACAACCCTCCATCTCCGTAGTAATGACAATGTAGAAGCTATAGCCTGGCGTGAAACTACTCGACCGGCTCAGCAGACCCGGCATCACTCCCGGAGACAGATATACTCGGGTCCACGGCAATCATCTCAGCCAGTATGTCCAGAATCGGCTACACATCACCGTCAGCATCAGCCACCCCATTTCCCCTACCACAGCAAATCATACCTTCGGCACAGTCTTATCGTAAATCCCAATTAACTCCCTCGGCTGCGGATACACCTTCAACGCCCTATAAAAGCACAACGCCGCATCCACCGGATCGCTCCCATCCTGACACATCCCCTCTCCCCGCGCAACCTCTTGCATAAAGTAGCCTTCAGTCTCTTCTGGATCGGTCGGAAAGCCTTCTTCTGTGGCGTCCTGGACTGCGGCGCGGATTCGCTGCTTTTGCGTTTGTTCGGCTGCCTTTGCGGAGGCGGAGGCGAGCTTGCTGGCGGCGCGGTGTTGCCTTTTGAGGGTCGCGCGGAAGGAGGCGTCGGTGCGGCGGCGGTGGTCGAAGTAGAGGGCGTAGCCGACGAAGCCGAGGGATATTGTGGCTACGGAGGCGAGGGCGATTGTGGTGGTGGAGATGCCCTGGGAGGGGGTGGTGGAAGCCATGTTGAGAGGGTCTTGGGGGGTGACAGTGGGCGTTTGGGGGGTGCTGGGATAGCGGTGATGATTGAGGGGGTAATCGGGGGTAGACTAAAGGGGGAGAAGATACGATGGACGATCTACTGCGATGTCCGGTTGACTGGCAACTTTTGATGTCGGCGTGGACGCACGAGCCTTTGGCCGTGCATATGACAACATACACCAATAGCTACATAGATCTTGCATTGTTTCCCTTGCACACTGAACCATTGCCAAAGTCTCGCAGGCATGAGCGAAGACAAGAAAGGCCTCTCGCTGCGGCGAAAGAAGACTACAGCGCGGCCTACTATATCAGCACCGCGCCAGATCCAGCCACGCGATCGCAGTGAGGACTCGAGATGGGACGCGCAGACTACCAGCTCGCTCAGGCCGAGCATGCATGGCGGTGTCAGTGCGGACAAGACGAGTGACTTGGTCAAGCGACGGTATAGCACGAGGTTCGCCAACGGCATACCGCAAGATGGCGCGCCTCCGATACCTGCTATGCCCTCCTTACCCTCGCAGTACGCGCGAGCTCAAAGTCGAGGGGATAGTAGGAGTCCGTCGAGAGATGGGCGGAGCTTGTCGCGAGGGAGGACGGGACTGAGGGTCGATGGACGCGCGTTACAAGATCCCAACATGCAGGCCGACAAGTATGTGCAGAGCATATTGGCCGATGCATCTGAAAGCGATATAAACGCCTATCAGAACGAGCTGGCGAACTTGAAAGCTCATGCCAGTGCCGATTTGCAGCATAACGTCTACCAGAACCGAACGCAGTTCATCAAGATCTCCAAGGAGGCCGATAAGCTCAAGTCCGAGATGCGCACCCTACGCACGCTCATGAGCGACTTGACAGGTGCGCTCGGACATGCTACGAGTGCTGGTGGCGCTGATGTCACGGGTGTGAGCGCGCAGAGTCTGGCCGAGAGGAAGCGCGCAAATAGGAGCAGCGTGGCGAATCTGGAGGCGATGTGGACGTCCCATCTGCAGACGCTGTGGAAGAGAGTGGAGGGGAGCCAGAAGTATTTGCCTGCCCTCCCTGGTCGACATATTATCATGGAGAGTCAGCGGTGGGTAGAGCTGAACGCAGCGACGTGGAAGCCCAGACGACGAGTAGCTATGGTGCTACTGAATGATCACCTCCTCATCGCAAGCGAGAAGAAGCGCAATGATATCGCCCAAGGTCAAGGCGCTCCCGGCGCCTCACCTCGGAACAATCGCCAAAGCGTCTACGTGCCCCAGACCCAGACAATTCTCGTAGCGGAACGCTGCTGGCCACTGCAAGATGTACTCCTTGCAGACCTCAGCTCAACACAAACCCCTCGCAACCCGAATAAGGACAACGAAGCCATCAAGAACGCCCTGAACGTCCGCGCCGGCAACGAAAGCCTCACCTACGCCACTTCAGATTCTGCCGAGAAAGCCGGTATCCTAGTCGCATTCCGCAAAGCACAAGAAGACATGCGCAAACGCACAGCAGCCGAGCACGGCGAGCGCGAAGCACAACTACACTCCCTCGCACTGCTCACCGGTCGGGATCCACGATCACTCAAGAAAGCTGCGGCCGCAGCCTCCGCGGACCCAGCCCTAGCCCAAGACATTGGCCTAAACAGAAGCAATTCCATCCTCCTTGACGTCGAAGGCCGGCAGCAATCCATCCGCGCCGTGGAGTCCTCGCTCGACAGCTTAGACATCGACATCGCGCTCCAGCGTTTCGACGCAGCCGTCTCACGCGTCGAGAAACTACGGAATCTCGGCCGTGGCATCAAGGGTAATGCAGTAGCTCAGGAGATCATCCTGACTAAAGTCAACTCCCGCGCCACGCGCCTCGCGAACGCAATCGTGCGCCAACTCCTGCAAACGTCCGCTGGATTGGAGAGGACGACAGAAAACACCTCATGGCTGCTACGACTAGGCTACGCAGACCTAGCACGCACAACCTACCTCTCCTCCCGCACCGAAGCGATCCGGCTACGTACTCGCAGCGTGCCGTTCACAGGCGCATTGGTGCAATACCTCGACTCCCTCGCATTCATCACCTTCACGATGCTAGTGCATACTTTCAAAACTTACCAGGCTTCGTTCGCGGCTTCTGCTGGTAGTGCGGTTGTAGCGTGGGGAAAGGAGAGGGTTGAGGAGTTTGATGCTGTTCTTGGACGGCAGGTTGGGGCTGTGGAACGGGGTGGTGAGGTGTGGCGGGAGTGTTTGGAACGGGTGAGGGGGCGGGCGGAGGTGTTGGGGGAGGTGGGCGTGGATTTTAGAGGGTTGATTGGAAGGGGATTGGAGGATGGGT